>OW679198.1:68718414-69143763 GCA_940337035.1 Agriotes lineatus
AGTCTTCTCAGTAAGTAATAAAATTAAAGCAAACATTCTAAAATTTAAATGTCAATCATAGTAGCATTTTGGATGATGCACATTTCTTCTACTTTAATGAAGTTGCCATCTCTTAGCCTTCACCAGACTCATGCAGGGAGACATATTTTATCCCATAATTTAAGCAAAATTACATTTTATTAAATTATTCCAAGCTGTAGTCATTTGTCTGGCACAATTTAATAAATAACAAGCACAAGATATTTTAACCAATAACATTTCTGCTACACAACGTATAATCCTCGATTAAAATTTAAAAAAATAAACTCTAATTCAAAAGAATTGTGTCACCATATCATACAATAAAATGGAAATTGCATTTTCTTATTTTACCTGTAGGACTCAACACATCAAACAATAGCCAAAACAACTTACGGCAAGTTTTTAATCTTAATCTATAATCAAATTTTTAGTACTGCAATTATAAATCAGACACCATATTTATTAGTATATGAAACAAGTCTTGAATTTATATTTAAAAAAATATATAAAATAGAAAAAACTCACCTCCCAGCTTTCTTTGGTAAGTTCAGTTATTTCACCATCCTGACTGCCATGCCGGCTGGCAGAGGGCGTAGGATCGTTGCTCCAGAGCTCGGTATCCAGCTCCACCAGGCTGAAGCCCCTTTGTCGTACCTGCCACATTACATCAAGTAAACAAACAGCCAAACAATAGTTTCCCTCATTAACCAAATTCACAACATGCAAAGTAATTATAGTGAAACCTCTCATTAGCAGTCAACCTTGAGTAAAATATGTTTATTAGTCCATGGATAAATGCTCACACACAGACATGAAAAAAATATTTCGTATGCCAGACATGCATGCAGTGCTCTTCTGTACTTGTTTGGCACTTTAAATAACCGTAATCGCACATCTGGACCTTAATTGTTAATTGGTTCAATTTCGACGACCACGTAAAGAATGAATATCACATGACAGAAGTTCGCACATCTCAAATTTTGCTGTAAATAAATTGTTAACTATTTTGTACTTAATGGGTCATGATTGTAGGTTGCACAACACCTATACTGTTGATGCTATTAAAATCTAATGCCTACACAATATGCTGTAGTAGCGGATATTTTTAATAAAAATATTTCCAGTATAATTATAATGTAGCGGTTGTTTCCACATTGACAAATAAACTACAAATTATACTACACAATGCACGCGAAACTGTACATAAACTAACACGATATGAACTCCTTTAGTTTAATATGTATACTCAATTTAATTTTAAGTAAGGCCATCATTATGATAACATGTACAAGTTAGTTTTTATGATAGTTTAGCCTACGTAATGATAGTTTAGCATACATAATGCAAGCATCGTAATTTGCATGATAAGGCAATAACTCTTCACTATAACACACTGTCCGTGAACTCACTATATTTTTCCGTCTTCTAAATGATCCTGGCCAAATACTACTTTGAGTTCGTTTTGAATTATTTAAATGTCCAAACATACTGCTAGATCGAACAAATCTACTCTGCATAGATTGAGCCCGCATCCATCTATGACTGACCTAAATTAAGGCACACAAGGATCACAACACAAATTTTGATTGTGGAGGTCTAACAGTTTCTCATTCCATTTCATACAAGTTACAGATTGGATCAGAAATTCACAATTAAACCAAATCTATCTTGGCAACATACAGAAACATCACTAACTCAATATTTTTTAAAACAATACACACCTGCTCTTCGTCTAGTTCGCCATAAAGTTGTGGGAACCAAACATGGATAAAGCTATAAAGATCGTCTATGCGATTTCGTGGCACGCTAAACCAATATTCAGGTCGCATCTTCTTCTTTCCATATGACATGAGCGGCGTTGAACGTGGAATAGGCTTATTCGTTGGTTTTCCCATTCGTAGCCGCAAGTAGAGGGGTGGATCATCACAAGATCGGGCCGGTCGAGGAATCAGTTCTGCACGCAAATCAGAAGGTGTTAGTTTTATTTTTCTCTCAATTTAACAACAGAAGAACACACAAAGAATACTAATATCACAGGCAAAAAATTACACCAACACAAGAGAACATAGTGTAGGTAATGTCTGCCGATTTGTCGTTAGAAATCTGTTTAGTTTGTGATTATCTGAGAATCAGCACTATTATTTCAATTGCAAGAGCACACTCTTCATATAAGTGGAATTTTTACATACTTATTATGTATTCAACTATCCATTAAAAATGATGAACTGATATATAACATCTACATGCAAATTCCTTCGGAAAACTTTTTGTGTTATTGATTTCTTAAGAAATTTTAATACAAAAATTTTTACTACGTATTACAAGGCATGGTACAAGAGAAAAACACCGCGTGTAAACTTTATGAAGTAATTTATGACTAATGCAGAATAACAATGTACTGAGACATGAAGAAAATGTCTTGCAACAAAAACACTTGCAGAGCTGCCACCCAATCAATTTATAGATTGAAATCGAAGACAATAACAAAGAGAATACATACAGTTTTCAAGATAAAGGTAAAACGTAAGACATGATACTGAAATAATCTGTTTTTCTTCTTTATGTGCTTCTCCTACTGGAGGTTAGCTACCACTAACAGAAAGTTAAGAAATCTTATAGATTTTAAAATTTTTGTTGCTTCCTTCAATAAACATATCTACAAACATCAGTTTCTTTCAAGTACACATTTAGACGGAATGGGACGTTTCGCCGCCGCCGTTTCGCCATCGCCGGTTCGCCACCGCCGGTTCGCCACGGCCGTTTCGCCGCCAGGCCATTTCGCCACCAGCCGTTTCGCCGCCGTGCCAGTTCGCCGCCAAGGTTAACGATTTCAAATTTACGGAATTTTAATGTCTACATTTAAGATTATTTACAAAACAACAAAATCCTTAACGTATCTAATTCGAAAATAACTACCAAGTTAGTTAGGTTAGGTTAGGTTAGTTTAGGTTAGTTTAGCTTAGGTTAGGTTAGGTTAGGTTAGGTCATGATCATGTGTGTATCTATATGTTATTCCAAATATTGAAATTGTTCTGGCGGCGAACTGGTTCGGTGGTGAAACGGCAGGTGGCGAAACGGCCTGGCGGCGAAACGGCCGTGGCAAACCGGCGGTGGCAAAACAGCGGCGGCGAATTGTCCTAGACCCACATTTAGAAAGTAGATTTCCTTTCACATGCATTGTTGCACTCTTTATAACTTTACAACTGATTATATGACATAAAAATCATATTTCAACTGTCAAATATATTTAGTAGTGGTAAATCGCAATAAAGATATAAAATTTGCAATAACTAATTTGTACATTTATACAATACATATTATATTGTATTAATTTTAATCTAAAACAGGCTATATTACGTAAATATTGCCTTTTCTATTTTGCTGTTGATATTATGTACCTAGTCATGCCGTAAGTTTTGGGACAAAAATGATTGCTTCCTCGACTAAAACAACATATTGGCAATTAACAATGCTATTTAATCTTCGAGCAGAAAAACTAAGGAGGTAGTGTAACGGGAGAAGGGGTAATTAATTGTGTAGACGGAAACGGCCATCTTGAAGAGCCACTTTTGATCTGTCAATCCGGCGTGAAACAGAGGCCAGTTTTGTTTTAGCGATTTATTTGTGAGTTTTGAGTTTAAAATTAGGCGTTTGGATATTTTTTATCATAAATATAGAGTGTAGTGACTTTAATTGTGTAATTTGTGTATAAAACTTGATTTTTTTGCGTGTTTGGACACTTAACCTTACAAACACGGTTTCATGTATTTGTTGTGGAATATCACACAAATCAAGGAAAAGAGGCATACATTTCCATCGGTAAGTAAATTTCTACTGTTATTTGTTACCGTTAAGTCCATATTTTTGTAGTTATAACATCATTTGCGACGCACCGTTTGTGTACATATTTTGAAGGTCAGTGACCTTCGAGCAGTTTTTCTGCTCGAGTCGGTAACGCGCCTAAAGAAATTTAAAAGTTTGTAAAACGTTTTCGTCTGATGCAAATGTTTTCTAGGCTAAACATCTCGGCCAACTAATATGAAATCTTAACCTTGCAGCTGCAATATCAAGAATTTTTTTATTGTTCGTAAATACAATTCATGTGTATGTCGGCCATGTGCAGGAGCCACTTTGGTCTACTCACTCGCTGCCCATACTTTACCTCCTTAGTTTTTCTGCTCGAAGTAGTTAATATAGATACCTTTCCTAACAAAACAATTGCTTCGTAATCCAATTTTATATCTGTTGTCAAAATGGCAAGCAGTAAAAGTGATTTTATTAATAAAAAGTGGTAAAAATGCAGATGAAATTTCTAAGTTGCTGAGAAATTCAGGTATTAGCAGAAATTTTTTTTTATTATAAAGGCACTAAGACAACTTCTGATAGGAAGAGAACTGGTTAACCACGTAGTACCGGAAGATCAAAAATGATTGACTTGGCCGCTCTCATAAAATATGCCTTTAGTAAAAATGTGCCGCTTTGCACCGATTGGGTCTCAACAATAGTAGCTAACTTCAAGTCAAATAACAATACTTATTTAAATCGATTTATTCATTTATAATAAACAACTAGCTTTAAATACATCACATTTGATGTTCGAAATGTGCACCATCACAGCGAAAAATATTGAAATGAACGGAAAATTGAAATTTACAAAATTCAAACAAGCTGACACTGACAGCACAGAACAATATCTAATACTGACAGCTGATAAACAGCTAACTTTACTGCAGAAACTTGACGTAGATATTGATAACCTGCATGGAAGAAAGTTTTTTTCCGTCAGTCTTTCTTGATCTCCCGGTATAAGGACGAAGAGGTGCATAAAACTTGGGAGGGAAAGGGTAAGAAGAAATTCATGCAGAATTCAAAAAAGATGGCCATGCAAATAGGAACTTCGCATAGATCTTTATAACTAATTATTACACAAGACCTTAAAATGAAGGCTTGCCGTAAGCATAGTCCATTATCTAAACGATCGTTTAAAGAAGATACGGGTTGAGAGATACAAGAACTTGATTAAGCAACATGCATCAAGATTGGGAAAAAATATTTTTTTTACTGACGACAAAATCTTTAGTATTGAGGAGAAATTTAATCGTCACAACGATCGTGTCTATGCAACTAGCCCGAAGACTATACCAAAATGTAGACAAAACATTCAACATTCTCATCATCCTCCACACGTGATGGTTTGGTCAGTTAGTTACGAAAGTATCACTCATTTGCATCTTTGTCAAAATGGCGTAAAAACAAATGCTGCAGAACTATCAAAACGATGTTTTAGAAGCAGTGGCAAAACCTTTAAGTGATTCCTCGTTTAAAAATCAGCACTGGATTTTTCAACAAGACTCTGCTCCTGCTCACAAAGCAAAATCAAAATAACGGTTAAAAAATCACCAAAGACGATTCGCCATCATTTAGTCCTGATCTTAATCCTTTGGATTACAAACTGTGGTCGGAATTAGAAATAAAGGCTTGCAAAAGAACACACCCAAATTTGAAATCTTTCAAATGTGCTGTTGTTAAGGCTGTGGAAAATTTTCCGTTAGAAATTGTATGTGTCGCGATAGATGAAGTGTAACATTTATGGCCAAGGATGCAGTTTGGAAAACCAAGGCACAGCCAACATTTTTTAAGCATGAGAGGCCATAAATGCACTTATGGGATGAAATATGTATACTATTTTTTGAACTACCTGTACAGAATTAGTTTATCGTACGTATATTTTAATAATTAAAATTAAAAATTTTAATTGGCAGGAAATACCAATATTTCAATCAATAAAGATTTCAAATTATGATTTCATATTAATTTCTAAAAATTTGTGCTGGTCCTACTATGCATGTTATTTACGTGACCTGTTTACTTCTTACAACCATAGCAACAAAAAGAAATTTAAATTGTGGTAAGCTGCACTTACTTTCATCTAATTTTGATGTTAATGTGATGCTTACGCCGCAGGTAGTAGAAAAAAGCTTTTATTTATATTAAAATGAATGAAACAAAATGCGTTCATTAAAATATTAGTAGGCAATTTCCACATTGCAAATACATTTGAAACAATTTTAATTTGTAGTTATACTGTATATACTTATCTTTTCATAGATTTTTTTGTGTAATGATAATGACATTTATTATTATTATTAAATTAGTTACACCATGCTAGCCTTTGATGACCATGTTGCAAAATTTGTTTTTCTTTTCCAGAAACAGTACAGTATCATTATAAAATTAATGGCAATTAACTGTGCAAAATTCATGCGTGTTTATAAAAACAAAAGGTGAATATAATAAGTAAAAATGTAAGTGTTGTTAGTTTGAACAATCATGCAGTGCAGACATGCGACCTACCCAGCGTATCAAGCCCAAAGTGCGGAGATCGAACTGCCGCAGTAAACAAACACAATAATTACAAACAGCATTAATCACGTAGAGAAATACTGGTAACTGACTTATTAGGAGCTTTAATCATATGAGTTCTCTATTTCACAAACCTAAAGACACGAAGGTGCTTTCTATGTTGCTTTCTACACTGACCGTAAGTTCAGCTGCTGTCAATAATTCTACTAAATTTTTGCATTAAACTAGCCAACGGTGCTCCTACAGCCCGAAATTATGCAATTTCTGCCTTACATATTCTGCTCTAAACACAATTTCATGCCATAAGAATTATGAAAGCTAATAAAAACAAACGAAAACTTACTATCGAAGGAAACAAAGAGTTCAGGCATGTCATCAACTGACACCATCGATCGGTAATCCAGCTTGGGTGGTGGAACTTTTGGTGGCTTGGAAACTTCGGTTGGTTGCCTCATGAAAGTACCAACAGATGAACGTCTGGAATTAACATAACACAACAATTATTAAGTACATACTACATGAAAAACCATAAAACACCAATTTGTGTGTAGACATCTCCAAAATAGTGTGAGTAAAATAAAATGTAGCGATACACATAAGAGCGAGCATAAATGCGCAAGTAACAGGAACAGAGCCAATTATAAAAGTAAAATATACCCAACTTAAGTCAAGCTCACTAAGTAAATAACCCATACTGTTTTTTGCCACTTTACTCTTATTACAAATGAAAATAATTACTTTTAAAATGTTTACATACCTACAAAATATTGTGTAATTGGGTATGTAAAAATTAGTAGAAAAGCGATTAATATATACAGGTTGTTGCAAAAATGGTGGATTAACTCCATGTTACACTATTAAGGAGCACTTCTTGAGTAGGAAAAAATAAATGCAAAATGTGTTATATTTTTTGAAGATATGAGTCCAAAGTTTGATTACTAATTTCTTTAATATCAAGTATTAGGATAAAAAACATTAAAGACTTAAAGCTAATAATACAAATGTAAATACTTATAAACAATTTTGCCAATTAACACACAGAAACTTGAGAACTGTTAAAATTCAAAAATTATTGTAAAATTATTAAAATTCACTTGACAACAGTGTCCTTAATAAGTTGCCTTAGTTATTTTTTTGAAATCAGCAGTGAAGAATGTGAAATCATCATTAATATTCAAGAAATCAACAGTACAGTAATCTGCGGTTTTACGATTTTTTGTAAGTGGCAGGGCAACATAAACGTCAACTGACATCAATATAACCTACAAAAATTGGTTAGTGTTGTAATTTCACAATTTAACAATAAAAAAGAAAAACAATGTACCTTTGGGCACTGAAGTTCCTTTTTATCCCTTATGTGGTTTATTTGCCTTGGCCCTACGGGCCTCGGCAACTAAAACCACATTCGTGATGAAAAGTTAAACTTCAGTGCCTTGGTAAACAAATTACTACTATTAAATGTCGTATCCATGGAACTAGAATAGAGTTGCCAGTTCACCTAGTTTTCAGGTTAATAAAACCTCACGATATCTTCAAAAATATAACACAAATAATTTTTATATTATTTTTTTCCTACTCAGGAAGTGCTTCTTCAGGCTCCATTTCTATTCGCCGGATTCTTTTTGCCGGAATTCGATTTGCAAGAGGTCTTTTAACCGGAATGCATTTTGCCGGATATTAAAATTGAGGACACTATGCTGATCGTAGGGACAACACCAGCCGTGGTAAGTGAAAAAAAATTATCAAAGACTGCAACTAACCGAAAAAGGTACGAGTTTTGTTATATGACACGCACCCTACAATAGCTTTCCGGTAAAATAATTACCCGACGAAACAAATTCCGGCGAATGGCAAGGCTACGCCTCTTCATAATGTAACATTGAGTAATATGACATTTTTGCAACACCCTGTATATTTCATGATTTGTTTACAAGGATTTTCAATTTCGAAGCTCATCATCAGGATTTCAAAAAATGTACGGAATACGAACATGGTTAAATTACGGCAAAATTGCGGATTCCCGTACCTATAGTAAAAACTATTAATAAAACTAATCGAATCTGCAGGCTTAGTTTCTGAATTATTTCCAAAAAATCATAAATTATTGACGGTACTTAAAATAAAACTATATTGTCATTGTTACGACATTTTTAAAGAAGATCTAAAATATGGTTTTAGATTTCATAGTTTTCATCATTTTGGAGATGTTGGTACTAACCTTATTTTAAATATATGTTAAAGATGGCTATAACACCGTTAAAAAGAATATATTTTTATATTTTATCCCATTTTGAAGTGCCTTTAGCAATCCCTTAGCAACCACTATAAGTAGATGTTTATATGAAAAGAAGAAATTTTTTTTTATAAATCAACTAGTGAATTAGTAGTATATTACATAAAAAGTCGTGAAAGTGACATAATATATAGTGCAAGTTAAATATGCTATTTTTCCCACAACCACACAAAAAGTATATCCAGAGTGATTTTTTAAAAAGTGAATTGCAGCAGGCCCTAGATAGCCTCATATATATATTACTTACTATATTGCTAGCGGCTATGAGTTGGAGGGTCACAAAATAAGTGAGACAGACACTCTTCAATGTATATGGTGAGCTGTGCGCAAGCGCGTCGGCGTCGTCTGCGCGGTGGGAAGTGGTCAAGTTTAAAATTCGCTTCTAAAGGCGGAGTTTGAATTCTCACGCATGCGCACGAGACGCGTTATACTCAGAGCAGGGTGTCTACTAATATACAATTTTAAAATTCAAGGAAAATTCCAGGAATTCAAGGACCATTTTTGTAAAATTCCAGGTATTTTCACACTACACGCCATATTTTTGTTAGCTTCACGCACGTTGTGGTTGTCAACTTGCTATGAAAAGACAGAACATTACACCAGAAACACCATGCGCGTGCTTTGGGTCCTGTTAAGTCACACGATAGCTGCTTGACATAAATTGAAGTTACTAATATTACGAACGACGCTAACACTTTTATATCTTTTTACGCCTTACACATAAGATGTTAACGCGCAAAATGGCCCGGTCAAACGTGAATCACATGATTTTTTAAATTTCATATTTTACTGGAAACAATATTTTTCAAATGCGAAATCACAAACTTGATAAAATTTTATACAAATTCCAGGAGGATAATGAAATTCAAGGAATTTCAAGTATTTCAAGTGCCAATTTTGACATTCCAGGAGATTTCCAGGAATTCCAGATTGGTAGACACCCTGTCAGAATGGAACTATGTCGGTGCCGTAATGTTTTCGGCTGTTCCCAGGCCCTGCTAGCAATATATGTACACTGTTTGAGGCTTTCGCGGTTAGTCGAATTATTCTCCTTAGCATAGAATTTCGGCTTAAGACCGCGTAGTATTTGTAGATGAACACCCAGCATTCTCTGGCTTAATGTGCCTTGCACCTTGTGAAGTCGAGCAAAAACCCGCGCGATGGCCATGCTCTTTGGTGGCTCGTGTTGTGTGAGTATCTTGAGAACGAGGATACTTAGGCAGATTTGGCCGTTTTGCTGTTTGTGCATTCATATTCACTAACGTTTCGCAAGACCTTGCAGCTTGCATCATCAGAGTGAAAGTTGCAAAACGGCCAAATTTGCCTAAGTATCCTCGTTCTCAAGATACTCAAACAACACGAGCCACCAAAGAGCATGGCCATCGCGCAGGTTTTTGCTCGACTTCACAAAGTGCAAGGCACATTAAGCCACAGAATGCTGGGTGTTGATCTACAAATACTACGCGGTCTAAGCCGAAATTCTATGCTAAGGAGAATAATATATGTACAGACAGATCAATAAAAAAACCAATTAGGGCAAGCTGTGATATGTGTTACAGGTTTGGCAGTACTGAAGTGTATTGTCAGTCTATGTCAAATTCGAGATTAATAGTTTAGGTTTTGTTTGTTGTTTGACACAGACTGACGTAAAACTTAACCTGCAAATCTCGAATTTGACATAGACTGACAATACACTTCAGTACTGCCAAATGTATAACACATATCACAGCCTGCCCTAATTGGTTTTTTAATTGATCTGTTGTTATAATACATATATGGATAGCCTGAATCAGTTGGCAGTACTGAAGTGTATTGTAAGTCTATGTCAAATTGGAGGTTTGCAGGTTAAGTTTTGCATCAATGTGTGTCAAATGACAAACAAAACCTAACCTACGAATCTCGAATTTGATATAGACTGACAATGCACTTCAGTACTGCCAACTGATTCAGGCTATCCAGGGCCTGCTGCAATTCAATTTTTTAAAAATCACTCTGTATTTGCCATTTAATGAATGACAGCTTTATTGTGACAGCTGACAATGTCACTACATTGCCAGTCATTTTTAGATTAAAATAACATACTATCAGTAGTTTTAACTTTAAAATGACATATTTAGCATACTGTATAACTGTGAATTGTACATTATTTTTATAACACATCATTACGATAACCATCGTGTAATAGTATATTGTATGTTAAGAGCTGAAAGTGCATTCTTGCCGCTTGCGCATGAATATTGCTGGTTGAGACGAAGTCGAAACCAGCAATCATGCAAAAGCGGCAAGCGCACTTTTAGCTCGAAACATACATACTTTTTTTTCGACGACTGAGCATATTATTAAAGGAAAATATCAAATTTCGTTTTATCGCAAAAATTAATTGACAATCAAGTTAACATTACTCGCGCAGTCTATATGACATGTGACGCGATTATTTCCACAAATGACGGGCGTTGTCAAGGAAACATTCGGACGTGGCTACCTATTTTGTTCACGCGGAAACCCAAAACGCTCGGCGAGCGGCAAAAAGATGAAAACGCACGCTCAGCGGCAAATGTCAACTTTCTGTTGTCAAATGACAGTGAGAAAAATCTACTTTCGATGTCAGTCGTCGAAAAATGTTATTGTAATTATTCGTGGATACTTGACTGTACAGAAACTGTCACTTTCGTATGTGGGCGTGGGAAAACACTTTTTTGCTATCTGCAATGCATTTTGCAAACAAAAACATAAGATCAAAGCAACCATGCACTGCCAGACTACTGTTGGATTTTTTTTCATTCGGTCAAAATTAAATGCGTAATTATTATTAGTAAAGGGTGTTCATTAATAAAACTGTTTAGTGACTTGAAAACTGTATGTCGTCACTTAATACATGATTTGAAAATGGCATGACAGATAATAGGACAACTGGTAGATATATTCTGTAAATCATAGTCAATCCCAAACGGTTTTATTAATGGATAGCTTTTATCATTTCATAGTAAATGTATCGTGTATTCTAAAAAGAACTCATTTGCAGCATGCAATGATCAAATTCAAGTTTGCCGTAACGTGATATATACCCATTGAAGCAAATGAGAGAACTAAATTACATCTTGACCTTTAACTATTTTCAACGTACATAAATCAAACAAGTATACACATTAGCATCAGATCTTTTGATGTCAAAATGCCGATTTGAATGACCTTGAATGGCTCCTGGGGGAGGGGGGTTACTTTCCGATATTACCAACAGATGGTGCCACTACTTTACCGCATCATGATTGGTAGCAGAGACAGTAACTGGCTCTGATTGGTAGAACTTTGTGCTGCCATCTGATAGTCAAGCTTAGAAATACCCCCCGAGTTACTGTCCCAGGAACTCTAGACAGGATTCAACATTTGGCATGAGTGTCTCTACTTGTTTGATATATGTACGCTGCTATTTTCCTAAAAATATACAGTACACTTAAGGAGAACAATTTTGATTGACTGTTATGATCATTCTTCTTTTTTGCTCATCGTTAAAATAATTTTGAGGTGCTTTAAGTGAACTTAAGTACTTTTTAAATTGTTTTACACATAACATATCAAACTAAATTTATTGCACTGAAAAACTAAAGTGTAAATTATATTGACCCCCCCCCCACCCCCCGGGTGTACATGCCATCTTATTTTCCTTTTTGCTTGATACAATTAAACTTAATGTAGTTAACTTTTACCTGTCACACTGACAGATGTTTTCATAAACAAAATGCAATCTGACATTCACATATAGACTTAGACATGACTAGATTTTTACTTCCGTTTACGATAAAAGAAGTATTGGATTCAACCCAAAAATTCGAAATTGAGTTTTCAACAGATCTTCAGTCACCTGAACCCAAAAAACATAATTTTTTTTTATTGGTCTGTCTGTGTGTCTGCCTGTGTGTCTGTGAACAGAATATCTCAAAAACGAAAAGAGGTATGGCATTTAAACTTTATATATAAGTTTTGTGCACTATGTAGATGCGACAGCAAGCTTTTGAAGAAAATCGCATAACTGGAAGTAGTACTCTTGTGATTTTTCATTTTTTTCGATTTTTTCAAAAACGGCTCTAACGGCGATTTTCCAGTTGAATACTTTTAAAATGGGTTTATTTTGTTTTTTTTCTATTTTTTTTATTAACTCCTATTTTAAATACAACACCCGGTATATTATTACATTTTTGAATTCAGCTTAAAATTCTAGAAAAAATTTTGTCTCTTCAACTAACTCTCTATTTTGTACCATTTTTGTAGAATTTGCAATTTCTAAATTTTTGACAAATGCTTATAAATTAAAAATCAAATTTTTGGCTAATTATAAGATCACTGTAAAAGGAAGTTGTGTGAGTGTATCACACCAGATTTTTTATCTTTCTTTCCAGGCGCTACTCTAAATAAGTTTTTTTTTGGAACACACGATACCTATAATTATTGTTTTATAAAACGCTTATAATTATTATAAATTACAGCCTACTGTGCTAAAACTTTTACTGCATCAAGAGAAATCTACAACCATATTTGAACTCTTAAATGTCAAATAAGTTTATTCGACTAATACGACTTTTTCAACACGACTACACTTGTGAAGAAACAGCAAGTAAAAAATTGCATCTCACATGTTTGCCACACCATGTACTGTAAATGGCTTACAGAATCTAAAGTGAGGTGCGGTGAAAATCGGAGCTAATGTTAGAATCTAGTGATTTCCAAGTTTTGTATTGGTAACACTTTTGACATCTATCATATTGACATTAAATTGTTAACCTTAGGCGCTTTCGATTTGCATGCACGAGCTGCTAGGTGCAACTCGGTTTGCTCCAGATCTGCTCAATTTTACTTTCCCTCTTCCCCTCGTGCACCTGCTTTATGGTTGGGGTTTTACTGTTCCGCAACTGCTCTGTCAATTAGTTAGATTAGTTTAACACTTGTTTGGTGAACTTTTACATGAATAACCTAACATTTTGGGAAATTGTTATTTTTTTAGAAGATAAACGAACGAAACTGTCTACTGTTCTTGCCGCTAGTATCTAACGGCCTCCTAGTGCTGTAAATTACAACAAATGACAGCATAAAATAGGTTAAGTCACGTCATAGAATATCGAAACTATTCTGTGGTCATGTGATTGATTTTACGTGTATTATTTAAAACTACTTTAAGTTACGTCGAGCTGCACTAGAGCGAGTTACTCCTGCACATACAAACACCAAATCGAAAGCGCCTCTTATTTAAGCCAAATGACACAATAAATCAGCATTGCAGTATGGCGCATTATCAGTTCTTGAATGTTAAATAGGATTGTGAAAATAGCGATGTTGAGTTGAACAACAATAACAATAGCAATAACAAAATAACAGAATTAACAAAATCAACAGCAACAGCAATATTCACACTTTAAAACACAAAGAATCTGTCATATGATGTTAGTCACTGCCAAACGAAATCCCTCTACCCACTGCTACTGATTACTTGTCATTTAAAATATAACCAAACTTTGTATGTTTAACTTCTTTCCACATATTGGCAATTAAGTGAAATCAAATACGATCAAAGCGCCTTTCATGGCCTACCTTGAGAGTCAATCTAGATTCTGTAAGCTGTATTTGGATATTTGTCAAAAACACTTTTATAATTGCCAAATACATCAATTGTTTGAGCCCGGCGTTTAGAATGTGAAATTGTGCCCCAATTTAACCATGTGTATTCCTTATAGTTTACGAAATTGTAATGGCGAGTATCAAAATTGATTCCCTATATGTAAGAGCACTTATACAATTATTAAACTGATTAAGGTGAAACGAATAATTAAGATAAGTTTTAAATTTATATGAGCGAATATTGATAATATAAAAAAATTGATAATTCAGTATTACATATTACAATTATTTTTTCACACCTCTTATACAGTGTATAAATTAGTTAAAGCTTTACATAATTTTTTTGAAGAAAAAATATTAATACATAAATGTTGTATTGGTCTCCATAAGCCCTCACGAGTCATAGATGGTACCATTTTTTATTCAAGTAAAATACCTTTTACCCAAAATTATGGTCCCATGCAAAATTTCAGAAATATCAACTTACTTTTATGAAACTGTGTTGTTTATAACAAATAAAATACAGAGTTTAATAAAAGTGGGGCAATATTTCTGAAATTTTGCATGGGACCACAATTTTATATTCTAAACTTTTCTTAATGATAATTTGACAAATTTACAACAGAAAAGGTAATTTACCTTAACAAAAAATGTTTTTTTATCTACCGCTCGTGAGGGCTCATGATGACCAACCCAACATTTTGCTAGAATATTTTCATCTCAAAACCTTCAAAAAATAACACCATGTAAAGCTTTAACACTAATAAATTTATACACACTATGTATTATTGTTTGATCTCTGAATTCTTTCTTGTACAGATCACGTAGTTCTGCAAAATAATAGAAATAATAGGTGCCTCGATGAAAATATGAGAAAGTTAATATCATGTTAGTATTAAATTATGTAATATAATAAACTACCAAAACAGGTTATTTACTTTATTGTTTACTATGAACCACTGTCCTTGAAACATCAAAATTAAAAAAGCAAAACACTTGTCACAACACAAGCAACGAAAACATACCCTACAGCCCCAACAGTAGACCCCACTGCGCCAACTGTGGCCCCTACAGCACCTACAGTTGCCCCCACAGCACCACCCACAGCCCCAACAGTAGCCTCTACGGCTCCACCTACAGTTGCCCCAACAGCACCTCCTACACTTGCACCCATAGCCCCCACCGTAGCACCCACAGCACCTACAGACGCCCCCATAGAGCTAATTATATTAGAGGGGAAGAAGCTAGAACTCTCAGTGGCACTCGCAGGTGAATCAGTAACACCTGTCGCTGGTGTCAGAGGGGGTCCCCCACTGCCACCAGAGTAGGGCCCTCCTGAGCCTCCACTCTCTTCGGAGGGTGTCTTGCTTAGAAACAGGCCCGTGCCAAAATCCACCAGATTCTTAGGGGAGCTGCACCCCAAGTAAGCAAGGTTAGTAGGTTAGATGTTACAACACGATGGTACATTTTTAAAAATTTCATCACATTCTTAGCAAAAAACAATGTTCGTAATTAGACTAACCTGGAGAAGACCTTCGAAAACATCGATGCATGATGGCTATCAGCGGAGCTTGGTTGACTAGATTTTTCTTCTTCTTTTTCTCCAGTTAGAGTCTCCATCCAGGCCAACGGATAAGAGAGTCTTTTTAACATCTGCAATGAATATTATTTCTAAAAATTATTACTACCACAGGTATAACAATCATCGTACCTTATTTTTTCGGCTTTCTATATCCTTTCCATCAGGAACACTGGAAGAAAGCGGAGGAGTTCCAGGTTCAGTAGAATCCAGACTAAAGGACACCGAGCTGGTCTTCTTACGGACTGGACTTTCAGTCTCAGTTGTGGTCACCTGTGTGGGTGCAATTGTAATAGGCGGAACCCAATCTTTAGATAATATTATATCTGCATCACTATACGTCTGTAAAATAATATTATAACAAAAATAAAATCATACCGAACTTAAAAAACTCATATCATAAGTAATAAACAAAGGAAAAAAATTATGTAATATTTTGAAACATAAAACCGTAAAATGTTCCAAATGAAGCTTTAAATTAACTTAAAAAATTATAGATTAAATATGAGAACATATACTATTTAAATTCATATTGGCTTCAAGTACTCGCTATTTAACTTATAAACAATAGAGACCCACAGCTTCTGTAAAGGTTTTCATGCGCATTTTTTATTTTTAAAAACCTCACCGAGACCGGGAATCAAACTCTCAACCCTCAGACCAGTAGCCAGACTGCTTACCAGGCCTGGCAAACAATAGTCGATTTACTTAACCCCTTAACTGACGCAAGTAGAAGTATACAAACTTCCAGGATATAATGTGTATCAATTTATTAATTATTCATAACAAAAAACAATCTTATAGCTTGCAAAATAAAGTACTAGTTACTACCAGTGATCTAAATGATCTTTTTGCATTTCGATGCAATATAAGACATACGTTTTAAACGCTATGTTTTGTTATTTCTGACATCACAGCAAAAGGGTAATTTGTAGACTCTTCCAAACTATCTACACAGCATTTGTTAATAAAGGTTACCACCACTTTTTCTACGCACCCTCCGAATCCTGTCATTGGCTCATATTTTTATTATATTCACTAATAATAATTAGTGGTTGAGCTATGTATGTCTTTTTTTTTGTAGATAATGAATTCATTTTTTGAGGCTTACCATTCCAATCTCAAGGTCGCTAAATTGGGACTAAGTAATAATTAAAAAGAAAATTCAATCTACCCAAGTTAGTTTCTGATTTATACCGAAAAAAATTAAAACATATCAAATTTCCATTTTGAACATAGCTGCTGATTACTGAGAATGTTTGAAATCTGTGAAAACTTTCTTCAGGTAGGTAGATATCGTGGTGACGTTTACTTGGACCCACAACAATTCAGATTTACCAAACCAACATTAAGTTAATTTTTGTTACCTATCTAAATAGAACTTTAATGCTAATTTCAACAATGTATTGTAGCTTTACTAATGGTAATAAGCAGAAAATATAAAATAAATAAAAAATCAAGTAGACCGTGGTTACATTATTTTGTTCTTTTGAATCAAGCGGCACGCCATGGAAAACAATACAATAAAACAAATGAATCATTGCCACTCTTATTGTTCGTTTTTGTACTGCCAATAAATAAAAAACTAAGTTGGGTACATTGAATTTCTTTTTCTCTTGCACCTAATTCTATAAATTTGCTCCATTTAGGTATGGTTTATACAGCTCTTTGCCCTAATCTTAACATTAACATTAGCCCTAGCAAAGATAAATCATTCAGTTCTCACTGAAGCATTTATACAGTCTTAACTTCGTCTTAAGTCTCAGCTGATCCTAAGACCTGACCTTGAGAGTTCCTTAACTGTTAACTTAAGTCTTGAGAATTTCTTAAGATAGGAAGAAATTTCATAGTCGCACATGCGGTACTAGCTGATGGGGTGGCAAAATTTGAATCTTTCAATATTTTTAAAGAACAATAATATTAAAAGTGCATCATTGTGAGCTATAATCTGCAAAAGTATTGAGGCATTTGGATTATTATAACAAAGTTAAGCCTATTTAAAAAAAAATTATAGTAGTAATTCAAATTTTTTTGTTTAAATAATTTTTGTGATTTTATATTTTCTTGTTAATAATTTTTTGTCAATATTTTCTGTAAATAATTTTAAATTAATTTAAAAATATGACAAGAAACAATAGTATATGATACGAGTTTTATAAGAAGCATTTTGTAGCACGCACGGGTTTAAGGTACGACGAGCAAAGTGAGGAGTGCCCTAAAGGAGTAAGTGATACAAAATGCCTTATAAACGAGGTATCATACAGTATTTTATCTACTTTGCCACATTTTTAAACAAAATTTTTTTTTTCAAAATCTAGGGAATTTGGCGGCAGTTGGTAAGGTTGGTGAGGGTGCAATAAAGGCGGCTATTGACAGTTCGATATGTACACGAAGCGAAGCACCTACTATCCATTCACAAAACTCTTGAACTGTCAAAACGCTGTTAAGTTGGTACCTTGTTTAAGTTCTGTTTTGGAACTTTGCTGATTTTGGCAGCACTGAAATGTTTGAAATTTAAAAACGTGACATGTCATACACTCTTGTAAAAAATAATCACTTATAATACCATGAGTAGTCAAAGTTATGTCGACTATTTTTGTGGTGGTGTCACGAATGTCCATTGCGCTTTGGTATGATTAGGACGAGTGCGCTAGCAATTGACTTTTTCTAATAAAAATAGCATTTGTTAAAAATAGTCACTTGAGTACCTTCTAGGAAGATATATCCACTGATATTTTTTTGATTGGCCAAGAAACGTCAGAATTCTGGATTTTCATTGGTTACTTTTTGACAGATGACAGGTGAATTGAATAGTCTCTCAAATTCTTTAATTTTTGTACATACACTTCAATTGCAATAGAACAGAAACGAAAGAGGGTTTCATTATTGCAAAGGGAAAAAAGGCTATAGGTGATTATTACAAGGAAAAACTAGAAGAAAATAGTTTTGATTTTTGACACATGCAACATAACCTTATCTTTAAATATTACTACCGGGTGACTATAAATGATTGTGATTTGTTTTCTTAGGTTGGCACTGTTTATGTTGGTGGCACTGTTAAGTCTATGTCAAAATCGAGGTTATCAGGTTAGGTTTTGCGTCAGTTTTGACACAGAATGACGCAAAACCTAACCTGCGAACATTGAATTTGACATAGACTGACAGTGCCACCAACATAAACAGTGCCAACATAAGAAAAAAAATCTCAATAATTTATAGTCACCCGGTAGAAATCACTAGATCCGAAGTACATTCCCCAAAAAACTGTAATTTCCAGGTACACTCAAAAATTATTTAAAAAATTTAACATTAACAGTTCATGAGTTTTGTGAATGGATAATATGGTTGCCAATGTTACAAAATTTTTAGTATTTTTATTATAGCATCGCTTTTTGTGTATTATGATACGCAAACGAGTATCATAATAGCCTCAGTATGAACGCAATTAGAGTGGTATGGCCACTTAGAACAAATGGATGAACGACGAATAGTGAAGCAAATATGGAAAGCGGCTGTTGACCAAAAACGTAAAAGGGGAAGACCGAGAAGGACCTGGAACAATGAAGTAGGAAAAGTACTACAGAAGAGGCAGATCAACTGGAGACAAGCAGAAAATATGGCATGAGATCGAAATGCATAGAGAAACTTCTAGTCTAATACCTCTACACCGTAAGGTATATGAGGATGGATTAAGTAAGTAAGTACGGATGAACGCAAAGTAGATAAAAGCTATAAAAACAAGCTGGTGGTAGTAAAATTTTACACACATTTGTGTAAGCGCTGTTCTAAATTTACTAACCTAAAATACGTCTGCATAAACACCTGTTTTTGCTCTTAAGACTACAGCTACATTAAAACTGAGGCTAATATTAGGGTTACGGCAGCAATTCCCAACTGGTGGTACATGAACCCTCAGTGGTTCGCATGCTTTATAAAACGGATTTGTGAAAAAATATTGTAATGACGAAATCAATTAAATGACAAATTGATGAATATTATTTCAGTCAATTACATGTTGAGATGGAAGTTTCCGTAAAATTGTGGAATTACAACAGGCAACAATCTGTAACGTGATGAGATGTTATGCTGTTGACGATGCGAGTACATTCTCGTACAATCAGGAAACTTCCAATTCAGCAAACCGAGTGACATTTCCAAGGCTGCCCAAGACTTTCCCGAATGCGCTCGAAAGAACGAGAATAACGTCTGCCGATAAAAAAAAAGGCCTCAATCACACAAGTGAGAGTAGAGTCAAATTGAATCGTACGACGCACTGAAGAACCACGAATGATTTTAATAAGATAAATTAATAGTGCATAGTGTGTGGAAATAAATTACAATAAAGACTTTACTTAAATGTCCGCACGTTGAACGTGAAAGTGAATAATTATTACTCCGTAATTTTATAATGGATCGATGGTTAAAACTGATAGTTTTGTCAAGTATGATAAAAAGCTGGAAGAGCAATCAACTGCTTCTTCTATTTCAGTCCCTGATTTGAAACCAACACAGGGTGGCGATACTGAAAGTTTTAGTGAGCTATCGTCTCGCCAGACTGAAAGCAAGGAAACAATGGGTTTTTATTTTACCGGGGATGAGTTAGAACCTAAACGGCTTTATGTAATTTGACGTACTGTTGGCCAACAGAGTTTAAAACCACCACTTCTTCGTAGACACATTGAAACAAAACATTCGATATACAAGACTAAACCTATTGAGCATTTTAAAAGAAAATTAGCAGCTAATGAAAAGTGTAGTGTTTCTTCTTCCTGTCAGCTTCAAATGCAGATAGTAAAAATGCTCTAGAGGCATCAATTCGAGGAAGTGACAGAATTGCAAGATCTTGAGAAGCACATACAGCGAGAGAAATTTGTGAAGTGAACTTTTAAACAGAATAAAATTGAATTACTTCGCGATCCAACTTGACGAGTCGACCAATGTAGCAAGCGCTGCAGTATTGCTGGTCTATATTAGATATATTTTTAAGAATTCGATTCAAGATGATGTATCGTTTGCAAAACCTCTGTAAAACACTACAACAGGAGAAGCAATTTTCGATATGATCGGCTATATTGAAAAAAACTGGATTTTTGCTTGGGTGTGTGCACAGAAGGTGCAAAATCAATTACCGTAAAATTTTGTGGTCTTGTGGCGTGAGTAAAGATCAATGAGAATATTCAATTGACAAGCACTGTCATGTAAATGTATTCCTGTAGAGTTAGCCAGTGTTTTAAACGACGCTGTAAAAATTGTAAATTTTATAAAATCGCGGACTAAAAATTCTAGTCTATTCCAGGCGCTTTGTGGGAACTTTGGAAGAGTTCACATTCCTTTACTACTTCATACAGACGTTAGATGGCTTTCTCGTGGCAAAGTTTTGACCGGCTTGCTTGAATTGAAGTCTGAAGTTTAAGCATTTTTTCCTGACCATCCATTTTATTTGTCCTCTTGTATATTCGATTTTCTTTGGCTCCAAAAACTGCATACTTACTTTCTAAATGAAATGATTTAAATCTGTCTTTACAAGGCCCCAAGTGTCACCATTTTCAATGTGCATGATAGAACAGAAGCCATGCTAAAAAAGTCCAACTTTTGGATTCGATATCTGGAGATGAATGAGGATGAATGTTTTGGTTTCAGCAGAAAATGATATTCAACTTAACGAAAATATTACAAGGGATATTACTGAACATCTCAAACATCTTCAATTAACTGTTAATGACTATTTTCCCTAAAAGCTATTTTTAAAGATCACCCTTTAATTGACTTTTGGCTCAGTGTAAGAAATAAACATCGTTTTGTTAGAAAAAGCCATTAAAAAGTTTTATTATCCTTTTGTACAATACAGGGTGTCTCAAAATTGACGCCCGTGCTTCTGGGGCTAAAAGAAATCGAAAATGTAAATAATAACTTCTATCGCCCGGTCACACGAATTTGTTGTGTAACATAATTCAATAAGGTGGCTATGGTGATGTTAAAGACTTATTAATCGTTCTGTCGTATTGATAAGTATTTCCTTCGGTTTTGTGTGCTTTCCTGTTGTGAATACTGAAGAAGTCGTAGCTCGCATTCAAGCTGCTGTGGCGTCAATGCCGTCAATTGACGAAAATATGCTACAGAATGTTCGTGCTTCAATGATAAATCGTGCGAATGTTTGCCTTGAAGTAGGGGGCAACCTATTTCAACACATTTTGTGACAACAGATGTGTAAAATAACTTGTTTTCAAATGTTATTTGTATTTAATAAAGTTTAAAGTTTATATCTTAAATTTTTGTTTTTAATTGATAACTCGATAACAAAAGACAAACGGAAAATTTTCCACTCTTTATTTTCGAGTTCTTTTAGCTCCCTGAATCAAATCCCAGAAGGTGCTTCTGTGTCAATTTTGAGACACCCTGTATATGCGTGTGAGAAAGGATTTTCAATATACACTTACCTGAAAAATAAATACAAAAACTGGTTATATGCAGAACCTGATCTAATACTCAAACTTTCAGACGTCGAACCAAATTTTAAATTTCTTTGTCCCACCAAACAGGCAGGGTTTTTTCAAGTTTAACCCAAGTTTAGCTAAGAACCAGTTGGTATTCATTGACATTAAAGATAATACCGTTTTGTTTTTAGCTGTACTAGGTTTTTTTTCTACTCATCACATTGAAGTCAGTTACTTTGACATTGATTCCGATGGTTGAAATTCCATTCCAACCACTAGAAACTGAAATGTTTGGACTACCGGAATTTCAAACTGTTTGACATTCAATTGTTGACAAGAGAAACGTTACTTTATGTTTAATTTTTTTCTAAAATGCATTAATTTGTTAAAATGTTTAAAAATTTGTAGAAAAAATAGTATATGCAACTCGTGGCTGATAAAATTTCAACCACTTGTCCCATAATATACTATTGTTGTGAACTATTATTTAATATGGGAAATACATTTGAATAATAACCCAATTTTATTGTTTTATTTACTATATTGTAATGACTACACAGGGGGTTAATTTATTCGAAAGCTGTATAAACCAGACTTCAACTCGCATTATATCTTTTACAATTTTAGAGATCCTAATAATGAGCCTCAAAAGTCAATTACCCTGTATACCATATCGGGGTGTTTCCCAAGCATTTTTTTGTTGGCTGTCTATTAAAAGCTGCCGGGCGAACCTTTCGTACCCGAGGAATAATCTTGTACTGTCTCGTTATTTATATATCTTTTAGTCTTTTAATAAAAACATTAGCTAAATTTTGAACTTAAAACAAAAAAAAAAAAGCATGTGTGATTGTTTCTTTCCAAACTGTTCAATTTTAATTTAAGTCTGAAAAACAGACGAAACATTAGTAAGAGGGGCTGAATATATCTGTTCACAAAACTGATTCAAAGAGACTGTCACATGTTTTTATTTTACAATAAGACAATATATCTGGTGGAAATAAAGTAACGGATAAATTCATTAACTTTGTTAATACTAATTTTTATGAAAAAATCTTGAAAAACATACACGACAACCATCTTTATGTTGCTACATCATTTATTTTTCATGATATGACGTCATCGACTTTTTTTTAAATAGCAACCTATATTTGTTATTACTGATTTTGGTAATACTTTTTATGTTGTTTTCAATGATATAAAATTTTCAATATGTTACATCTGAAAAAATCGAGAAAAATGGTCTTAAATTTTAAATATTAAAAACCAACGAAATAAGCAAAATAAATCTAGTTACCTTCGGCCGGAGTCATTGACGGCACATTCGTTTTTATTGAAATTTAAAAAACAATTGAAAAATACAATTAGAACTCCATTCAAAGTTAATCCACCGGTAACTAGCTTTATTTTGCTCATTTAATTGGTTTTTAATATTTTACCATTTTTCTCGATTTTTTTCAAATGAAACATTGAAAATTTTATACCGTTCGAAATGGGATAAAAAGTACTACCAAAATCAATAATAAAAAATATAGGTTATTTAAAAAAACAGTCGATGACGTTATATAATGAAAAACAAATTACATAGGAACCTAAAAATCAGCTGAAAATATTCCCTATGGTCAAAATCGCTACACCCCTTCGAGAGTTTTTCATAAAAATGAATATCAACTAATTTATCGGTTACTTTATTTCCACACTGTATAATATTGTTCTGCTGGACTCGGTGATTAAGCACACACTGACTGTTGATCCAAGGGTTGCAAGTTCAATACCCGGTCCTGCCAAAATCTTGTTCATTTATCTGATACTTGTCTCATCATATTTATAAAAATTCAAATTATAGATAATAATGGTTCATACAAAAAAATATACAAATGCTATTCCTCTTATACGATATAGTAAAATAATAGGTGTAGGTATATGTTACAGGCAACTTGTATAAAGCGGTCATTTTATATAACACCTAGGCAGTTTATACAATGCCTAGCAAAGTTAGTTAGTTTATGCAATGTATTTTTTAAGAGCATATTTAATATTAATATGTTGCCTAGGCATTACATATATTCCCTAATGAGGAGTAGGCATTTTATGCAACATATTTTTTTTAAAGTACGTGGACTGTGGACGTACAGATGTGAGCGGAAGTACATTTCGTACACTGCGACAAAGTAATCCAAATCTGGGCCGGTCAAGCTAGTGATTGTGCGAAAAGCGCTGTTGTGCTTCAACTATGGGAACATTAAGACAAGTAGTTAATTACCACTATATATAAGACAATCGTTGAAAGCATTGCAACATATGGGTCCAAAGTCTGGGAAATGAACAAAAGGAACAACTAGCAACTTAATGCCCTGGAAATGGATTTCTGGCGTCAAAGCTGCAGCGTATCCAGACTCCAGCATGTACGTAATGACGAAATAAGGAGAAGGATGAATGTCCAAGGAAGTATTATAGATACCATACAAACTAAGAAATTACTTCGGTATGGACACATGCGAAGGATGGCAGAGGACAGATGGCCGAAAAGGTAGTGGACACGGGTACCACCAGAAAGGAAAAAACGAGGAAGGCCACCTAGATGCTGGAAGCATGAAATTAATGAAGCCATGGAAGTACGCCGACTTCAAGAAAATGATTGGCAAGACCGGAAGAAGTGGAGTTTAAGAAGCAGGAGACGGTCATGATAGCTGTATAACACCTGCAATATATACCGATGAGGCCACAATTATATATAACAGCAATGAGATAACATGAACAAGAAAATAACTCGTATTGCTTGAGTAAGAAAGAGATAAACATAGTATCAAATATTCGAGAAGGCTTGACGCTTAATTTAATTATGACATTTGTCAACTAAACATGCCTACTAAAATATTTTCTTCGTATGGCCATCTCTTTCTTACTCAAGCATTCTATTTTGTTATTCATGTTATCTCATTGCTGTTTTATACCGTGTGTCCACAGGAGTACGCACCATAGAGATAAGATAATGCTAATAGAATATAAATATCAACCAGTGCTGTGACCACCGTCCCTTTTCTTGTACCATTTATAACAATATTGTTTCATACAGTGGCGAGTCAGACGCCAGAAAACAACGTTTTAGCGTGCCGGCGATCACAGCATTAGCCGATCTTTCTATTCTATTAGGTTATCCCTATGGTGCGTCCTCCTGTGGACACACGGTATAATTATGGCCCCATCCGTATATATATATATAGTTAATCACAGAGTGAAAACAAGAGTTCGTTAGTGCAGAAACAGTGAAAATACTGGAAATAGTGTAACGTGAGTTAGTCGAAATACGCAAGGTCGGCGAAACACGTCTCATAAATAAAACTTCATTTTAGTCACTGAAAAGAGCTGTATAATATTATGGTAATAGGTGCTACTGTAAGATAATAGTTATTTGTTTCATTAGTACAAAAAATGCATGATTTCGGGACAAGTAAGACAGATCGCCGGACTCCGCTGCGAGTCATCCGGCGAGTCTTACGCGTCCCGAAAACGCATTTTTTGTGCGAATGAAACATACTATTTTTTCTCCAACTACTCATAAATTCGGTAATATGACTTATTATTTAGAATCAAACATTGTAGGTTATATTGTAGAACTGTCATGGCGCAAATAAACAATCACTATACCGGGAAATTAAACAACAACGACGGCGATTGCCGAATATTCACGAAGCGTTTGTGTTTTATTTAAAATTTACCATGTAAAACCCTATCTTGCGTCCATTTTTGTACTAGTGCAAATATGAATCGAAAAGTGTACAGTTGCCAAGGTAATTGGTGAACATCCCGAAATGACTTACTTTTTATACAAAATTATTCGACAATATAGCGTCTTATTCGTGTGGTTGGAGAAAAAAAATATTATGGTTTGCCTGGAATAAGTGACACGAGAGGTCGAATTCTCCCTGAAGGAATTCAACGACGGGCATTGTGGATAAAGGCCTTAAGAAGAGCAGATTTCACTCCTGATAATGTTCGATATGCTTTAGTTTGCCCCGACCATCTCTTGACAGGTAGTTGCCGTTACATTAAAGAAAATCTCAACACTGAATGTAGTTAATTACTGCCATGAAACAGTTAGTCCTTGCTAATTCTCACCAAATATTATGAACAAATGTTCAGAAACAACTAAAAACGCCAATAAAATTTATTTTATAAACTTAACCTAACTTAACCACAACTTATAACGCCCACGATCGCTAAATCTAAAATTTTACTACACCAAACTAAACTCAATCAACTATAATACATATAAAAAAGTTACGTTTTTTTTCCGTAATAACAGCTCTATAAACACGAAAAACGGCTAATTGTCATAAGCCAGTTAACAAAAGTTGACTCCGAACAGCTGATGTGATGGGGGCTCTAGTCAAATTGAGCTGGCTCAGGAGAGCCAGAGCAGAGAGTAATAACACCGGGCATACAAATGAATAAGTAGCAGAAACATAAGTAGCATAAACAAGATAGGTTTATTTACAAACAATTACACCACAATCAAAGGTTTTTATATTACCCCCCATTTGCAAAATTTCTTTCACTACAGCGTTTCTAAACAAGTCTAAATCAGTTGATAACTCAAGGCCGGTATAATGAACCCGACCCATTCCATAATCCATCTGTGCTATCCTTTATCAACTTACAACGATTAATATAATTTCACAAGTTACTAACCTTTTTGGCATGTATATTTTGAACTACTGGAATACTGGTCTCACGAATATCGATACCGGAATCATGACAACTCTGTTTTACTAGACTATCATCTTCACTTTCCACTTGCTCTTCCTGTAAAAGATTCGGCGAGCCAGTGGGACCATCGTCCACATCCATGGACCTACAACTGATATCAGTAGGCATCAAGCAAACAATAAATATGTATATTATTATTACCTATCGCGTGAAGGAATGGCCCAGTGGTGGTCGAGTAAGGATTTTCGCCTTTCTTCAAGTGAAGGCTGGGAAGGTTCGGTGCCATCCAAATTTGTAGGAGTGACTAAATCCCTTTCGAATGCTTTAGGAAAAGCATCACCCTCTCTTTCAGTGCTTGAACAGACTGACTCAGCATCATCCCCAGTAACTGTAGGACGACACATTATTGATAAGCATAACCAATGCATGATAAAGTGAGTACTGAACTTCAATAATTAAAGGATTTCATGACCAATGGGTATCATTCTATTGCAGAATGGAAGGAAAAAATAGTGGAAGGGATGGATAACAAAAACAAATAGACCTAATTTGTAGAAGATAAATAATAAATAAACATATTTAGCTACTACTGGACTTACCAAGTTCAGGAAAAGTCTCATCTTTCACCATAAGTGAGTCAGGTTCGTGATCATCAGTGTGTTTAGCAGGTGGTTTGGAGTAATATATTTCAGGCTTTTCTGAGCCACTACCTTCCACATGTCCCACTCTCATGTGCGCAATGTCATGATAAATAGCAACATTAACAACAAATTCCATGGGCGCAATAACACCGTATGCTTCTGGCCCATGTTCAATGACCAGAGGATCCGAAACATTGGGATCAAACATAACAGCATTGGGTGTAACAAGCAGCACTCCTGACACCACACCCTGCCCATCCGTAATATGACGGACATTGATTTTAAGAAACCTTTCGGTGTAGCTAGATGTTTCCTCCTCCTGTTCAGGTATGGAGGCTTGTTGGTTGTAAGATGGGGTTCGAACTCGCTCAGCATGACCGGGCTTCGGGCTGACAGGCCGTAAGTTATCTAGAAGCTCTACAAGACAACAAATGTAAACTTTATTATTCACAAAACTAAAATAATACCTTTTTCTTCTAGAGGTAGATCATCGTGAGTATCCTCTTGGGGTGCAGACTCTCTTTCTTCTGCTGATGGTGAGCGGGTAGGAACATACAGTTGCTGCCCTGGGAATATAACAGATGTTGCCAGTCTATTAAGTTTGGTCAGTTCAGAAGGTGTGGTATCAAATCTAGCAGCTACAGATGTTAGGGTGTCCCTATTTGCGACCTGTAAAAAGTGATGAGAATTAGGCAGGTTATTGGAATTTGACAAACGGCGAATATCCATTGGAATGGCTTTTCTGACTGTAAGCCATTTGAATTTATCTGTTATTAGCTATTAGCATAACAAAACCTTGGTACTTAATTGTGTTTGTAGTAATACACTGAATAATTTAGTTATTCAATTACCTAACAATACCGATACTAATGAAGTAATTGCTTGCTTTCATCGATTTTTAAGTGTTTTAAATGTCATAATTTAATTAGCTCATAGAACTTTATTATTCTGGTCCATTAAGTTTTGCTGTTCTCATGGTAGAACAGAAAAACAGGTGTTCAATTTACAAAGCACAGAAAATGTAAGATGTAAACACAGATGCGTGGTTCCAACAATTTCAATGTAATAGCATTTTCACGATTTTCCAGGAAATGAGTACACATTAGTGATAAATTATTAAAAGTTTATAAAGCGTTGTTCTAACTGTTCGTATTATAACCTAAACCATTTTATACGTAACATGTGAAGTCTAGCTACGTCTAGTAAGTCTAACCAGTCAGTGCTTTTATTTCAGTGAAGATGAACTTTCTTGCTCAAATAATGTTATGTCGAAAGATGAATTAAAAGATAGCAAAGAAACCGATTGTGGGTTCATTCTAAAACACTTTAGATGATCCAAAAAAACTTTACAACTACTTTTGAATGAACCAATAATATTAAATGTTCAGTCTTCATTGTAACAAATAACATACATTGCACATTATTACCAAAAGCTACCATGGACGCTCCGACGTGATGTCATAACAGGCAGGTTTGTACGTGCCTGTGCTCTGTTAAATAGCATAAATGCAGAGTGTTTGTAACGTTATAAATAAGAGCTTCCTGTGCAAATGGGATTATCAGTCGTGAGCTGAGCCTTTAGTCGTACCCAATTCGCTTTTACTTCGACACGAAGTGTACGAAGTATTGAAATTCCCTCATATCGAAAACCACTCTGAGTCAAATATCTCTAAAATTCGAGCCAACCGACTAATGAACCCACTATATCGAATCTCCATCTCGGCGGTGCGGATCTTTTGGTGAAGATCCCAGCCCACTAGATCAATCCCCTGTATTAGGGGGTGCCTAAACGTGCTGTGCGGGGGATGTATGTTCGTATGTGTACACGATTCCGGTCGCCAGGAACCTTCCTGAAGTCTTGGATCGTTTTCATACGATAAGTCCTCCGAAAATGAAGGCAACATCAACTTTTGAGCTATGGTCGTCGGCAAAAAAAATAATTTTTTTTTGTTTTTTTTTTTTATAAATAACTGGTTCATAACATTTCATTGTATTAGCGAAACGGAGTGATGCTGAGTATCGAAGTATTCTTGGAAAGCACGGAAGGGCGCTTTTCTTGGGTGGGGGGTACCTTATATTTCTTATTTGTAATGGAAAACAAAGTTTCAAAGCAAAAACCATAATTTTGAATTTTTGTATACGAGTCCAGTTTCTGTCAAAACTGACGGAAAACCTAACCTGCTAACCTCGAATTTGACATAGACGTACAGTGCCGCCAACATACTATTCATAACGAAACTCCGGCGAGTCGCTGGCGAACGACTATGCATACGGGTGTTAGCGTCCCTATTTTGCTGTGACACACGATGACTATCATGGAGTAAACATTTAAAACGTGTTCATGAATTAAGAAACGAAATAGTAATCTTCTTGGAAGACAAAAATCACAAGGCGGCAAAGAAGTTTTGAGATCACTTATTTGTAGTGAACTAAACTACTTGGCAGATATAACTATTCGAGAACTTAATATACTACACCCCCAACTCCAAGGAAGAAATGTACATATACTATAATAAATTTCAAATAAGCATGCAGTACTTGAAACTAAGTAGTATTCATAACTATGGCCGTTATTGGTCGAAACAAAGTACTCATTACAATCATTTGAAAATCAAATATTTTTGCAAAATTATCAATTTGACATTCGACATGAATTCTTTAGAACTACAAAAGAAAACCAATAAATAGTAGCCAAATACGCTGGCCTACAATGTTTATTTGAATTATATAAAACAAAATTATTGTAAAACACAAGCAGTCAAACAATTATTTGTATAATAAGCATAGAAAGTAGAATTTACTGCACTGAGTGATCGTTTGCAACCCGACCGTAGGAAGGGTTGCAAGAGCACAAGGTCAGTAAATAATTTTCTACGCGCATTATACACATGACTTTCCACAAATTTAATTAATTAAGTTAAACTGTTTAACAGTACAATGAAATCTCTCATAACGTACACTCCATTAAGCAGACCCCTCTATTAAGCAGGCATTTTATTTGGCACCGTCGGGAACCAATGTAGTTTAAATGCAAAGAGCATCTTCGTTAAGCGGACTCTCTGTTAACAGGCCGAGGACAGGAATCATTCTGGACATTTTGAAATATTTCCCTCATTTAAGAGGACAGTCTGAGCAAGACGAACAAGAAGAAGAAGTCTATCAATTGGAGGACGTTGTGATATCAGAATATCCAATATACAATCAAAAGGACACCATAATTGCGGCCAAAAATCTTAAAACTGTTTGCAAGAAAACGTGAGAATTTTAGAATTATGTTAATAAACTATTCGAAAAAAAAAACAAAAAACAATCTAGTGCGCTGGAGTTTTTCGCTTACGAGAGATTTCACTGTATATAATTTAGTACAGTCAGACCTCGCCGTTCGCGGCTTTGCGGTTTGCTGATTTGATTTTACGCAAGGCACCTTTGTGCTCCCTTTTCTTTGCCGTTCACGCATTACTTTGCCGTTCGCGGATGGAATTGCCAACTATTTCAACTTTCACACACTTATAAAGGCCACTAATCTGACGTTAACTTTAATTTGCTGTTAAAATAAACAAAAGCGCATACAAATTTGTTTGCTAATGAATAATATGTCATAAGCGCCAACGTTTTGATGAGCTTTTGTTTATTTCAACAGCAAATGTATGTGGTCTATGTCATAAACACCTAAATAACATTTATCCGCAAACGTCATAAAAGTGGCAACTTGTGTGTCCTTATTGACAAGGTAAAAGTGTCACTTTATTTGATTAAGCAGATAAAATAGCAACTTTTGCGTACTTTATGTGCCTAATCACATAAAATCGTTGCTCTCTTTCTTTCTTTCTATGTTTGTTTGCCATCTCCTCCGAAGATACTACACCGATTAAATTGTATGATGGCTTAAAATTTTGCTAATTTTTATAGTTAGATCGTAGGCCGGTTTTTATTTTCAAATAGAGTAGGAAAAAGTTTTAATTTAATTAAATCCTTTAAGCAGCAGAGCGGAGCATCTGTCGCTGTGGGTTATGGTGTGACAGCTGCTGTGGCCGTGTGCTATTAGCTCGGGAGATTCAGTATATTCATATATCATTATAGTAGCACGTTATTAACACAACCGAGGTTGGCGCAGGGGTAGAGTGCTCGCATGTCACGCGGGTTCGATTCCCGGCCGATGCATCCTTTTTTTAAAATTTATATTAATGAAATTTATCTGAATACGTTTGCGGATAAAATAGTATATGTTATTCGGAGTAAAAGTGACTTTATGTGGCTTAGCTGAATTATTTGCCTCACTGACGTTCGGCTAAATAAACTTCAGCTTTGCCACATAAAGTATCACTTGTACTCCTAATAAAATATAATCTACTATTATCACAAACTTGTAAACACACTTAACCAGCCTATTCATTTGAATCTCTTATTACCAAATTGGACCTGAAATAAATTGTAAAATTATAAGTTGAATAAACAAATCGACATTTGAGCTCTAGATTCAAGTGGCAGACTTATGTTACGTATGGAATTTTAGTTCAAGCTTTACTGTCTTCTCCAGCATTTCTGCCGAAAATTCAGTTTAGTTTAATTTTTAAAACACGGAAAACCATGTCATCAAAGCGTAAAGTTGCTGCTTCAGATTTGCCAGACAAAAAACGCCTAAAAGTTTTGATTTTTTGAGACTGCATAGTATAAATAAATCTACTTAATGAAACCTAACCCCGTTTTTCACTAATGTGGTTACTTGCGCATCACGGTTTTGCGCATCGTGGACTTCTTCTGGAACGTAAACCCCGTGAACGGTGAGGTCTGCCTGTACTTAAAAAATAATCCAAAAAAAGCAACCCGAACCTAGTTGCCATGAATGAGCTTGTTTTATCAAAAATGATTAACTGTCAGTTTAAGGACGAACAGAACGTGTTTACAGCAACATTTACGTAGCAATGATCCTTACATGAATGAAATGCAACATTTTCTATACCTCAAAAATATTTTTTTTACGACCGACCAGAAAATATGCAGTTTCTAAAGAATTGTTTCGCCAGAAAGTAACATTTTGCCGGTCAAAATCGGAAAACAGGCATCAGGGACCGGTAATAGTAATTTAAGTTACAATACCGGAATGTAGTGTTTTGTAGGTCGAGCCAAGCTTAGGGAGACCTGCAAAACACTTTTCGTTTGTGTATCCTACAATATTTTTTTACGACATTCTAGTCCATACTTTCAAACTTGCGAATTCACTTTCAAAAACTCAAAAAAATTATGACATTAGTATCTATTGTTTGACTTATCCAAACAATAACACACACTTGATTCCTTAGTAACGAAGGCATCAGGGACCTGCAAAAGCTTTTACCGGTCCCTGATGCCCGTTTTCCGATCTTGACCGGCAAAACGTTACTTTCTGGCGAAAAAATTCTCCAGAAACCCCATATTTTCTGGTCGGTCGTAAAAAAAAAAGCTTTTTCCGTAGACCTACCTATAAAATGTGATTTTACAGACGCATTTACGTACGAAAACTGTCACTTTTTTGGACACCATTAATTTTTCGTCTGCAAATGCTTTTCGTCTGCAAACACTTTACGGCCGCACTTTACAGCCGCATACGGTTTTCGTACGTGAATACTTTACAACAACTCTTATAATTCGGATTCCACTTTAATTTTTTTTCAAATTATGACGGTCGACGGAAAAACTTAATATGCACCTCAGACGAAAACTGCTTTATGGCCTTGCCTGATTGTTTGCCTCGGCTGTTCAGGCAGGGATACTAGGGATGTCGTACCCGGTCTAAAATCAAACCCGGGTACCCGAAAACAGTACCCGGGTACCCTCGGGTACCCGAAATATATAACAAAAATGTTAGCGTACATCGGAACATCTTTCTTTACGCCGCGAGTTTTAAACTGTACTAAATTGAAATACTACCTACTCCCCAATTGTAACTGCAACTCGTCTGTTATTTGTTCACACTTCCAAGTGCTATAAAATTCAAGTACTACGTAATAGGGATGTCGGCGGGTACCCGGGTACCCGGGTCGACCCGGGTAATAGTCGACCCGGGTATATTTTTAAGACCCGGGTACCCGACTAATAAATTATATAACTTCCAGAAAGTCAGCCTTTATCGGAGAAAATTATAAGAACTTAAAAACAATAGGAATAAGCTGTGGAAAAACATAACCATGCAGTAATAACAAGAATCCCGTCAATAGTACCATTAAATCGCGTCAGTATGGGTGAAGTAAAATAAACTTCCTCTGTGTGATTTTGATGCTGCTACCAATTTCGGACAAAACGTCACGTACTTGAATTTGATAGCACTTGGAAGTGTGAAAATATTTACGAATAACAGACGACTTGCCGTTTGAATTGGTGAGTAAGTACTATTTTAATTTAGTTCAGTTTAAAACTCGCGGCGTAAAAGAAAGAAATTGTAGTTACTTCAGATGTTCAGATGTTCAGATGTACACTAACTTTTGTGTTATATATTTCGGGTACCCGGGTTTACCCGGGTATTGCTTTAGGGTACCCGGGTTTCGTTTTAGACCGGGTACGACATCCCTACTACGTAACTTTTTATTCGAAATTCTTAGCGTAGCAGCATCAAAATCACACAGAGGATATTTACGTTACTTCATCCCATACTGATGCGATTTAATGGTACTATTGACGGGTTGAATATTTCCGTGAAGTGGATTTATTATATGAAACAAGAAACATTATGTGGTATGGTTTTTTCTGAAGGGTTATGTTTATCTAGAGCTTATTCCTATTGTTTTCAAGTTTTATATTTTCTCCGAAAAAGGCTGGTTTTCTAGAAATTACATATAATTTACTAATCGGGTACCCGGGTCCTGGAAATATACCCGGGTTGACTATTACCCGGGTCGACCCGGGTACCCGCCGACATCCCTACTAGATACATAAATAACTATTGCCGGCCCCTGATGCCTTCGTTACTATGGAAACAAGTTTGTGTTATTGTTTGGATAAGTCAAATTATTAGATACTAATGTCATTTTTTGGAGTTTTGGAAAGTGGTATTCGTAAGTTTGAAAGTATAGACTCGGGTGTCGTCAAAAATATATTATACGATACATGACCGGAAAGTGTTTTGCAGGTCTCCACAATCTTCCAGGGCGAGCCGCAGGTTTGACCTGCAAAACACTACTTTCCGGTCTTGTAAAGTAAATGACTAATAAAAAAGCCGGACTTTCTATTAGCGACTAGGAAAACTTTATTTTCCTAGTGTAAAACTGAATTTGAGTTTAGATCACCACCTACTGCATTCTTATTTGAAGTTTAGAATAGTCAAAAGATGCAGTAGTTATAAGAAGATAGTGTTTGAAGTATTTTCAATTGTGTGTGTTTAACTTATAAAATTTTATGTTTTGTGAACTTCATTATTTTAATTAATAATGAGATGCTTACACATTGAGAACTGTAAAAACGTAATAAAATTCGAAATTAAAGAGCTTTGAATGATACTAACATTACTTTATCAAGGTAATTAATGACTTCTGACATCAGTACAAATATTATTTATTGTTAACACAAACGGTACATAAAGCATTAACTTTTCATATTATCATGATAAAAACAGTATTGTTCGTACAAACGATAAGGAAGTTTTTTTTAAAGAACAATTACGAGTTTTGCAATTTATAATTTACTTAAGTTAAAATCATCTTGGTTATTATCGTCAACTGAAAATTCCTACTACATTAAATGTACAATACTATAAAACTAAAGATTAATTTAATGATTCGATCATAATTAACGGTATTATTTCCTTTTGACATATTATTAAAAAGTATTCTACCAATCAGATTTTAGAATTTGTAAGTACCCAACCTAATGCTTCTTCAAATAGTATCTGTGAATAGCGGAAATCGTATAAAAAAAATCAAACAAATTAACTATTAGTCTATCAATTTATTCTAATCTGAACTTCTGCTATTTTATTAAAGCTCTTGCGACTTTTAACTTAAGCGTAAAGGTATGTTTGTGTTCTCCCGCTACATAATACAAAATACAATACTTACAGTGTAAACAGTGGTGTTTTCTGGTGGTCCAGTTCGTCTTCGTTCTGATAGACTAGTGTTGGAGCCATCAATATCTAAAAAATAAAATGTAATGCAATAAATGGCATTCCAACAATACACTAGATAATTTCATAGGAAGTTGCCACAAGAATGTTATGAAATTTACAGGGAAAGGTGGGCGGACGAACCTCTGCAGTTTGCATGATATACAACAACATAATCGTCTTCTAAATTATTTCTATCAATAAAAGCACCTGATGTGTCAAAGTAGTCATCAACAAAATTCATTTCTAACAATTACACCATATTAAAACCACTGTTTTCCAGTTCAAAACATTAACTCGACGTAACAAGTGTCAACATAACCTTGAAATGTGCGATTGTGCGGCTCGTAAAACTTTTAGTTGGTGTAGTTGTGCTACAGTGCAGTTGCTCTACAATGATAAAACATCGACAAACATTCAATAAAGATGAACATTTTCACCTTTATTACAAAAGCACTATTAAATAAGGTATTTACGATCTTTTCGCGTAGCAATAAAGAACTCCACAGTACAGAAGAAATTTTCAGAAATCTAAATCAGCATTTTAATAGATTATTGATGGCTAAGAATTTGAAAATACATATTTCGAAAGGTACACGTTCTGTACACAAGCCCATAGAAATATGAGAATAATAATTCTTACAAATTTCAGAGAAACATTCTATAGATTTTAATGCAAACATATTTTTTCGAGTGTTCAAATAAATCATTTGAAAATCAAGATTCTGAATACTGGGTGTGTCCCAGAAATGGTTAGAAAACACAAGGTACAGTATGATCGAAAACTTTTACCCTCGTAGATTTTCTTTAAATTTAATTTATGTTGGCAGTGATGAGTAAGGGTACTTAATAAAATAACCTACACAATTTTGACAGAATCACTTAACTCTGACAGAATGTTTAATACTGAACATAAAGTGGTGCTGTGTATGCAAAATGGAAGAAATCACTTTGAACAACTATAGTTGTATTTGATATTAACATTTTTATGCATTCAACAAAAATGTTTGTATTTGTTAAAATATATGATACTGATACTGATATAACCTTAAATTGATAGATATAAAATGCCAATGTGACTTACTAGGTACCACGAATGCAACATAAATTTTTAACAAAACAATTCCACAGCCCTCTAGGTCTAGAGGATAGAAGTTTTCGATCATACGGTATAAATAAAGTTACTTAACTGAAATTTTGGAAATCATATAATTAGATTTGGTTTATTGTCATATTTGCTAAATGTATGCAAAACTCTTGTCCCGGTACTGAGCTGGGTGACAATTCGACGTTGGGATACAATAAATTAACTTTGCTCTCTGAAGACTGATCTATGAGTTAGATAAACAAGACCACACACATGACTTGGAGGTAGAACAACGGGCCCACATTGAGGCCTAAGTGCACGTGAGCTCAGTTTACCCTTCAACCAAAAATCCAAACCAAACTTTTGTCTTTGACAGATCTTAAAAAGGAAATCCTTCACTTTTAAAGTGTTTTAATTGTTGTACTAATGTTTAGAAAAAGTATTTATAGAAAAATGATTACATTTTCCATGATTGATTATATTAATGTTCAAATTTTTGGTACCAAAGATGGTAAGGTAAGGAAAAAACTAAGCACGGAAGGAAAAACTTAGAATTTTTCACTTTGAATAACCAAGGCATGGCATTTTGTAAACATTTCTGAGATACTGAATGTTTTTTTTTTAAAGCTAATGGTAAGGTCCCTTGAAGTCTTGAAATTCTTCTAATCTTAATTAAAAACAAAAAGTTTAATGCAAAAAATGTGTAGTGCTCTACTTAATATAAATTTTTCTTACAGTAATGGAGCCAGATTTAATCTCATTTATTACTTTTTCTACAAAGTAGAATTTAGAATAAAGTATCGTAATCATAAAAATTTTCGAAACTCTTTATTTTTGCAGAAATATCAGTTTTCATGTCTTCTGATTAAAAAAAAGTGATTTTTGAAGTAATGTCTGTCTGTCAGATTGTTTGTTTCCTCTCCACAGCCCAGATGGTTTAATCGATCGGCCTGAAAATTTATATCTACATTTTTAATATACATTTGGAGATTCCAGGGGGTTGCGGTTAAAATTGGGCTACCAGAAGTGGTACTTTACTCTTGTTTTTCATTTGTTTTCTGAGAAATTTTTAGAATTGTTTGATAAAAACAAATTCTTTAGAACACGATCGTTTACTATGTAATCATCTACAACTTTATTTAAAAAGTTAGTTTGTTACGGATAGTTTTTGAAATAATTGCCAAGTCTTGTGGTGACCACACCTCATTTTTTATCTCTCTTACTATACTTCACAGTATATATTTTAATAATTTTCAAGGTCAACTTTCTAGGGGATAAGTTGCATTCCTGCAGGGTACCTAGTTTTAATAATGTTGGTACATAGATTTTTAGTCATTTTTTTCCACTAAAAATATATAATTGTCATTTCGACAGATATGTCATAATAGTGGGTAAAACGAACAGCATAGTAAAATATTGCAAATTTATTAATTATTAAACTTACAATATCCTTTTTTTATCCGATATTATTGATGATGATGATTCCATGTTAAAAAAAGAAATTTGTCAAGAGTTCAAATTAAGAAACTTTGACATTCAGAATTGACACATAACCATAATTTTGAAAAAAGTTCTACCAACACGAGATATAAAAATTTCCTAGCGTTTTAATCACATATCTACCAACATTGTAACACTTTGACAGTTATTATAGAAAATAAAAGTACTTTATTTACTAATCAGTTGTGGAATATGAGGGTGTCGTAGTCTAAGAGCCAGCGACAAAAATAGTTACGTCATTTCATTAAGAAAATATTTCATCTCTTAACGTCGCTGATAATTAATTCGGAAGTCTGCCTGGTTTTAGGTGGTGGAAAGACGAAGAGATATATCTATTTCATCTGTTCTTTCAGAAAAGTATGTTTAGTTAGGTGAAACTGACCTGACAAAATGTCACGTAGCCTTTTTAAATTAGGTTATAATTTTTGATCTTTGACCAACATTTTTAGCTATACGTGTATTTGTCAAAATGTCACAAATTATAACCTAATTTTAAAAAGTATACCTGACATTTTGTCAGGTCAGTTTCACATAACTAAACATGACCTACTGAGGATACTTTTCCCAAGGACCATAAGAAAATAAAATACGGAGAGATGGAATAAATTTGTAATAAAAGTTGCCTGTGATACTTGTTATATGTTTGACAGTTCTGAAGTTTATTGTTGGTAGCACTGTCAGTCTATGTCAAATTCGAGTTTATCAGGTTCGGTTTTGTGTCAGTTTGTGTCAAATAACAAACAAAACCTAACCTGCTAACCTCGAATTGGACATACATCGACAGTGTCACCAACAATACACTTCAGATACGTTTATTTTATCTGTCATTTCTACCACTTTGCTGCAGCTTTCTCCAGCACCGGAAACCAGGCACACATCCAAATCAATTATCAGCGATGTTAAGAGAGTATAACATGGGATATTTTCTTAATGAAATGACGTAATTATTTTTGTCGCTGGCTCTCCGTCTATCGTGATAGGACAGTAGGCTCCCTAATTTTGTAGCTATTTTGAGAGGCAAGAAAAACCAGTAATTTAACTAAAAAGGTGGATTTTATAACATTTTTGAAGTAAAATTATCACTTGAAAACATGAATTGTGGCAGAATTTATTACCTAAACTCACAATCACAATTTTGAGGAAAACACCCATATTTTGTAAAATATTAAGGGACAACAGCACTTTGTTAATTTTTTATATTTTAAGATTTCTACAAATTTTGACATACCTTACCAATGAAACGTTTAAGATATGGGACTATAAACCCTAAAGATATTGTAGCTAGATATTGTGTTTTAAGAAAAATACTTTTACTCAGCATAATTATTAGTCTAAAAAATATTTTGTCTTATTTTTTTTTTAAATTCACTCTGAATTGTTCTATATATTCGCTATGTCACAGCAGGTTCTAATGGGAATATGACATATAAAATGAATAAAAAGAAGTTCAGTAAAATCGGATGCACTGTAGCCTACACATTCTAATACTGTAACTGCAATCTTTGTAATATGAATTGTGCAACAAGCTATAGATATTTTTTTATTACAGTGTATTTTATCTGGTGGTTTTATGGTTATAGAAGGACTAGCTGGCCCGGCAAACGTTGTTCTGTCCAAAAATAATTTGTCTAAAACCCAGTTTCACTTTTGATATTTTCCAATTTTTCGGCTTTCCCTTTGGATTTTTCCGAATTTTCCTTTTTGATAAACCACCTCGGGAGAAAGGCGAACGCAACAAAAGAAAAATCATCCAAATCGGTCAAGTCGTTCTGGAGTTTTTGCGTTACTAACACACTAACGCACTCACACACGGCGATTGATTTTTATATATAAGATAATATACCTTCAAGCATGATCATGTACAGATTAATATATTTAATAAAAGTAATTTGCAATTGAGAAAAATAATTGATTAATTAATTGTTTCTATAAGTAATGTGCCTTGTAATTTATAGCACCTTATAATTAAATACTTTTAAAAATAATTGATCTGGCTCTGACAATTATATTTAGCACAAGTTGTGTATCTACAGCCAGATAAATTTGTGGTAATATAGATACAATATATTACAATAATACCAACAGCTAACATAGCAAATAAAGGGTGTTTCAGATATAGCGCCGAATTTGAAAATGCAATAAAACACATCTATATTAATGAAAATTGAAAAGTTTTATTATCATCGTATTCAAAAGCATCTCCGATTTGTGTATCAAAAATAACATCCCGCATATGGCCTCCCACGGTGGGGCGGCATTGAATTATGCGGTCTTTGCAGTTTACGATGACCCGCTCACAACGTCTGATTGAATGTCTTTGGATTTCTGCCTTTAATTCCGGAATTGTTTGGGGTTTGTTTACATAGACTTTTGATTTAATGAACCCCCACAAAAAGAAATCGCATGGCGTAAGATAGCAGGATCCGGCAGACCATTCCTGGTCGGCACGCAAAGTGATGATGCGTTCAGGAAATTTTCGTGCAATAAAGACATCGTATCGCAGGAGGTGTGACAAATCGCTATCACGCAAGTAATCTGAGTGATGATAGATTACAAAAATAATAAAACCACAGCTACCACCCGTCGTGGGTAAAAATTCCGCCAAATTCAAATTCGGTGCCATATCTGAAACACCAGTTTTAAATTATATCTTCTCGAATATTATTCAGAAATCAATATCTAAAATTACTTAAAATTGTCAGATACGTACATATTTTATGACGTCGGGTATAGAAATAAAAATTAATTAATTTCACACATATTAAATATAATAAAAAGAATATTCACAAAATCATTTTTAATCCTGATTTAATAACTTTTGCACAGGAAAAAAACAGCATTTTGTTGCCTTCAATTTTCAACCGCAATCATGGCCGACAGGGGCTTAATGAAAGGTCTTCTGTTGTTTGATAAATAGATAAGAGAGTACAGACAGTTTCAGCACTAATAACTCACCTCTGTCGAGGCGACTGTCCACCTTCTCCTTGATTCGCAAGGCCTCGAGGTCAAAAGCAGCAGAGACTCCGTGATCCACGCTCCTGCTTTTACTCCTGAAACAATAACCAGTTCTATTAACTTCTCCACTAAAAACAATTGCATTTAAAACAAAAGTTAATACTCATTAATTATTTTTATTATTTCCAGGTTGTCACATTATTTATATAAATAAGAAACCTTGGAAAAAGTACTTTTTATGATTTAAATGGCCGATGGAGAATAAAAAATCAGCATGTTAGAATATTATTTGGCAGAGGCAAAATCATGCTTTAAGAAAAATAAGAACTTAATGGCAAAGCTATGAAATTGGAAAAACTGCTATACGTACCGCGCCCATGGAAGGTTTTCCGTGCTTCTGGTGATCCTCTCAACATCTTGTGAAGCTCTACGAGACCTGTCATAGCAAATGAACAAGAAATCAAACGACATGCAAAATCAAGCCATAAGAAATAAAATGTTAAAGTAAAGTGTAGGTAACTGTCTATAAGTGCAAAGTATTGCGATACTCTTAATATGTGACATGCTACAAAGACGATGATACTATCATTACACTTTTCTTTAAACTATAAATGCAGATGCAGTAACGTGCCTTGTAAACAGAGTTGTAACTTTAATAGAAACAACCAGAAGCAGTGCATTAGCAACACATTAGTTCCTTTATCAACTTATTTGAAATATTTTGATACTTTTTAATTTTCAATAGATAGGTATTTCTATTTATTCTAATGCAATAGTCATTAGCAATATGATAAATGAGGTTTCCCATAAACTTTTATAATAATAATTATTATGTTCACACAATATTAATGATTTCTGTTACAAACAGAGTATCTACATACAAGTTGTCTCAAAAAGAATGGGACACCGATTGGGCATACATTTCTTGGAATATAATAAACCCAAAGAATCTAATATACCTTAGTACAAAGTCCCTCCAGTAAGAAGTTATAGGGCGTTGAAGTTCATTTTGTATTTTTTCTTTTTATGTTAATTTCCACAAATGTAAAGATACCCTTACCCATTGTTTTTGTGATCATGGCTACTTGATAATTGCAGGTCTCAATGACAATCCAAAACATTGATAGAGATTTTAAGGTAAACAGTTGCTTTTACGCTTATGAACTAAGAGTACCTTATTTTTACGTCTTTTAATTCCCTTTCGGCTAATAACCTAACATTTAAAAAAATGATACAGATAATAAAGTTACAGCTAAAAAAAGATTTTAAAGATAGCTAAACTGCCTCTTACAGTAAAGTCTTGTTTACGAAAATGTTTCCATTAGTGTAGTACTAGTACATAATGGTAAGTATGTGTACTAAAGTTGAAATCGATATATTTACATTTGTGCAAATTAACATAAAAATAACGAAAAAATTGAACTTGAAAGCCGTATAACTTCTTACTGGTGGAACTTTGTACTAAGGTATAATAGGTTTCATTAGTTTATTATAATCTAAGGAATCTATGACCTATCGGTGTCCTATTATTTTTGAGACATCCTGTATATAATAATATAATATATAGTCCATTTACTTGACATCTGCACTGTCAGTGTCAAATTTAAAATAAAAATTCTTGACTATACCTCAAAAATAATGTGTTTTTTATTAGACTGTACAGTAATTTAATTGTTAAAATGTGAAAAATAGCAGTGGTGCCAACATGATGTCAGTTTGACAGTGCAGATGTCAAGTAAATGGACTATAGTGTGATCAAAAATTATTTTCGTAACTACAACGAACTTAAAAATAAAATGTCAAGTTTGACATTTAAGTATAAATGTAGTTCATTCATAAATTAGGAAGCAATCCAAAGCCATACTGGATGACAATATTTTTTGATCATACTTTATATTATTTATAATAATCAAATATGTAGTTTAGTCAATTCACATGGAATTTCATTGTAAATCCTACAGACGGTAGGGCAAGAATTTAAATGTACAATATTATGTATTTTCTTTTTTATATTTCCATCATAATTACAAAAGAAATAATCACTTATAATACCTTGAGTAGTCAAAGTTATGTCGACTATTTTTGAGTTGGTATCACAAACGTCCATTGCGCTGCGAGACGATTAGGGATGAGTACGCTAGCATGAGTCCCCAACCCAAGCGCAATGGACATGAGTGGTGATACCCCCGCAAAAACGATCTACTTTACTTTAACTAAGAATGGTGTATGAGAGACTATTCGTTGAATCAAATTATTTTTCGGTAAATCCAGTAACAGGCGATGTAATTTTTATAGTAACAGATGATGGACGAGTGCGCTAGCACGAGTCCCAAACCCAAGCGCAATGGACATGAGTGGTGATACCCCCGCAAAAACGATCTACTTTACTTTAACTAAGAATGGTGTATGCGAGACTATTCGATGAATCAAATTATTTTTAGGTAAATCCAGCAACAGGCGATGCAATTTCTATAGTAACAGATGACGAATATTGATTTTTTCAAATAAAAACTATATTTGTTTAAAATATACACTTGAATAGCTTCTAGGAAGGTAGTATATCCACTCCTATTTTTTTATTGGCTAAGAAACATCAAATTCTAGATTTTCATTGGTTAATTTTTGAAAGGTGACAGGTGAAATGAATATGTAGTCTGTTAAATCAAAAAATAAATAATACCTACATATATTCATATACTTTTGAGAAAAAGTAAAGCAAGTTCAAAGTACGATATAAATAAATAAAAATAAAATGTAGTGCTAGAAAGAAATAATACCAATTATATGTGGATCATATAAAGTGAACCAGAATAAATTATGCTTCAATTAGGCTGCCTTAAAAACGCACCAATATTATAGGGTCACCCTCTGCCCTTCTTTATTGTATAATAATAGTAATATGTACTAGTAAAGTGTCTTTATATACATTTATTATTAAAATGTTGGAATCACTAACTGTTTAATGATAATATAGGTAGTATACTTTTGCTGTTTTTAAATCTTGCACTATCAAATATACCAGATAATCATAAAGGTCAATGTTAAATGTTGATAAACAGTTAATCAAATTACTAATATTTTGTGATTACAAAATAACAATAAAGGTGTCATTAAACTTAGTATTTCATCAGTTAATTTACTTCTTCCGTTAATCTTTTATTTATGGGTTTCGTTAATGCATACAAAATCGTTCATTAATAGCCCTTATTAATGCATGATTTTTTTATTTTCTAAAATCATTTATTAATGACTCCTTATCAATGGATGATTTTCTATTAATAAATGATTTTAGTATAGGAAAACAAAGCTACCATGAATGTCACAACTTTTAAGTGTCAAATTTTTGTCATGCAATAAAATAAAATTTCCTCCAATTTAATAAGATACGATCAACGAAAAAATATTGTAACTAACTCGTGTGTTAATCGGCGGTTAATAATCTCTACACATGTTAAAATATCTCGATTATTAATCGCTCTCATTAATACACACACAAAAATTAAATGTAAATTAAGATTACCAGCAACCGATCGTAATTTTGCGTGTTTTAAAAATTTTAAAACATGTTGCTGCCCACAACGTGCCTAATGAAATTTTTTAAAGACGTTATTACTGACGACATAAACTAATGTAAACAAGTTATTAAACAGTCATTTTACAAACTTAAAACTGCCAACTAAAAGGCAATTTTACACACTGTCGTATAGATAAATAACTATTAATTTTACATTTTTATCCCAATAAATGATTAGCTTGTGCCCTTGTCAGGTTGAGCACATACATTATAAAGATATTTATAAAATATATCCAGTATAAAACAGTAATACCTTTTCTATGGAATGGTATGATATTGTAATGTAATTAAGTATTAACTAGCAAAAGCACTAACTGGTTGTACAGAACAAAAAATCTGTGGATGAAATTGGTCTATCATAATTTCTAAACATTTTAATAATACAGGGTCAGGCCTAAAAACTACAGCGCCCTAATTTAACGATCATACTTATGAATCACCCTGTATATGTGTTTCCATACTTTTGCCCAGCACTGTATCACATAATACCGCGGGAACAAAAAAAACGGAATTAGAGCAAGCCGTGGTATTGATCTGGATCCGGTATATTTATTATTGAGCTGTTGTAGCATAATCACAATACATGAACATTAGCCAGGAGGCCACTGCATCTATCTGCCGGAAAGCAAGTAGATACGTAGGGAGGGTTGCCAACGTGGACTAGTAAAAAACGAAATTTTCATGAAGATAAGTAAAAATATTTTCTAAAAATGTTTGCCATTACCAACGACTTCTGCTCTGAAGATTCTAGTTGGACTATTTCCGGCATCTCTTATTATCCAATCAAATGCCATGATTTTTCAAAATTCAACCGATCACGTATTTTTATAGCGGTAAAAAAATAAATTTTCCCTTGTACCACTTGTATCCATGGCAACCACCAAATATGTTGTTTTAATCAAGGTGGTATTTTAAAAACGTCATTAAAACTGTCATTGTGAATCAATATAAATATCATATTCATTACATGCCGATACAAAATCAACCGATATTTGGGAAATAGTCCACAAGATGTATTTCGGGGTCATAATTTTGCTCGGATTTTTTTTTATTCAAGATTGTTTTTTGACAACGTCCGTCAACAAACTAACTTTGACAAATTCCCTCACCTTCGGCTTGGGAATCCATTGCCAAAACAAAAAACTTTCGTAAAACATTTTTACCGGCTGAAATATTTTTTTTGCAATCCAAGCAAGTACGAATCTTTGATTAATCCGTAGAATTTTATTGCAAACCCAAAGCCCGAAGAATGAATGATTGGCAAACCTGAAGTCTTTGGGTCAAAATGAGTGTTGACAACCTTATGTGTAAGGCAATACACATATAGGCCATTCAGTAAACACAAAAACATATAAATTTTTTTGAAGTTGGCATATACGTAAAATTTGTCTGCTAGGGATTCTGTATTTTGTTTTGCAAAGGTTTCTATACCTGCATAAAGGTGACTGAATTTAAAAATGACAATTAATAAATATTATTAATTCAGTGTCAAAGTACATACTATTCTGGAAATTCTTGCCTGAACTTTTTTAAAATGTAATAAAAATACTTATTAATAAATGCTACATCAATAGTATCCAACACAGTATTTGTTTAATATCCTTAAAAGTAACTATGACAGAAGCTAATTAAATGTCACACTTTTAACCTATTTGTTTTAGTAACTTTTTGTAAGTACATTCCTAGAAAAAGATGCATTTTGGAAGTACTCTTATAAAATTTTATAAATCAAATGCAACTTTGTGTTTTTATGTTTAGTGAACAGACTATACTTTAATAATCTGACCAAGGACTACTCTAATTCTGTTTTTTTTTCGATCGCGAGGTATATGGATATACAAATATACAATAAGTTTGTTTTCAACAATTGTCTGGCCTATATTGATTACCCAATAATACACCTCTTTCTATCAATTATTAATTCATATACCAAACCGAATGGAGGTGTTTATGACTGCTATAAAAATGAATTGTAAATTAATTTGCTCCGGACCTACTTCGTTATGAAATTTGAGTGAATGTTGAATTAGTCGGTCGACAAACGTATTTAATTTTTTTGATGTCTGTTATCATGTTTATTAAACGTAACACCGCCGCCAAATAAATAAACAGTAAATGTTACAATTACTCTACCAATTATTATCTAAACAATGCCAGCAGCGATGACCGTTCAAGGTAAAGGTCAGACAGCCTGATAAGTGACGCCGGAATTATATAAATGTACGGATCATCCCCACAGTTTTATGGTTAAATAAGCCGTAAATTAAGTTAAAATCTAGTAATTGGCCCACGCCAGTATATAGAAGCAAGTGTAGCGGCGTATTTTTCCATATCAGTTTAATGAATTTATCTGCCATAAATTTAAGTTTATAAAGACGGTGATGTCACATGTGTACACAAACAACTATTTAACAAATACTGTTGTTTTAACAGATGTTAAATTGGTTGGAAAGGTCGTCAGCATTTTCAGTACTGGCGTAATTTAATATGCAATCTAATTTAGCTTAATTTGGCTCAGTTAACAGAAATGAGTGGCTAAATTATTTTAATTTTACTTGTGATAAACGACATATTTTGGAGTAATATAGGTTGCCTACCTATCAGGCGTGCAATGGTTATTATGTATTGCAAATGTTCATAGTCAGGGCCGTAACTAGGTATAGGCAGAGTAGGCCCCTGCCTACAGGCGCAAGCGACCAGGGGCGCCAAAATGGCAGTGGGAAAAATATTTCTTTCATACTAATGAAACAAAAACAAATCAAGGAGTGGTCAATTTTACGGACAAATTAATTTGTAGTATTAAAGATTTTACCCTAAACAATGCTAATTATAATCATGGGAATTGCTCCCAATCTGGTCGACACATTACATTCCATGCTAACGATAATTTTCTAAATTATAACAAATTACGAAATTTCTAAAGTCAATTATATGTCAAGACAGAGTGTCTCACACAGGCTTAATATAAATAGAGAGACGCCTTACAAATGATCTCATTTGAACAATATATTTAAAAATTTGCAACAAAAAAAGGAAGAAAAACTTGTAGCTAAAATAAATACCAATAAATTAAACTTTTAAGGTTAGGTGACAGGTACGAAAAGTACCTTTATCTACGACCACTACTAAAAGTAGGCCTTTTAGCACCAGCTAGTTTCACTAAAAGTGACGTTTTATAGTTTAGCGTGGTTAAAGAAATCAGCTGTTTACTTTAAGCGCATCTGTGGTATAAAGTGAAGTGAGGTTATAAAACTACAATTTCGAACTGGAAGTGAAGTTGTAAAGTTATTCTAGTTACTTCTTGCGTTACAGGTAAAGTGTTTTTGAAATAATTAAAGAATTATGTAATAAATACAGTCAGATGTGGAGTATTAATAATTACCTTTCGTAACTGACCTTGACAGCACTGGCTTCGCAAACGTTCGCCCGCGCGCCAAGGCCTACCGTTTATTATGACATAAATTAGAAGTGTCGTAGATGCAAACCTTTGTTAAATCGATATTTATGGATTAATAACAGTAAAATTAAGGTCGTAGATAAAATATTGTATGCAACGCGTGCTAAAAGTCGTTTATGCATTAGCACTTGTTGCATAAATAGCTATTAAGTATTATTATTATTTATGTTTTGTGTTCATATGATACTAACCATAATCGTGTGAACTTATTAGTTAGAATTGCGTTTTATGTTTTTTATTCGAATTCACATTATATTGTTTGTGTTTCTAGTAAAACTGAAATAGTAAAAGAAAACACTTAGTAATGCGAATTACATTAATTCACAAAGAAAGGGAAAAATCGCATTCGGTGGAATAAGAACCCGTGTTCCTAGAGGGAATCTGATTTGTAATGCGAACAAACTGCGCCCGACTGGCAACAATAAAAACGTGACAGACGCAGACAGGCAGACACGCAGGCCGAACACGCATCATACCTTTATAATAACGCACAACACTACCTGCCATGTTAAACCGGTAAAAGTACCAAGGCTTTATTCAACGGTTTACTATTTTCCGGTTTTGTAAACAAACTTTTCATAACTTTTAATAGGGATATTATCGCAAAAAACAGTTATTTATTATGCCGATTGTTTGTGTTTTTTAAAACTACGAGCAGAAGTATATTTCATCTAATAATAAAGAAGGTATATTACTGGCTTACTGAATGCGGCTAAACGCTACGTTTAACTACACCCTTACAAATCGATTTTCCGTCTTTGCCGCGTGATGCTAGTTCAGGTGGCATTCGTGGCAGGAAGATCTGCGGGGACGCTTTGACAAACATACGTCACGCCAGTGCAAGAACTTCAAATATTCTGTCCCGATTGGAATTCTATCTCTGACCAGCACACATGCTTCGACGCGGTACATTAATTGCATCTCCACTTTGGTTCTATTTGCCAAGATTGCATTATATTTTAGGGTTAAACATTTTCCAGAAATGGTAAGCATAGTGACCAAAACTTAAAAATAATGCACCTTTACAAATTACCAAATATTTTAACCTTAGCATATACTATTTTAACAGTTAGTTGTTTATTTTTAAAACTTAAATTACAATTGTTGAATTTAGTTTTGAATATCTACCTATTTGTTTTCAGTATGTATGTATGATGTATAATACATACTGAAATAAATGCAGAAGTCACTAAAATAAGTATTTTATGTCACCTCTATCGTTAGTGTACTGAGAGGCGCAAAAATGTTGGCTTGCCTACAGTAACATTTTGCTTAGTTACGGCCCTGTTCATAGTACATCGTTAATCAGTAAGGTCCGGCCAGATTTAAAGATAAGCATTTTCAAGCAAATGCTCAGTGGCGTATGCTGAATATCTGTTGAGAAGATCAAAATTTAGTAAAAATTCACGTCGCTAACATCAACTGTCTTTTGGCTTTTTAATTTCTAGTTATCGGTTTATATCAAAAATGTCTGCAGTGGTTTTTTCAAAATAACTATTAAAATATCTACAAGTTGCCTGTGTGCAATAGTTAATAGTGCACAAGTAATTGCATAATTATTCTTCTCTCACTGTATTGTAATTTATACTTATTTCTGCGAGACGCTTACGGATAATACACTCCCACGTCTCTAATTATTATCTTAGTTTAAAAAGCCGGCATAGCTACATGTGCTGCACCGCCTCAGGTGTGTCATGGTTACTCTAATAATATCGATATAATGATAGTCACATTTCACCTAGCCAACTGTACAGGGTGTTCCATTTTCGATGATATTACGGGGTAGGTATCTCACTTACGAGTAAAGATAGAGAGTTGCGGTTTTCGCAGTATTGCGCTACTTTTTTGCGAAAAGAAAGGTGGTATAAACAAACTTTTCATAGCCCGCTTCGTTTCTGAGATACAGGGCGAAATTGAAAATATTGCATTTTGGAACCCCTCTCGTAAATACAAAAATATATACAGGGTGTCCCGTTAAAAAACCAAGTTTGATTTATAGCTAAAAATTGACAGCTCACAGCAAAAATCTGACTATGTCACTAAATTCTACGTAAAAAACTGTATAAGAGCCAGTTTTTAGCTTTGCCATATATGTTAAAGGATAACGGAGATATGAGGGGGGTCCCAAAAAGCAATATTTTCAATTTCGCCCTGTATCTCAGAAACGAAGCGGGCTATGAAAATTTTGTTTATACCACCTTTCTTTTCACAAAAAAGTAGTGCGGTAATGCGAAAACCGCAACTCTATCTTCACTCGTAAGTGAGAAACCCCGTAATATCATCGAAAATGGAACACGGTGTACAGATGGAAATGTTTCTTCAAATTCTGCAGGGATATCCAAATTTTATAAAACTGTTGTAAGTTTACATATGTTTCATACTTTTTAATTCAAAGTTTGGTTTAGACAACCATTACAGTTTTGAGAATTTTCTGTGTTATCATTAAATCTGTCCGAACCCTATTAATAGGTTAATAGGTATGTATGTATGTATATATAATTTGAAATCATGAAGTATCTAACAGAAAGTTAAAAATAAATTAATACAATATAAAAGCTTGATTAATGTTAATTTACAACTATACGTGAATTTTTAATAAAAATATGTGAACAATTTTACTTAAAAGTTGTCATCTATGCTTACATATACAATATACATACTCTATGAATGATAATTTAATATTATAAGCAAGCAAAAAATGCTGCAAGCGATTATAAAAAATTGGAATGATCTCAAATAATTAACATACATTTAAGTAAAGAATAAATATTAGAAATTTCAATATTGTCACCGTTACAAAACCATACACACATCTTTTTCATTATCTAATATTGAACACTGTACAGTTAACCGGTTATTGTTCTAACAGAGGAGTATTTGGCATATATTTCTTGAATCGTAGAGCTAATTGATTGTAGCATATTAAATACTAAAGACTAGAGAACAGTTGAAAGTCAACGGTATAACAGGTGAACACCGTACTCGACTGAATTTGGGTAATAGTGCTATAAACTAAAAGCTATACAATTTATACCTCAAGCGGAATTATATAATTACTAGCTTCCTTATTTGGCAGTCATGCGAAGAAGTACAGCAAGCTTAAAACTGTCACTTCCTATTAGATATTTCCATTAATCACCGTTTATGAACTCTTACTGGCAAGTAGTGTCTGTCTATCCTTTAGTACTTGTATTTCCAGGACGCATAAATCTAAAAATATGTTTCATACGTCTTTCTAGTACCGATTAAACTTAATTTGTTATTTGAATTTCAATGTTAATCTTTATTTAAACTGACCATAATTTAAATACGGAAAAGCGGAAAATTCAGAAATTTAGAAGAGTGGGATAGAAGGAGTATACGGTACGGAGTCTGAGGGCAAGAGGCACAGGGACTTAATTTTTTTTTTAAATTTTGTCACCAAGATGCGATTTTTCGGTATGTTTTATGAAAAATGTTGGGATTCGGGCCTATGTGCGCCACATCCAACTACCCTTGATTTTTAACTACAACTTGCTAGTCTTTGTTTTCTTTTTACATTTTTTAAAGGTTAAGGATTGAAATAAAATGGCTTTCTTTATGCAAGCAACGCAGGCCGCAGTCAAGGTATAATGTACGAATAATAAACAGTCTACAACAGGTCTGAAGCGGGATTTTTCGTGTTACATTAACTAAAACGGGTCAATTTTCGGGACAAAATAAAAATCGGTACAGGCATTAAAATTATGTACTGTCTCGCCTAAATCGGGACAAACGGTCAGTTTATCTTTATTGAATATCTCTTATGTATAGCTATGAACCTTCTTTGACATTATTGTATAACAATATAATTTGAAATGAATCCTTCCAAATCGTCTTTTGTTCTTTAATCTCAACGAATAAAAGTAAACAACCCCTGAACATTATATAAAATGATTACTACTTATTCATTAATCATTATTCCACCAAGCACACTAAAAGTTTTCGGTTCCGCCGAAATACCATTCTTTGTACAATTAGATATTTCCGACAACAATCAATTAATAACAACAAATTGAACACAAAATGGTGCAATTTTTAGTTAAAAGAAAAACAAACGTTAACTATTAAAATTTGGATCACGTATACGGCAACCATAACTACTGATGTTAAAATAGTATATTACTATACTAGTCCAATAAGAGGGCCTATTGTAACACGAGTGGGTTTGGGACACAACGAGCGCAGCGAGGAGTGCTCCAATGAAACGAGTGCTACAATAGCTGGGCATAGACACACGTTTAAAACCGCCACGAATGTAGTTTTTCGTGGCGGTTTTGAATGAGTGTGTATACCCAGCTGATGCCTCTGAATAAAACGAGCATAATATACTATTTTATCTACTTTGCAGAAAAATAATCATAAATTTTGAATTCTGATATTTCATAAACGCCTGAAACAAAGTAGGCTGTTTCGACGTTTTTCATATGAAAGTAACAATACAAAAACAGTGCTATAATATATTCTATTATAGCATTGTTTGCGGGGTTATAATAACCATATTGTGCCATCAAAGTAGAGAAACAACTAATTTAATCAGTACATGAGTAGTACTGCAGTTGAGGAATAACTTAACGATTTGAAACAAACGGCACGTTGGCGCCGTTTACTCAATATCTGCCCAGCACCAGAATTTTCTATCATTTTTGGATTTTACTTATTGTAAGCCTATGCATTTATACCGGCATTTTCTGAATTTTTTAATTCTGAATGTTTATGGCAACGGACTCTGAAAAAAATACGTCAAGGTCTGCGTCCCGGTTAATAGCATTGTCAGATGCCAGAAAGGGTGCATTACCAAAATTCGCACCACCTGACAAACAACCAATATTTTGCTCCCAAGAGTTGCTTATAAGTAGATATGCTAGTTCTTAAGTTAGTAGCGTTAGTTTGGCGCTAAATGAAATTTGGAAAATCGAGAAAAGTAAAGTTATATCACGTAGGTTGGATGTAAACATGATAACTCGAGAACCGGATTCCTCAGCAGAAAAAGATGCGATAATGTTAAACTCGCTTAAAGAAGCTACGCAAGAAAACCCTAAGCTATTAGTTTTCGGAGACTTTAACTTCCCAGAAATTAACTGGTAGGGAACTCATATAATAATGGATATGTACTTCACCCAATTAGTACAAAGCTCTACGCGTTATCGCATTAACTATAAACTGTCTTTACTAGACTTGATTTTTGTGACAGACCCAGAATTTATATCGTTTCTACAGAACTACCCTCCAATAGGAGTCAGTGACCATATCGTAATATCGGCAACATCCCAGATCCTTATCAGCAACTCAAATACATTATCAAAGATACATAGCAGGGATTACTTTAAGGCAAACTATGAAGATATAACCAACTTCTTATTGACAAGTGGTTTCTATACATCTCCAACCGCGAACGAAACCACAGAGAAGTTCTACAAATTATTGGATACGGGCGATACGGCCCTAACATCATATGCCCCAATAACGAAAGCTAAAAGCAACTCAGACAAATCCTGGATTACTCCGGCGTTGAAAACTGGCATACATAGGAAACGGCGATTTTATGGGACTCTTGCCAATATACAAAAACAATATCGAACTACCTATAACGAGTATCGTCTTCATGCAAACATATTGAGAACACAATAAAGAACGGCCAGAAGTAAATACGAGGCGAGTATTGTTGATACCGGACCAAAAAATTTCTATAAATATATGAAAATAGTTTTGAAATCAAGGTCACCACCTATCATCCTACGAAAGCCTGAGGACGGAGGATTACAAAGCGAGTCATGAATCGTAGCTGAACTCTTCGCGAAGCAGTTTCACGGTGCCTATGTACGGGAAACTCTAAACAATTTTCCTTCTTTATCAAATTCAACTCGAATTGCAGAAGGTATCACAGATATCCAATACACTGTGCTTCAGTGAACCGTTAGCCCAAATAATGCAGCAGTCTTTCAAGCAAGCTATGGTTCCTCTAAGTTGGAAACAAGCTACGGTTATTCCAATCTATAAAAAAAGAGACAAGCTGTTACCACAAAATTATCGCCCAGTAAGTTTAACATCTGTCTTGGGAAAATGCATGGAGAAGATAGTAGTAAAGCAGCTTATGGAATTCCTGGTTGCAAATGAGGTGATACCAAAATGTCAACATAGATTTATACCTAGACGTTCCAGTACAACGAACCTTCTGGTAAATCTTGACATCTGGACAAAAGCTTTTGATGAAGGAAACGCTGTTGACATTGTATATGTTACGGTTAAAGTGTTTACTTGGCTAGTTTATAGGCTAGCTGGATAGTATACAAACTATCCAAATGTCTGGCTATTTTGATGGAAAATCATATTTCTATTACAATAGCTATGAATATTGGCTGGTTCGTATACTATCCAGCTAGTTTACAAACTATACAAGATTTATCGCCAAAGTACAAACCGCAAGAAAGGTACACAAATTAACCGGTGATTTTGGCTAGTTTACAAACTATCCACAGTATATGGATAAAGTGTGAACTTAATATTCGTAGTAATACATAATAACCAACTCGTTGGTTAGTATGTAAACTAACCTATTCCATTTGGTTAATTTAGTTTAGGATAGCAAAATAATTCTTGGTCAAAAACAAAGTGTATTTATAGGTACAACATAACATTGCTATTACTACTTAAAAATAAGTAAAAAACAAAAGTGGCATGCAGGTACTATTTCCTGTGTTAAGTTGTAATAATTTTCATTTAATAATTTTGTTTTTACTTGACGACCTCCATGCCCAGTTCCCTGGTGGGCAGCTTTAATGGCATCATAACATGCACTCAAACGTAAAATAATCTTTCCAGATCTTTTATATAAGATTACATAAGATGATTCGATTCTCTGTAAATCATAAGTATTTACCATATAATAATCATTCTTGTTACTAGTGTAGTACTAGTTTCGCGTATTCTCTTTATACGTTGCAAAAGTTCACTATAATCACTGTCATTCATTCATTTTGAATTTTGCGACTTTTGCTCGTAAACTTGCAAAAGCAGGTTTTCAAATTGTTGCTGTTGATTCATTTTTAATAACCAGATACCTATCCTTAAACAAATTTCACAAGACAAGACAGTAAACAATAACAACACACAGAACTTGCCATAAACATAACCTCACTTTTCTAATAAATGAGCCAAATGGAATTGGTTAGTTTACAAACTAATCAACGAGTTGGTTATTATGTATTACTACTAATATTAAATTCACACTTTATCCAAATACTGTGGATAGTTTGTAGCCAAAAACAACGGTTAATTTGTGTACTTTTCTTGTGGTTTGTACTTTAGCGATAAATCTTGTATTGTTTGTAAACTAGCTGGATAGTATACAAACCAGCCAATATTCATAGCTATTAGTAGAAATATGATTTCCATCAAAATAGCCAGACATTTGGATAGTTTGTATACTATCCAGCTAGCCTATAAACTAGTCAAGTAAACACTTGAACCGTAACATATAGGTATATTGATTTCGAAAAAGCTTTTGACCGTGTCCCCATTGACAGATTGTTATATAAATTGGAACATTTAGGAATAAAGAGGAAATTGACTTCGTTGGTTGCAGGATTTCCTGAAAAACAGGTGTTTTAGAGTTAGCATCAAAGGACAACTATCCGCAAATTACCCAGTATTAAGTAGAGTACCTCAGAGATCCGTTTTAGGCCCCTTGATTTTTATTTTGTACATCAGTGATCTACCAAGTTCCTTAAGTTCGAATCCAACATTTTTTGCTGACGCTACCAAGCTTTTCAATTTTCCGAAAACACATGCCGATGTATTACAACATAACCTAAAAAAACTGGAACGTTGGTCATCAAACTGGTCGCTGTCACTAAAACGCAGCCAAATGTATACTGTATTACATACTGGGTACAACAATCCTAAACTCAACTATACATTAAATGGAGTTAGACTGGAAAAAGTTGGCTGGCAACTAGACCTAGGTATATTAATAACCTCCGATTTAAAATGGTCCCAACACGTTACCACAATAGTGAAGAAAGCCAACAAGGTGTTCTACCTAGTGAAGTGTGCGTTTAAAGACATAACTCCGGAACTAATGCTGAAGATTTATAAAATGTACATACGAGCACTATTAGAATATGCATCGCCAGTTTGGTCACCATACTCCATTAAGAACATAGAACTAATAGAGAAAGTTCAAAGACGGGCCACAAAAATTTCTCAAGCTCTTAAACACCTGTCATATGAAGATAGACTAGGACTAACAACTCTACATCGGAGAAGGAAGCGCGAAGACCTAATAGAAGCCTACAAAGTGATTTCCGCTTACTATTCGTGTTATGTGAACATTTTCACCTTCAGTCAAAATTTGCATTTACGTGGGCATTTGTTTAAACTAATGCTTGAGCGGTGCAACAAAATATGTATCACGAAAAAACTTTTTGTGTAATCGTGTTAAAAGCTCTTATATAATAATAATAATAATAGTGACTTTATTGACTGAAACAAATACAAAACTAAATATATAACAGTTAAAACAAACCAAATTTCAGTCAAACTCAGGGCGAGGTTCAGAATAGTGGCAAAAGGCCACTTTCTGCTCTAACACCTAAACCCAATAATATAATATATAGTACAAAGTAACAGCAAAAATGCGTTTAAAAATGCCTTTCTATATAATCAGGTTTATAATTTTGTATACCTAGTTTCTTATTGTCTGTCGCCTGTTTACTAAGCTTAAAATAAAATAAATAAATTTATAAAAATAATAATAAAAGTTAGAAGTAGTGATACGTACATGTATACGATAAAATTTTTCTTTGTAGAGATATGATCACTTTTTGGGATAATATTTCTTGTTTCTATTGCAAAATAGAATAATTTTATTAATAATTTTTAGTATATAATATATATGTAATAGTATACAAGGTGTTTCAAAAATGTCTGCCAAAATTTCTAGGACGTATAGTACATCAAAAAATAAGTGTAGTTTACTCTATAAAACTAATTCCGAAAATGCACTCCCAAGGAGCTACAGCCCCTAGAAGAAGACTCTCAAAAATGGTTTTTTTAGCATTTTCTTCAAAACTGTTACTGGTAACTTAATGAAATTTGGCAGAGGCGTAGTTTTTTATGAGAAATATTACTAATTTGTTACAATCTTTATATTTTTATTCAGGGGCGTAACTTACAAGGGGGCTGGAACGGTTCAATTACCCTATCTTTTTTGTGGGTGGTTTTATCTAATACATTTATCAAAAATCTCAAAGCGTGATTTATCTTACATAAAAAAAGTATTCTTGTTAAAATGTTTTGAAGTTGACCGTTTTCGTGTAATTTGCAGTTGAATATTAACGTGTTTTTCAAGCTTTGAAGTTACTTGTCCAAAATGCCTTCGAAAATCTTTTGAGTAGGCCTAGATATGACTTAAACAAAACATTTTAACAAGAATGCCTTTTTTATGTAAGATAAATCAAGCTTTGAGAGTTTTGATAAATGTATTAGATAAAACCACGCACATAAAGGATAGGGTAATTGAACCATTTCAGCCCCCTTGTAAGTTACTCCCCTAAATAAAATATGAATATTCTAACCAATTAGTAATATTTCTCATAAAAAACTACGCTCCTGTGCCAAATTTCATTAAGTTACCTGTAACAGTTTTGAAGAAAATGCTCCTTGGGAGTGCATTTTCGGAAATAGTTTTATAGAGTAAACTACACTTATTTTTTTATATCTTAACTTTATTTCCATGTAGGCAAAGTTGGAAGTAGTGAAAAATTCTGAATGTTAAACTGTTTTTTTTTTGTAAGGAATGATTTACTTTTGTTGGATATCATTTTATATTTATATATCTATTTTTGTATCTATTGCAAGATATGATAGAAACAATCTTAATTTTCTTTTCATTTAGGTTAAGTTAGCAGTAGTGATTAATCTATACTTAATGTTAAATTTTTATTTGTAAAGCGATATCGGCTCTGCCGCCTGCTTACTGTTCTTAATAATAATAATATTAACTACACAACCTATCAGCTTGAATAAGTATTATCGTTAATCTGGGGGAAATATTAATGCAAAGAATGAACACTTGAACGAGATCGGTCACTTGGGTAGGGTATCTGTCCTTGAACTATCTTTCATAAATAAGGCTTTTTGCCATAACTTTCCATTAGTCGTATCAATCGAGCTATTTTTTTTTCACTAGATCGTGTGTATTGTGATTGCAGACAATATTATGAAGGCAGCTTTCAAATCCAATGCATTTATTATTTATATTATACATAAATATTAAACTCTAAAAAGTTGAATAAAAAACCTCATTGACACTTTTGTGCCGAAGTATCAATATGGGTGTTGCAACTTCTCATCGCGTTTTAAACTTATTTTATTTTTTAAAATTTGAAATAATATTTACTCAACAGTAATTACTTATTGTCGTTTCTCACGGCCTTTCAAATTTGTTTTATATTCCCACATCAGCAGTCATATTGTTGCATTTTAAGTAAGAAATCAGTTTTCTGTATAAACATTACACTTTTATGTTATTTTAATGTACAAGTGACGCGATCGAAAATAGGAAAGCATAATTAACTATTACAAACATTAATTCATCACTCCCGTGCCTGGATATAACGAGTCAGTTACATAAGCGAAGCTATGTTTATGTAAGGGCAAATTTCCTGATAGAGAACCAATTTGTAATTTAAAGTAGGCAGGGGTGGTAATGGATGCAATTTCACCCCTCCTACCTAATTGAGAAATTTCCTAATATGCTCTTGCATGAAAACTCTCAGCAACGCCAGCAAATATCTACAGTTTCTGTAGGCCGCGTCATTTCGACTAATAAACAGTTTTTTGCAGGACCGGCTTTGAACACGTTATCGACGCAAACGATTTAAATTTAAAAATGAATTCAGTCAAATGAATGGAGGCTACACGTTTAGCAGAGCGCGTATTAAGAAAGTTTCTATTCGGCCACATACTTTCCCTGTTACTTATAATCTTTTATTATGTTATTTTTAAAATTGTATGCTTTTACATTTATTAGTTTCTGTTTTAAACTCTGTAAGTGTTAATAAGCGAAATAACGATATACTGCAACGTTTTAAAAGAACAAGAAAGATCGTTCAATTATGGTTGGTAACTGACTACTCATAATTATGACTGAATTGGTGGTTCAAGAGAGATTCATATGATTTTTGTGGAACTAATGTAATATACCATATTTTTAGTCTTCATTTGAAGAATTACTTAGAAAGAAACAACCACAAACAATATGCAAACGTAGTAAATAATAGACATTTGAGAATAAGTATGTATTTTGAATGATAAAATATAGGTACATGTCAATGCATAGAATATCACAATGTATTGCAAACAATTACATTTTTCTTCGAATGATATTGTAATTAAATTTTACACTACTATTAAGAATGAGTAATTTAGGTGATCTTTGTATTTTGAAAATAATTTGTTCAGAATTCCTGTTAAAACAAATGATGCTATATTCCCCATGAAAATTAAAATCAGAGTAATACAAGTTTCAGGATTCCTATTTCCATTACTGTTACTTTCACAGGCACGTTTACTTTTATAAACTGGGCCGTGATATATGATGATGATGACATCCATAGTGTAGACTATTTCTCTTGTTCAAAAATTATTTAAAAACTACAAAATAAAAACATAGAAACTAAATTTTTCGCTATCCACATGTTTGGTTAACAAAAATTTCACTGTTATAGCCCATTACAATTGCAATAAAAATTAAATAATTGTTGAGATAAGGCAATCATACAAATCGTGGTATTTCGTTTATTGCTAAACTTAAAGCTTTAAAAAATATTTTTTTAGTTTTATTAACTAAAACTATGTTTGCTTTTTTATTGTTTTGTTAAATTTGTTTGTTTTCTGTTTATATACAGCGTAACAACATTATGTACACATAATCTGATCTAATTTTGATTTTAATATCGTTCTGGTGCATAACTAATAATAGATGTCTGGTTTTAAAAAAGTACTTAAATTATTTTTAATTTGTTTATGCGTCTATGATTGAGTACAGGCTATATCATTTGGCTTAATTACTATATTAGTCAAATTTAAATGAGCAAAATGAAATATTAATATTATTTAATGTTTAAACAGGTACTTATATTTTTAGTTTAAAAAATATCTAGTCTGTATTTTGGACTATTTTTTTAAATTATTTAATGTGTTTTTGTTTTGGTTGAATTCCATCAGCCACGTACACCAAATAAAGAAAGGAAAAAAGTGCTAACGTATTGATATAACTTTACGGTATGCAAAAGTAGACTTTTCACAACGGCACGGCACGCAGAACTTTTCGATTTCATACTAATACAGTACTCTAAGTAACAAACGACTTCCGGGATTGGACCGTGTCATGATTGAGATCGAAGAACTCAACGTTTCGCCCACTTTCGTAAGGGGCTTCATCAGGAGGAAAAAAGCAAAAGAGCACGGTAACTCAACGTGTTAACCACGCCAGAGGCGAAACTCTTTGCAAAGGGAAGGGACAGAAGAGCACGGTAACTCAACGTGTTAACCACGTCAGAGTCGAGTTTCGCCACGTTGAGTTACCGTGCTCTTCTGTCCCTTCCCTTTGCAAAGAGTTTCGCCTCTGGCGTGGTTAACACGTTGAGTTACCGTGCTCTTTTGATTTTTTCCTCCTGATGAAGCCCCTTACGAAAGTGGGCGAAACGTTGAGTTCTTCGATCTCAATCATGACACGGTCCAATCCCGGAAGTCGTTTGTTACTTAATGACAATGGCCGTGAAAGCCTCAAAAATCAATCCAGTACTCTGTCCTATTCATTCCATTTTAATTTTTTTTCACGCTTTTCATTATTATTTAAGTCGTTAAAGTAACACACATACATTTTAGCTTGTGAAATTTTAAGGTTCTTGCTAACAAATTTGTAAAAAATATGACAAATGGGAAAGTTTCCATTAAAAAAAGGAGGGGGGGGTACACTTTGCAGTTACGTCACTCGAACACAGTAGCTCGAAATTGTTAAATTATTTCTTCAAGTCAAAGCAAAATATGATAACAATAAAGATAGTCCGGCTCTGATTTGATGTACGCACAACTTTAAATTATGAGTGTTGTTGCAAGTATTTAATTTTGGCAGGGCCCAACATTCCCGAACAGCTGAGCTTTATTTGTAAACGAAAATGTGAACACGGCCAAATGGAATGAGCAATAAAAAGGAAAGAACCCACATAATCGGCTATTTTTGCTTTAAAACGAGCTCAACGAGACGCAGCGGCGGTCATGCTGTGAAATTGACCATTGACCACTTTTGCTTTTATCGGTCGATAAGGAGTTTCTTAAGATTATTAAAACAAACAAGTACTCCAATATTTGTTTAATAAATATTATCTGGCTTGTGGCGTCGATTTTCAGCTTATCAGAGCTTCTTTTTAAACTAGATCATTCTTTCATTACGTTTTTTCATAAACAAGCGACGGTTCCTATTATATTTAATTGTTCCTGCTAGTAGCAATCAACATCCTGTTGGATATCATTTTACTTCCACAGAAATATTTGGATTAATAAAAACAAAAAATTAATTCGAAATTATTGTCGTTACAGATCAGTTTCATGTACAAGAAAGCGAATTTAAACAACGAGTTGTAAAAGAACGGATATTATTGTTTGTGGGACATTATTGTATAATTAAGTCGAGGTTAACTGATCACGTTTACTTGCTCCAATCGAAATGACCAAATCAATAGTCGATGCTTTGCTTTGCGGTTCAATACTACAACTGAATGCGTTGCGTGCCCGTATTATTTTCCGCACCTTTTTACTTCTACATACGCAGTTCGCAAACACACCTTCAGTTTTTAAAGGCCAACCAAATTCACCCACTTCCAATTGCCTGTACCGCTAAAAATTAGTTACGGTTACCAGATAGAGCATGCTTTAAGCGGTATTTCGCATTCAAAAATAAATACACAGGATGTACCACAACCATATACAAACCGAGTTAACCACACTTATTCACAACCTTTTTAGTATTGAGATTCAAATGATTTTTATTGGTACCAAAAAGCTTAGACCGATTTCATATTTGCTACATGACTTATTATGGTTAAACAGCCACATTTCCTACTCGTTGACGTATCCTGTAATTTCTTATGTTTTCCTTAATTTTTGTCATATGGAAATGTCCATAGCCTGCAGTTACCATACCTATCATATTCAGAAGCAGGAGTTTGTATTTTATTTTTATGATTAAACGGTAAGTCATAAAAATCGAGAAAGAGAGATAAAAGCAAGAAAATTAGTTAATCTTTATTTTAAACCATTATTGTAGTATTTGACCAAAATTTTAAAAACTGAAATAAAATTTCTAGAAAAACAACTCAAAATATACTATTTGCGTAAACGTGATGCCACCTTCAATGACGCTAAAAGCGGCCCTTTAGCATAATAATTAGTCATGTATTATGGCTACTAACATATCTAGGAATGTCATGAGTATCATAACTGCCGCAGATGTTGTTTTGAAATCCGAGCTAGGATTTTAAGACATCGAAAGCTGTTATGATTCATAGCATCCGCGGTTTGTTCAATAGTTGATCGGTTGCAGTAGGGTAACGGTTGCCATGTACGGTAAAGAACTATTACCGTACAGATACAGTTATGACTTAGTTACCAGCCTACTTATGTATATGTAAACAAAGGTTTAATATCCTGAAACCGATAAAATATGAAACGAATCGCTGAAAGTCTTTTGTGGTTATTATTTTTTTCGACTATTATAAAGCTCGGTAATGTTAAAACAAAGACGATTTGAATATATGTAGATAATTTTGGTTAATGCGTTTATCTTGACCTCAGCATCACCCCTCAAAGTTTGTGTATGGGGTTCCGACACATCCTGTATTATGTATAAGGTATGACCTATAACATTTAAAGCTTGTTAACAAGTGAAGAATACTATCAATTTGGCTTCTTCATTTAAAAACGCATATAAATAAATAAGAAAACATTAATTGCTTTCTAGAAATACCATTTTTGGGAGTTAATTTATATGAAGGTTATAAGAGAGTACCCTTTAGTATAACCAACGAACTGCCCTTGAACTATAGTAATTAGCTAATTAGTAGCCCATATACAACAAACAACAATGATGATATTGCGTTATCAATTCATGGCAATAATGTAACACATTGCTAAAATAATCGTTACCGAATAATGTTAAATATAAATATTAATTAACTTATCCCAAAACGTAAGTTTTTCCTAAAAGGGAAAAATGAAGTTAGCAAATAGTATTTATTTCATAATATTAAATCTTATTTGAAAAACATTGAAAACGAGAAATCCAGAAATTCCCCTAGATAAAATAAACAAAAAATGAACAAATATGAATGACTATTCCCCTCAGATAATATAAACCAATCCCATCAATCAATTTTCAAAGTTTGAACCAATAAGAGTCGAATACAGCGAATATTTTGCACTAGTGCAATACCCGGGTATTTGCACAAGTGCAATATCGAGTATTTGGTGGAACAAGAGCAAACCAGCAAGGTACACAAGAGATTTCAGAAAGAAAACTGAAAACTCTTTAAAAATGAATCGTGTGCTATACAAAGGATGACATTTCTTCGAGGAATAGTCTTGCAATATTCCCCGCGTGCATTCTGTATAATTCGAGTATTTCTCTCGAACGCTTCGCGTTCTCGAGAAATACTCGAATATACAGACTGCACTAGGGATATAACTACTGAATATCTAAAAACACAATAATGCAAACAATCTAGTCATACAATTTACATACCGCCACTGATTGGAATGGCCAAAAAATTTCTCATACAATATAGAGAATGCATAAAGTATGTATAAAAGAAATGCTGTACTTTCTTCACTATACGAATATTAATATTTTACCTAATGTTCAGAAGTAATTATTAGAAATTATTTCTTAATACTATTACAATTGTTTATACATATTTTGTTTTTTATACTGAGTGTTTCCGAAAGATTGCCGAAAATCTACAAAGATAAGTTGATTTAGCTATATATGTAATATATCTATATACCAAGCTTTCTTTAGAAGACACGGCTCCTAAAAAAGGGTGGGGTAAACTGATTTTTAAATTATACGTTTAAGATTGAATTGACAACTTTGGTATACGAGCTCTGTTTATGTGTTATTTTCTTATAATTTGGTTAAAATTATGTCACTAACATGTGCTTTCGTTTACATAGGGTATTTTATAAATATTAACTTCAGTTTTAATGTTTTTAAATTTAATATCGACAGATTCAAAAAAACTGATTCTCAGCGGGCTGTGGAAATTCAAACGTATGAATAATATGTTGGTGGCACTGTAAGTCTATGTCAAATTCGAGGTTAGCAGGTTAGGTTTTTCATCAGTTTTAACACAAAACCTAACCTGTTAACCTAGAATTTGACATAGACTTACAGTGCCACAAACATATTCATACGTTTGAATTTCCACAGCCCGCTGAGGATCAGTTTTTTGATCTCTCGATATTAAGAATATTCCATTTTGGTACTTATTTAATCTTTATATATTTAGAAATTTAAAAAAAAATTGAACTGATTATCAATATACAGGGTTTTCCGATTGCTTTTCACCATGTATCGGTTGTGTTTCACTTTATCTCAAATGCTATTCCCTCTTGTCAACATTTGTCAGTATTGACAAATGGGAATTACATTTGACAAATAATGAAACACAACTGATACATGGTGAAAAGCAATCGGAAAATCCTGTATTTAGTCATATCATATCTCTCGAAAACGCGGATGTATTTCAAAACAAGTCGAAGCTGAGTTCTGTAATCACACAATTAAGGAAATTATGCGTTTTCCTACGTGTCACATACAAGATTCTATTTATTTTCGAAAGAAAAATTTAAAAAAAACACTACTTACAATATTTACTTTTCCCACTAATGCGGAAGTGAACCTCATTTCATAACTCAAACTAATGAGAAGTAAGTTTTTTCTCACGAAAATAGATAATAGATACTAACGATACAAGTTTGATCATGAGCATCTTAACGAAGCGAGTTTGATTGCCAAAACGAGGCAGTGAGCCGAGTTTTGCGACAATCAAACTAGTTTCGTTATGTGCCATAAGTAAACGTGTAATGTTCAATATTTTATCATTATCAATAAATTCTGATTCAATGTACTTTTTTATATAAAAAGAATGTGGTAATATCCATAACGATACTAAAATTAAATTAATTTTAGTAAGTATCGTTAAGAGCTTCATTACTGCAGTGAGTGCTGTAATGGATAGATATTAACGCACTCAGTGCGATAATGGGTAGATATTACCGCACTATTTTTATATACAAAATACACAAATTGTTTGATTGCCGCAAAACTCGTTTTGGCAATTAAACTCGTTTCGTTAGCTCATAATCAAACTTGCATCGTTGATCGTTGAAAACTTATTTAATCGCTCCTTCTAATATACTGAAATTTCACTAGTAACTTCAATTGTTTAAAGACTATGTGGAAAGAATGACATTTTTGGGAAACCCAAAATTAAAGACATTTATGTATAAGCAGATCTTCATATAACCTCTGAAGCTGTATTGAGTTCTAATGTAATACGCATTTTTTGGGAGCTTCGCCACACTAAAAGATTAAGAGATACACATATCTATATCGTGTCCAAACTCGAGCATTCAGAATGGAAATCTTGAAAACGGTTAACAGTCAGTCAAATTAAACATGTTCACAATTTCAAGTCATAGAAAAAAAAAATCGTTTCTAACAACATTTTTAAATTTCAACTAAAATGTTTAGTAGGTCTTTAACCTTTGAAAACTTATGTTGTCCGTGTTATCATCGCAATTCTTTCGGTATCAATCGGGGGGCCAATGCATTTGTTATTGCCAAAAGCTCCGAGCGTTATTCATGTAAAGAACAGCAGATGATAATTCAACATAATACGACCACATAGATATTTTGTGAAGTAGGCAAAAGTACTATCTTCACAATAACAAATTGTGGTTAATAAAATATTATAATGTTGTATAACAACATTTATTTTCAAATGATACGAAGTCTGTTTACTTTAACTATTATAACCTCGACTTGGCTCCGCAACTCCTTAATTACAAAGGTTAAATTTGGTTTATTGCATTGTATTTACTAGAGTCTACAGTATAGTAATAATACTAGTAACTGAATTTAAATTATTAAATTTTGAATCGAGCCTAACTAACCTAAATCAAGATATTGTTTCGTTATAAACACTTAATTTGTTTTAAAACCATTATTACCAATGTGAAGCATGTACTGCATCCAATGTTGATTTAGCAAGGTTATCATGATGGCAACAAATCTGAGCCGCGAAGTTGCTGTTTAATAACGGTAGCCTTGATAAAAATTTTTTGCTCCTATTTTCTAATTATAATTTTCAGTGCATTGCCAGCAATTACGTCAATCTTTTCCAAGACATCATGTAGTGAAGGGTCGCCAAAAAAATAATGACGAAACAACCTTAGCCTTAATTATTTCAAAAAGTTCAAGACTGGTGTCTGCAGTTTCTGGAAACAGATTTGTTTACTGACAACGTAAAAATCTCCACTGGGCACATCTACACAAATGGCACCTGTGGTGGTCATTAAGGTGGTAGGTACAATTTGCTCTAATTATTTCAGCCTCCCTAATGCCGCCCGCAACGTACGTGAAATAAATTTCAACACGTCCACTTCGTAGCCCACGTACGACGCATTTGTAACCTGGACGGGCACCTAGCATTTTTTTTTTAAATAGAACACACCAGTGTGTCCAAAATTAGCTTAGAATAGTTAAGGTGAAGGTCGTTCACTAAAAAATGCGCTTTGCTTAAACCTTGCCAACAGCACAGTCGAATCTTGCATTACCTCGAATAATGCAGAAACTGGATTTGTACTGATCTAAATAGTTCGTAAGAAAACTATTGGGTGTGCTAAATATACTTTAGTGTTTTCACGTATCGATAATGCTACAACTTTACAACTCATAAAATCGAGTAACGTCTTAAAATGCATTTAAATTTACCTTTCCTCCAAATACAAAAATTACACGAACTTCAAAAGGATACAGCGTGAATAAATAAGTAGGTAAGCAACGTTGACTATGCAGCCCTACTACAAAATACAGGGTGCAAAAACAGACCAAATGGTACCTACAATTCAGCAGCATGTGCAGTGATTTTGTGGTGTGAACAATCGAAAGTGTTACGTGTGTTCAAAGAGAGTTTGGAGGTATGTTCAGTTCCAGAAAAGCACCTAATACAACATCATACGATGGTACTGTTTGCGATCGTCACCTTAACAACCTAAAACAAGTGACAGTCGTAACATTACATACCGATCGTTTATACCTCTAAAATCTGGGGCTACATACATTAAATGATCCCTAATCAAACAGATCACCCTATATTTCTTACCTAATTTTAGGTCTGTATTTTTTTGCGAAGCCGCACACGTTAGCGTGATGTCATTACAACTTACTTTTTAAACAGAAACTATTTAAATGACGAATTTGGATCATACACGACATTTTGAAACTCAATAAATCTAAATACGTAGTATAATCTTGAGTTTGGAAGTTTTTGAAATACTCATTGTTAATGTTTAAAAAACCTATCGACTACTTAATATTTTTGCCGCTACGTTATCACAAGTAATAAAACATACCTATATACATTTATAAAGATAATAAAAATGAGGTGTTAAAATTTGTAGGGCATCAGACAATGTCGATATTCGAAATTATTGTAACTTTATGAGAGTTTCTGGGTGAATAATTTCCTAGCACTTAATAACATATTATTAAGTGGCAAGTAAGGTACCGAAGCTCTGGATTACTTTATATTTAGTTAATTTTGAAAACTTGAAAAGTAATAATTGCATATAATCAATTTCCAAATTCAATATAATTATATATAATATAATTATTTCTTCGATACATTCGTTTTCCGAATTGCATGTTCCATTCATATCTATTTTGAAAAAATATAAAATTTCAGCTTAGGACGAAAAACAGTTACCACGCAACCACACTAAAAATAAATAAATACTCTACTAAAAAGTGATCGATCCAAAGCAAACGGCGCTTTTGAGATCATCGCATAAAAAATGTTTCAAGTTACAACACAAAAAGAAATTCTCCAATTTGTGGAGAAAGAAAATTATGGTTGGAAACTTTTTCCTCAAATTAACACCTAAAAACTTTATTGTACTGTCAGTGTTGCTTACTTTTGTTCAGATGTATGTAGTTCAAAATAATTAAAACATTGCATATTTGAAGTAAAAATTTAGCACTACAAATTTTTCCCACATTAATTTTATAATTATATCATTATTATATTATATCAGGAAATTCTTACGTAATCCCTAACGATCTACTCTTCATGACACTCAATAGTAACGTCCTTTGACTACTACCTGCTAAAACTAAAAAATTGCAAATTCCCATTGGGGTCTCATTTACATAACACCTTAATTCTTTTCTTGCTACTAAAATTTCTATATTTATTATAATGAAAGAGGAATAAAAACAAAAACAATTCAAAAATATTACATTTTGTGTGCTTGCTACTCTTATCTAGCCTACATATGTAGCAAGATTTCTCAAATTGAACGTTAAGTCGGCTCTGGCGATAAGTCTACATAAAGCAAGAAGTCTACAATATTTCTATTTGTTGCTGCATTATGTATGTAGGAGATAAAGCATGAGTGATATATAGACTTGTATTTATTTATTTACATATTGATATAAGTCTATACTTAGAACCTCAGTATTTTTCCACAGCAAAACAATTAAGGCAATCTGGACACTTAGTTCAATTGCTGATAAACCTTGATAGGCGTGCCCTATTGTCCTTTAATGCAAGGAAAAACGCAAAACGATAAGCTATATTCGAAATATCTTATTCAAGTTCTGAAACTGTTCTGAAACTGCACACACAAGTCGAAGGTCTTCGCGAAGGTCTTGCTTGTAAATGTGATGGTAATCTACAAATACCTGCCTAGTTGTCATCATTGATCAGAATTAGTAAATCGACAGATAGTATGGAAAATAAACAAACCGGGAGTAGTTTGTAGAAGGTTTATGTGGGCATCGAAGCCTGTTTTCTAGCAATTTATTGATTTCCGGTACAAAGGTTACATTTTTGGATCCGGTTTGAAGGTTTTGCTTCCGTAATGGTCGTGAGTACCGGGTTTTCACAAAGATTACTTGTGTACACCTTGAAAAGTGTCAGTTGCATGGTATTAATATTCTGATCATTTAATAAAACAGACAATTTAGCACTTACAAAATGAGAATACATGTAATAGTAATTTACGTAAAAAGTCCAGACAGAGCATCCTTACAGGACTCGTAGGCACATTTCAGGATAACACCGAACGCCTGAAAGCCTACAAGTCCTGTATAGAGCGTTTTCGGATGAGTTAGTACTTAGAACATTTTTTCCACAACGGTTTCGCATTATGCAAGAATTTTTTTCCGTTTGACAAATGTAAAAAAATTACATTTGTCAGTTCTAGCTGATTTTAGCCAATCATAGTATGATTATTAGAATGGAGAAAATGGTGACTTTCTGCACGCATTTGAGTCTCTCTCACAATCCTACTATCATTGGCTAAACACTGGCTAACAAATGTTAAATTGAAAAATAAAATTCCTCGCAGAATGCAAAACCATCACTTGTAGCAAAAATGTGCTACGTAACTCATCCGGAAACGCCCTTTAGAGAACAAGCTACGCGTCCTATAAATATTTTCTTTCCCGACTCCTAGGTAAACTACTATAAATTTGCCAAGACAAATACAAAGTATGTTTCATCAGTTGCGTAGAAGCCAAACAAGACGCCAGTGGCAGAGAACAAGAGACCCCGAAACCAAGCGGTTGCTGAATAGCATCACACATCGTCTTAAAAAGCAACTGGATGAATTCAGACTAGAATCATACAGAAAATATATTGCAGACATTGGTCCAGGCGATCCAGGAATGTAGAAGACTACCAGACGAATACTAAAGAAGCATGAAGAACTACCTACGCTATCTACTGACAGTAACATATATTGTACAGACGGTGAAAAATCAGAGGCATTTGCCTCCCATCTTCAGCAAACATTTACACCATCGTACATCTGCAACCCTACACAAATGTACTACGTAGTTAACCACATTGAGAGAAATCATCCTGTCATTGCTGAAAACATTGAATCCACATCTCCAAAAGAAATACATCAGCTAATAATGGCTCTCCCACAACGCAAATCACCGGGCCATGATCTTATACCAAACACTGTACTGAAACACTTAACTAAGAAGTGTTTAGCATATCTAGCCTCACTTTTTAACGCATGCCTTCGAACTGGCTATTTCCCAAGAACATGGAAACACGCTCACATCGCCATGTTCGCTAAACCTGGTAAAAACAAAGCAGATATTAAAAATTACAGGCCAATAAGCTTGCTAACCACTCTATCAAAACTCCTGGAAAAAATTATTCACATTCGGTTGTCGACATCTATCGAAACTCTAAACATCTTGCCGCCTTTTCAATTCGGTTTTAAGAAAGGACATTCTACTAGCCACCAACTACAAAGAATTACCGAAATAATCGAAACTGGCTTTGAAAATAAGCACTTTACTACAGTAGTTTTCCTAGACGTCGCCCAGGCCTTCGACAAGGTCTGGATTGAAGGCCTAAAGAAAAAGATTTTAGACATAAATATACCTAGCTACTTGCAAGCAATAATTTTTTCCTTTCTCGAAGACAGAACTTTTGCCGTAAAAGTCAATTCGTATATTTCTGCAATAAAATGCATATGCGCTGGTGTTCCACAAGGAAGCATTTTGGGGCCACTGCTTTTTAACATCTATATATCAGACATGCCAACGCCGACAACAGTATCATTAGCTACCTATGCCGACGACACCGCCATAATCACACAAAGTGCAAATTTAGAAAGCGCAGTAGAAAAATTACAACATGCCACTGACGAAATTAATGAATGGTTCAAGAAATGGAACATCCAAATCAATCCTTCTAAATGCATAAGTAAGATTTTCACGCTCAGGAGAATACTAGACCCACCCAACATCAAGATTGATGAAACTGCTATACCTTGGAGCCCGAAAGATACTGCTGTAAAATATCTTGGAATCCACTTGGACACGCGATTAACATGGAGCTTCCACATAAATCAAAAGTTAACACAAGGTTCAAATAGACTACGTCAGCTGTATCCTATAATAAATCGGAAGTCCACATTAAGACCAGAATGCGCAATATTGATGTATAAGACCCTGTTAAGACCTTTAATCCTGTACGCCTGCCCAGTCTGGTGCAATACGTCTAAAACAAATATAGAAAAATTGCAGCGGTACCAAAACAAAATGTTACGTCTTGCAGTGAACGCGAGTTTCGTTTGGTACTCAACGAAACGAATTTTTAAAAAGCTTTTATTTAACCATGAAGTTTACAAACATGGGAGCTTAAGGCTACCTTATGACTTCTTTACACTAAGAGCAGCAACTTAAGACTATCTTTACTGTAAGAAGGATACCTTAAGACTGATTCATACAAATACAACGAAGTAGGAAGCTAAAAGCTATCTAATCTATGCTATGCTAGCTTGCAAGTGATAAGCGGCGATTGCCGGCACATGTGGCGCTGAATAGACTATTCTAATAATATAATTCCTCCCTTCTTAAAGTCTGTGATAACGTTTTCAAAGCGTTATTACAGCTTACAATCAAACTTTTACATTTTATACAATTTAAAACGATACATTTTATACATAATGGAATAATACGTTTCTTTAGAGTGATTTATGAATGGTTACAATCTTTATTTAGGAAGTCAATAAGTTTGATTTTTAAGGAGTTGCGCTTAACATACATATATAAAAATAAACTTATAGCTAGCAATATAATTATTATGGTAAGAATAATTGATGACACACTTAAGGGATTCGAATTAATATGATCAACAGGCCTTAGCGCGAGTTTTTGGTCATTTAATTTTATTTGATCTCTAGTTAACTTTTGGGTGTTGATAGGAATCAAATCGATTTTTGAAATATTGATATGTTTTGATTTGGAAATTGTTATCTTGTCGATACTTGGAATTTTCAGATCGACAACTTTATTTGAAATAATTTTGGCTGTGAATAACATATGTTCGTGATTTACGAGAACAATGCAATCCGGGGTTAAATGCATAATTTTGGAGCCAAGCAATTCCTTTCTAAAATTTTGATTGTTACATTTAATATCTAATATAGCCTTAGAGGGTGAAGTTATTAACCATGTGGCTGGATTAATTTGTGATATTTTAATGTCTGTAAGATCGAATAAATATGGAGTACACGTTTGATTATTGTTAAATGAAAGCAGTTGCGTTTCACATAATTTTTCGTTAGGAATTTCAAAGTGGTTATTTTGGTTGCAAAAGTAAGTATCTGAAGTTACTAACTTGCAGTGATCAATTTCTATGGGAATACTGGTTTTAACGTTAAATAACAAAGTATTGTAAGTTGGTATGATCATGCGAAATTGTTGATTTTTAATAAATATTGGAAAAGGTATCAGTTGTATCATCTGATATCTATTAGGTTTAGAAGTTAGTGGGACTTCGAAAATAAATGTGATTTTATTATTAATCTGATATACTTTAGTAATGATAATTGATTCATACAAGTGCAAATATTTAAAGTCTGCGGGATAAGGAATAGTTAATGTTTTTTCTGATATATCGTTAAGGTAATTAGAAATTTCATTTAAATTTTGAATCAAATCGTTATTGTCAATTAGTGACATATGCATTTGCTGGTGTTGGGCAAAAGTTAGCGCGTTTTCTAACTCTGCAAATATGTTTATAAATAATTGTAAGGACTGGATTGCTTCCATTAAAATTGTTCTTACAGTATATGAGGCAATGGTATTTTGTATTTCATCGTTTTCTAAAATGATTCTATTAATTTTGTCACTTAGTAATAATTGGTTTTTCGCTAGATCGTTTACTGCCGAAATTGTGTCGTTTAAGACTTTAGTTTGTTCCAATAAAATATCATTGTATACTTCATTACTTTTTTGTAATTTAGCAATTGCTGTTTCATATCTAATTCCATCATTTACATCAAGATTTCCGGTTAAAAATTTAATAACTGATCCTAGGCCGTCAATGAGTCCACGTTTCTTAATTTTGTGTTCCATTTCAGGAAATAGTTGATTAAGGAGTCTGTCAGCTTTTTCTAAATATTGTTTTATAATTAATAGAATATTATTATGATTAATTAAAATGTCTTCAATTTTCTTGAAATGCCTGTGTTCAGCGGGGAAGTTTAAATCTTCAAGGAGCATAATAGTTTTGATTAGGTTACTTCTAAGTGTGCCATAATTTATAAGCATGGGTGTATAATCTATATTTTTGATTAACGTAAATTCGCTTTCCTTTAGAATAGCGTTACCTAAATTTAAAGGGTATAGTCCGGGGTTGTCTTCGAGGTTTTTGATAGTTACGTCGCCGGTCACATATTGGATTGTGAGGGCGCACAGGATTGTGAGGATGATTGACCTGTAAAAGGCAATAATTCATTAATATGCCTTTTGATTTTAGGTCCGTCGTTGACGGGTGTTAATTCGTAAACGTCATGTTCGAGAATTTGGGAAACGACAAAGGGTCCAGAAAATTTTGGTTCTTTTTTATTTCTAAAATTGGTTTTTATGAATACTTGATCTTCTAATCTAAAAGTTTTAGTTTTACGGGTTGGATTCAATTTCAAGTTGCGTTTTTCTTTAGTTTCTGTTTGTTTGTCCTGTAGGGCTTTATATAAGTTTTTCATTTTTGTCTTATGTTCTGACAGATAATCGTGATAGTACGATTTCGTATAGTCAATATCAAAGGGATTTTTGCTTTCCGTGTGTCCAAATACTATTTCAAATGGTGTTAGTTTAAGATTGGAGTGTATAGTGTGATTGTATGCCAAGATACAATATTGTATTTTTTGATGTTCGGGTATATTTGTTAATAATCGGTAATGTTCAATAATGGTTGAATGTAAGCGTTCAACTAACGAATTTGACTGGTGATGGTGAGGGGTTGTTGTGTGTAACTGAATTTTGTGTATGGCTATAAAATCTTTGAAAATTTGTTTATTGAATTCTCCATCAGCAACGATCGTATCAGGTGCTGTGAAAGTGCATATATATTTGAATAATTGTTCGATGACATCGGTTAGATTATGTGATTTAATAAAATAGGCTTGTGCGAATTTTGAGAAAGAATCAATTATGGTTAAGTAGCTTCTATTGCCAATTCGGAATATATCGAGGTGTATTGTATGAAATGGTCTACTTTGAGTGGGTGTGAGTTGTAAGGGCTGTTTCGTCGGATTTCTATTATATTTTTGCATTTTGCAAGTTTGACAATTATTGATAAAGTCAGTGATATCTCTACTAATGCTTTTCCAATAATATTTACGTTTAATATGCTCGATTGTTTCAGTTATTCCTCGATGGTTTGTTTTTCCTAAATGATAATTTTGCATTTGAATTTGTCGTTCTTCTGGTTTTATAATATAAGTTACTTGGGTTGTACAGCGGTGAAATTTAGGTGTGTTTTGATTAATTATATCTTTTAAGAAATTTGAAAAGTCTAAGTAAAGTGCGTCGTCAGAAAAATAACAATGATAGTGTGTGTTTGGCTCACAATGTTCAATAAGCAATCTATTGAACATATCTACTTTATTCATGTCGTTAACAAATACTGAGTAATGTGTGATGCCGTCGTATTTTGTAATTTGAATTTTTCTCGGTAAATTAGCGCTTATAAATTCAATTTGATTTTTAAAGTGTTGCAATGGTTTCTCTGATATGTCAATTACTGGGGTAGATGAGTGTTGAGTATGTACAGTGTCGGCAAGGGAATTATTGTCATTTTCGCTATTTGATATTGGTTCTTCAATTTGATGAATTGTTTTCGAGGCTGGATTTACTAATACATTGGAAATTATTTTACAGCGGGGTTTTGTTGTTACGGGTGGTACGATAGTAGGTGTACTAAATATTTCATCAATATCGGGTGTACTGGCTCTACTAGCCATGACGCTTTGTTTGTCGTCAAATGGTTGAGGTGTATCTAGTCTGTCAGGTATTTCAATGGACATGGGGTAAATTTGGATGCGCGACAGGGCGTCGGCTACTTTATTAAGTTTTCCTGGCAAGTAATTTACTGTAAAATCGAATTCTTCTAAAAATAAAGGGTTGTAGATATGAATTTGTTTTGTTTCATTCGAGGTATTTATAAGACTAGTTTTAAACCAGTTATTATGAAGTTTGACTACTGCTGAGGGCATTATGACATTGTTATCAAGATTTAATTTTGGGGCTAATTTTGAACCATTGCTTCCGACTGCAGGAAGGGTTACGAATAGCTCTGTTCGTGGGGGTATTATAATTTGTTTTAATAAATTTTTAGTGGTTTTTAATTTGGAAAAATTACATTCATTTCTTTTTTGAATTTCTTGTTTGGTTTTAGAAGGGTTATAATAAAATGGTACAGTGGTGCTTTCTGTCTGGATATGCATCCACTTGTAATCTATTGTTGCAGGTAAATTGGAAAGTAAGTCTGAACCTATGAGTCCTACATACTCATTATGAAAATCAAATAAGTAACATGTGTGAGTACCATCTTCTTTAAAAAGATTTGGAATAGGTAAATCTGCTACAAAGTTATGTCGAGTAGTTCCGTGTGATGTGGTTATTTCGAAATTACATGGATAGATTGAATTTGGAAAGTATGTTTGTGCAAATTTGGGGGAAATAATTGTTTTAGAACTGCCAGTGTCTATCATAAGTTTGTCTCCAGTTGTTGGTATTATTATATAAGGAAGGTTGGATTTTGGGCTAATGTTAAAGTTTTCTATGACTTCCGAGGCTGTTAACGAAAATTTACAGATTCGTCGGGGTCTTCGTTATCAGAGTCACCTTCAGGTAAACAGAAAAAATCTGTGGTTGGATCTAGTGTACTGAAATTGTTTTCACAATTTTCAAAGGTTTCTGGTTCGTAATAGGGATCTTGTTCATACTCGGGAAAATTTGAACTTAATTGTTGAGGCATGACATTTTCATTGAAGAGTTCTTCTGAATGAAAATTTCTAGGTTGGTTCGACTGTCTTATTATATTTTGGGAGTTTGCACGAAATTTATTCGGGTTAGTTAGTTGTTGCGTAGCACTTCTTTTTATTGTGCTAACTTCCATGGGTTCTGGTCGAAAAGAGGGTTTAAAATGTGGTTTTGGTGCAAAAACATTATTTTGGGGGTTTTGAAAATTTCTTGTTTGATTAAAATTTCTGTTAGGATTGAACTGTGGTTGTTTGTATTGCGGTCTTATTGTATTAGGTGTAAAATTATTAAATCGGGGTGTATATAAATTTTGGGCTTGAGAATTTTGGTTAAAGTAATTCGGGTTATAGCTTTGTGTAGCTGGGTTATGGTTTTGTGTTATAGGCTTTGAAGATTTTTGATTTAAATTTAAAAATTGTCTATTATTTTGGGTTTGAGAGTACCTAATGTCTAATTCTTCCTTGATCATTGTAAGAGCTTCTTCTAAAGTTTTGGGGTTTCGACTTCTAATGAAACTACCTAAGTTCTCATTTAGTCCGCTTATGAATGTTCGTAAAGCTAAGGCTTTATTAGTTTCTAATTTATGATTTTTTATCGCTTGATCTTCGTCTCCTAATGAAACTTTCGAATTATATATAGCTAAATGTGTTCTGACTTTATTAAAAAATTCAATGGGGCTATCTTTATTTTGTTTAAGTTTTGTCAAATCAATAAGTAAATTTAGTTCGGATCTCTGGTCTCCAAAATTTTCTATAAGCACTGTTTTCAATTCATTCCAAGTATCGTAATGATATCCTGTAATGACTTCTAGGGCTTGACCTTTAAGTTTGTTTCTGATTGAAGAGATTATTAATTTGTTGATGTAATCGTTCGGTTCATTAGTACAAAATTGAGTAGTTATTACCTCTGTTGATCGTATAAATTCAGAGAGTGTCGCTGGATTTCCGTTATAAGTTGGGATTTCATTAAGCAATGATACGCTAAAATGAGGGGGAAATACTACTGGGTTTGACATGTTTGTTCTATTATTATTCAAAAATAGTAATCTAGGTTGTGAGGGGTTTCTGTCTCGGGGTGATCTTGATCTATCCCTTGACATTAATATTCAAATATTCAAAGAATCGAAATGGCACAAATTTTATTATGGTTTTATTTTATGTTAGTACTTAAAAATAAGCCTAGCTCAGGGGTAGTTACTAAAACTCAGGGGTAGGAAACCTACGCACAGGTACGAAGTCAGCTGGTAAGATTAAGTGTACCTATCGCACACACCAGACCTTCATCTCATATGGCACCTGCCTGATCTTAAAATTAAAATTCTAAAAACTATGTTAATATAATTTTAAAATTGTTATTTAAATTCACTTGATTTTACTCTGTACTTCTAGCATGTAGCAAGTACAGTTACAAAAATTAATAATTGGAATATTCTTACTTCATTCCTTTGGTCTTGATCTCTTAGGATCGGAGTCGGTTTCAATAACCAGGTGGTTTCAATAACCAGGCGTCCTCGATGGACTGGTGATCTCGATGATCAGGATGTTCTGCTAGCGGCGACGCTTACCGGGGCGATGTTTGTCCCGTCGAAGACTTCGCTGTCAGCAGGGGTTGTTTCGACCTTACGGCTTTGCGGGTCCCAGGGGGTTGGTCGATCTTCGGCTTGCCTCAGGGCGATGCTTGTCCCTTCGATGGCTTCGCTTCAGGATCTTCGGAACGTTGGTAATCGCGGCAAAGTATTAAAATACGCGGAATTTGGGGTATTTGATTTTTAAAATGCCCAAATTCCTCCACGAATCCACAAGACTGCGCCAGTTTCGTTTGGTACTCAACGAAACGAATTTTTAAAAAGCTTTTATTTAACCATGAAGTTTACAAACATGGGAGCTTAAGGCTACCTTATGACTTCTTTACACTAAGAGCAGCAACTTAAGACTATCTTTACTGTAAGAAGGATACCTTAAGACTGATTCATACAAATACAACGAAGTAGGAAGCTAAAAGCTATCTAATCTATGCTATGCTAGCTTGCAAGTGATAAGCGGCGATTGCCGGCACATGTGGCGCTGAATAGACTATTCTAATAATATAATTCGCGCCGTGGTACATACGTAATCAACAATTACACCACGAATTAGAAGTATCAACAGTTCAAGACTTCATACATTCATGTGCTAAAAAATTCTACCAAAGTGCGAGTGAGTGCCGTGGAGTGACACATTACAATTTAGGTCAGTTAAATATGCATACCAGACTGAAACGCAAACTACCTCAAGATCTGATAATGACTGATGAAAATAATGACTAGTAGTTTTTAACAAAATCACTAAACCAAGACTTTATAAATAGTCCTGCCATGTTATTGTTATTATTTTATTGTATATGCCAAAAATGTCATGTATAACATTTTTATTGTTGATCTGACAAAAACTTGTAATATATAAAAAAAAAAAAAAAATCAGTTGCGTAAATTTGTTGCACTTGCCACCGGAAATGTAAATTAAAATCGTACTTGATCGAAATCAAAATACATAGTAGAGCGAAGTTGAAATGTAAAGACACCAGCGTCCCAGCATAACCTTATGGTGTGCTGGTGTCTTTACATTTCAACTTTGCTCTATCTGCGTGGTCCAAATTACAATTTTCTTAAGATAGATCTTTTATATACATTATTCTCCGCAGTTATAATCGGACTCTGAAGGTTGCAGATTATTTAAATTATATTTTCTTATTGTTGCAAATTTAAATGTAATTAAAATTAATGATAAAATATGGATGAGAAACCATATTATGGACCACAAATACCAAGGCGATATACATAATTTATAAAACAAGTTCCATTAAAAATAACATCTATGGATTTCAGTTGCTAACATTTTCGATATCATTCAATATCAGCGAAATTTTTAGCAAAAGCTCAATTTCTAACGCAGAATATAATGTTACCATAAAGGCTGATGTGTAAAACAATTTTTTCTATAACGGTTGCACAATAGCATATTATTTCTTTCATTTGAGTTAGGTAATTAACTCCATTATCTCACTAAGTGAAATAACGAGATTATTATTTGACTGGGTGAAATAATGAGAATATTATGTTAGTAATCAAGATGACGATACAACGATTTTATTTTCATGCATTGACGTTTTGAAGTTCATGTATGCAACTGCCATTAAAAATGTAAAAGATAAATATAAAATATTGTGTGAAATACGTACGCAAAAAGGGGATTGCTAAACTTGACTGACACCGTTTGTTACAACATTCGCATTTGTGACGTAATTACCACCCGTTTCCGGGTTTCACAAATAGCTATTACCGATTTTCTTTAATCCATCATCGTATATGATATCAGGTTCAGATTTAATTGAATAAAATATTTAGAAGAAACTCGGTAACGTTTTTACCATTACAGCAGCTATAAAGTATATGAAGTGAATTACATTTAATTAGATATCGCTTATTTCATTCGGTCAAATAAATTATAATAATTTATTTATTGATAATTACAACTTTTTTTCTTTAAATCAAAGTGTTATTTCTCGGAAAGTATTGGTTTGCAACGTATGATATTTAACAAAATCTTCTTCTTTTTCCTCTTGTAGCCTATTACTACCACATACTGAATGCGAGTGAGAAAAAAAATCTTCATAAAAGGATTTAACATTTTAGCTCTAATGTAAAAGTACTTATTGAACTCGTTTCGAGAGCTAAAATATCTCAGGTAAACAGCTTTTTCATTTGCAACATATTATTAATTGAGATGAATTTTTCATTTTCTCCTTAAAATTTCATTGCAGTATAAAAACGCCATAGGGCACTCCAACCAATGCAGAACCAAATTAACTCGACTAACAAGGAATAATCCTACTTCTGTATTGGGTTTTCATATATTATTTTTAGTTTTAATGCAATTGTAACTCTAATAATGTAATAAAATTGTATTACTTTCACTTTGTTTCCTAACGCAATAAAAAGAACATGATCAATTCTAATTCCTAGTGAAGTAAGTATGGTACGAAGGTATCCTGCTGGAAAATGTCGTATAAAGCTAACTGTACTCGATTAAATTAAAACTTGAGAGCATCACATTATGCTTTCATTTGAAAAATACAGTACAAATCCACAGTCCCAAGGTTAATGATGATATTGCTAATCTTTTAAAGTCATTAGATAACGCAATCTAATCGTCAATTTATCATCCAAGGCGGCAGCGGCGGTGGAGATCAAAATACATCCAGATACCTAATCAACGTAATTTCTGATTATCTGGATGAACGATACATAGCAATAACAACTACGGCGTGACTTAAAGTAGGGGGTGGGAGTCCCTCAGGGTTCAGTCTTGGGCCCCACTCTGTGGAATGTTCTATATGACGACGTGATTCGGACCAGAAAATGGTCATTGGATTCGAAGACGACCTACCGCTGATCGCATCTGGCAACGACAAAGACAACTTAATCGAGAATGTGAATGAAGATCTGAACACAATAATCAGGTGCATGGAAAAACTTACCAAGTATTGCCCCACAGAAAACAGACGCCATCATCCTGTAAAGCAAAGGAAATAGGGACGATATGCGATCTATATTTCTCGGTTCCTGATATATTTTGTTTTTACTTCTAACTGTCAAAATATTCAGTATAGTTTGCAGTTACAACATGCAGCGTTTGATGCTTCCCGGCCGTTTAGAAATTATTAAAAAATATTACCAAAGTTCGAGCTCAATTGTGGGTGCTCAACGTTTGTTCACCAGAAAATTGCGTCGCCGTCACCGGTACTCTGCGCATGCTATACGCCACACTGTGGAAAAGCTGGAGCGTGAGCTCACTTTAAAGGACAATAAGCCACTAAGAAGACAACGAAAAGCGCGAAGTGAGGAGAATATAACAGCTGTAGCGGCCAGTATTGCCGATGAGCCAAATTTCTCGATTTCACGACAATCACAAAAATTGGGGCTTTCTCAGACGTCAACTTGGAGAATTTTGCGAAAGGATTTGAGCCTACATCCGTACAAACACGTATTGACTCAAGAGCTGAAGCCAAACGATCACAGACTGCGTCGGGAGTTTGCTGATTGGGCCGTTGAGCACTTCGAAGATGATCCTGATTTCGGCCGAAAAATTATCTTCTCAAATGAGGCGCATTTTTGGATGAATGGCTTTGTTAATAAGCAAAATTGCCGTTATTGGTGAGAGAACAACCCACAAGAGTTACATGATATGCCATTGCACCCCGAAAAGCTCACTGTGTTTATGGTTTATGACATGGTGGCGTCAACGGACCCTATTTCTTCTTAAATGAGGAGGCAAGAGCCGTAACCGTCAATGGCGACCGCTATAGAGCAATTTCTGTGGCCAGAACTTGAGAACATCGATACTGAAGAGATGTGGTTCCAACGAGACGGTGCTACGTGCCATACAGCTAATGCTACGCTCGATTTGCTGAGGGATAACTTTGGCGATTGGATCATCTCACGACGAGGATTTGTGAATTGCCTGCCGCGGTCATGTGATTTGGCACCGCTAGATTATTTTCTTTGGGGCTACGTCAAAGCACAAGCTTATGCCGACAATCCACTTTGGATCATTTGGAAGGCAACATTCGTCACGCTATCGCCGGCATACAGCCGCAAATGTTGGACAAGGTGATAAAAAATTGGAGCGATCGAATGCTTCAGTGTACACAAAGTCATGGTGGACATATGAACGATATCTTGTTCCAAACATAGCTGCATTGTCTAAGCTTTAAAATAAAGCAAAAATTTATATGTCAAACCGTTGCTGTTTTATTTAAAATTAAAACCCTACCGCTCTTGACCCTTTAGAACAGCTTTTACAAGTCATAACGGGAATAGTGCCCACAAGCGAAGCAGACCATCTTTGGGTGTGAGCGGTGAAGTAGAATAAGAAAAGGAGCGTATAACGAACTGGGACAACAGATAACACCAACAAAGATCATACTAACAATAACAGCAATGAAAACTGGAAAATAGTACATATGCGGGACATACGGGAGAAAGAGAGATAGGGTAAACAGAAGAGCCATGGAATAACACCAGAACGGATGTAAGGTAAATGAACGTTAGAGGATAGCCTATCGCCATGATGATACATCTATAAAGATATTTCCATGACAAACATACAAGGAACACAAGAAACGAGGATGTATTCTAGTTGGTAGACGACTGGAACTCTTTCCCAGCTGAATGCGGCGTTACTCAAAGAGGGTAGGTAGTCTTTTGAAGATTTCCCCTTCTCAAAAATAAAATATGACAAAGAAAATTTTCATCACATTTAATATCTGTCGGGTTCCCTTTCTAAGAAGATCGATAACATTTTAGATCTACCAGATTTAATGAAAAACTGAAATCAATAATATGAGAATATTTCCAAATGCACATCAGTCTATTAAAGCAATAGACAACATACATCCACCCACTTCTTCTTAAGAAAGAAGAAGTTGAAGAAGAAAATAATAAGAACAGTTTGGTATGTATGGAATGATCCACCAGTATGGTTTGTTGTTTACAAGTTACGTTGCCGGACATTCCAAGAACGGAAGATGATCAAATTAAGTTTTTTAAATTAAGATACCATGATTCATTTAAAATGAATAGAACCAGTAAAATAACACTTCTGCGATTTATATATTTTTGTAAATAGACAAAATGTTAACTTTATATTACATCCCTTAATTCTTATGTTCAACTGCATACATTCCCAGTATTGTAGTGTGAAATACAGGACACACAAAAAAGCAATATTTTAGTACTTACAGCTTACAGCTGGTAACCATCCCTAACAGAAAAAAATATAAAGGTATTTCAGTTCTTCCCCAAACTAAGAGCGGGCTGCTATAGGGCCCTTGCGTGCTTCTTCAGCCGAGAACGGGAATTATAGAACGGGGGAGAGAAAGAAGAGGTGGAGAATTGAAGAAAAGCTAGGAAATCGGTGAAAACGGCCGCGGGAATCGAACCCACCACCTCCCGAATGCTAAGTAGACATGGTGCCGCTATTCCACGAAGTTCGGTTTTTGACACTGTCAGCCGAACGATTTAAATAGTACAAAGGGCTACATTCACGCACTACCCCTTGAAACTCTTAACTAATATTAATTTTGAAACTACAAATACAAAGCAATGCTATTGTTCAACCCAACACTGACTGTTACATAATATTAGAATTAAAATAGCTTAAACCAAGTTCGTATTGAAATTATCTAAACGTTACGTTCAAAGATGTCGAAAATGTTTACATATAAAATAATTGTACAAAAAGAGCATCACTAATCCATTTAGCTGGTGGGGTCCTACTTGAATATGTATGTGGAGACCGCACTGAAAGATCGTTGACCTTGAGGATCAACCTTAAGTATTGTTCAAACAAATATTGTTCCGCAACAACTGTCACTGACTTTAAACTAAGGCGTACCTACGTACATCCTAAAAACTCAACATGCAAAACATGTTACACTTTAAGGCAAAAAGGCGTTTTAAATAGAGTAACAAACTCAACGGTAAGTTTTTGCTTTTGCTGTAAAAAGTAGTCCTCTACAAAAAAAAAACCATCTAAATAGATCAATTTAATTAAAAGCTTCCATTGTGGTTTTTACATAAAAACTAAAAATGTTTGTCAAGATAATTAAATTATTTCTATTTGCACCACAGCCAAGGTCGCTTTTTTGCGCCACGTCTGCTAATGAGGGTTGCTGAACTTATGGGCCGTCTTAATAGAGATTAATTACTCAAATTATAAATTACGCATCCCAAGGATATGGGGTTTAATGTAACTAAGTGGTTTCGCACGTATATAAAACAGATGTGATAATTACTGTTTGATTTTTGCTAGACCACAGATGTTTATTAATTATGATTATGAAGTGCTACATTGGCTCTCATTGGAGAAAATAAATCTATTTGCATTGCAATGTGACAAGGAATTAGGGTGTATACCATTTAAATAGTCAACTTATTCAATATGAGTTTTTAAAAAGATCATTTTACAAATCAAATACGATTACGATTTATATTTTTGATCGATCAGAATTTAGGTTTAACTTTCAACGATTCTATTAAATTTAAAGGTTCATATATTGCCACGAGAGTATCGACGTAGCATACTTAATTTAGGTCTGATATGTAGTACACATATTATTGTGAATAAATTGTATATTATTTTATTTATATTTTCTAAGCTCATGGTATAAAAATAATATCAGCTCTAGTCTGCGCTAAAGCTTGGCAGTAGTTTACATGTGTTATATGATAGTATTAATATCATGCCAGCCAGTTACAAAACAAGGATCACAGCAGTGCAAAATTGACAAACATGGTAAGAAAGGCATATAGTCCACAGGGTGTTACATAATGATCGGATTTTGTATAGTTGGAGGAAGCACGGTATGAGCACTTTGAGAGAGGGAATGCATCTTTTAAATGTCTACAATCAAGCGTTCTACAGTGACTTTATAATCACAGTGTGGCCATACGGTGGTCATGTTTTCTATTGGGCGACCGCAAAATCCGTCATTAGTTTTGCAAGTTATTGTCATTTTTAACAGTATACAGAATGTTTACTGTTGAGTAACAAAAAGTTGATGTATATTTGTGTTATTTTCTACACAAAAATAAAGTAAATAATAATGCAAACTAAATTTTAACCAAGTAATAATTTTGACTGCAGTAATTTTTTGTTACCAAATGTCGCTTACACTGTTAAAAATGCTATTCTTTTTATTACATCCCCCATGGTTTCCCGCACAAGCTTATTTTGACGTTGACAAAACATGGCCACCAATAATTAATCGTATGGTCACACAGTGATTATATAGACAATGTAGAACGTTCACAACATGGCTGCTACAATGATTAGGAGCATTTGATTTGGAAGAAAGGGTTTTGTTCCGTAGATCATCACACCTTTGGATATATGTGAAGAATCTCAGGTATCACATCCCCATCAATGGGGAAAGGGATCTGGTGGTCAAAATCATGAGAGTTTAGAAAGTACCTCGAATCAGATTAATACTGTGATGTCAACGATCATTGAAATTGACTGAAAAAATGTCGAGCGCTGCTACGGAATTTAACTTAACGAATAACAATATGGCTTGTTGTGCTAAGTCACTGGCCATATAATGATTTGTCGCAACTTTCCAACTTTCCACATCCTTGTTTTAATTTTTCTTTTCAATTCTTGATTATTATTTTTTTTAGTTTTGAACTGATCCATCTATCCTTTGGTTTTGTCATATTACTTATTTTTTAGAGCTACGTTAATATCAAAATTACTCTCCAATGGATATGAATTCTTTATGTGTAAATTCTTATAACTCCCGCCTCTACAACCAGGCAAAGTGTGACCGCGTCATTATGTTACACGATATAAAACAACTAATAACCTATTTTTACAAAGTAAGAATATTGCCCTTGTACTATTTATTTGTTCTATACTAAATTTCAAATAAAAATGCAGTAGATGGCGCTCTGAACTCAAACTAGGAAAATATAAGTTTGTGTGTTTTACAATAATTTCGTCGTATATACAGGGTCTCAAAATTGACGCCCGTGCTTCTGGGATTTGATTCAGGGGGCTAAAAGAAATCGAAAATGAAGAATGGAAAATTTTCCGATTGTCGCTTAAAATGCCCTATTGAAAATTATCATTAGTAATATCCCTAGTGCATGCCACATTGTCGATAATTTTGTCGAATGCACGAGACAAAATTAGAATTAATTTGGTATGCAAGTGGGGTATTTTGCAGACTATTCAACTCACCCTCTTCATGATAACTATTAACCAATCATAATTTAGTATTTTTGTTATTTGCACCAATTAGCGTAAAATTGTGCAACAATTCCGCTAGCGGAATTTTAATAACTATTTCCCGAACAAAAGTTAACAGGGTCTTCTTTTACAGCTAATTTGACAGTGGTTTCGCGAGACAGTAGGTAGGGAGAGTGGGAATCGAGTTGATCCATCCATGCGCGTCACTAATTAGATGACAAGGCAATTTTCATTAGTGCAAATTCCCAATAATTTGTACTAGTGCAAAATTATCGCATAATTGGGATCTCATTGGATGAATCTCAGAAATTTAAACGATTTGATTTGCTTAAAGTGTGTGAGGGAAACAGTCACCTGAATTAAAATATTTCTATGGAAACTAAAGTAAATAGTACGGAAGGGCTGATGGGTTACCTAGAACCTAGAGGGTTTTTGTAAAAGTAGTTTATTAGACGAAGTTTATTCCGACTTTTAGTCGCGTGCAACTTTTCGACGTATTTATTTTGAACAATAGACGTCTGTAGTTTGTATTATTCCAACCACTCCATACTCCTACTCTATTTCATCATAATTACAGTGAATGTATAAGCACAGTGTGGCCAATTCGAAACGGCGGTCAGATCGGTTTTTCTACAGCCAGCATACGTCTCCCTAGATATCGTATCTAGGCGGCCGTACGGAAATATTACACTATCTCGGTTAAATTCAATCATTCAGGACTTCATTAAGCATACACACCCATAGTAAATATAGAATAGTATTTTTTCTAACTTGTTAGAAAAAGTTCAACTTTTGCGTATTAATTTACATCAATTTTAGTTAGGAAATAACATATTTTTCACATTTAAAAAAACAAATTAATATTTCCGGTTTTCAAAATCAGTAAAAAATAAACGTACTAAACGATTGTTGATGTAAAAAAAATTCGTGTCTGCTACGTGTGAAAACTTAAGTTATTTTACCACTCGACGATTTGCTGACAAATAACTATTTAATATAGTATGATCAAAAATTATTTTCACCTAGTATGGCTTTGGAATCGTTCCTACTTTATGAACGCAACTATAAGTCATTTAAAAATCAAATGTCAAGTTTGACATTTAAGTATAAACGTAGTTGCATTCATAAATTAGGAAACATTCCATAGCCATACTAGAGGATAATAATTTTTGATCATACATACTTTACTTTGGTGCAGAAAGTACTCACTTTTCATCATTTTCTGTCTCCTTATATCAACACTTTCTGCACTCTATTGTCAAGTGATAATCATCTGATTGGCTAAGACTGAAAAATGCCAAATTTATTTTTTTTATAAAATGTTTTGTAATGCAAACCTGTCATAGGAAACACACAATATATAACACACGTGTGGAAATCACTCATTAGCACTCGTGCACGGTTCTTCCACATGAGTTTTCCAATGGCATTCTTTCCTAGAGTCTTATTATTTCAGTACTGTGTTTGCATTGTTCTTTTCAATATGAAAAACGTCGAAACTGCTTTCTTTGTTTCCACTGTTTGTTGACAACTGACAGATTGTCATATATGAAACGTCAAAATTAAAAGTGTTTGATTATTTTAATGCATCGTAGATAAAATATTAAAAACTCGAGACTGTACAAAAAACAACTCAAAATGGTCGCTGTTCGGAATGCCGCACTATTCTTAATAGTCTCTGTAATTATGATGAGGTACAGTTGGAGTATGGAGTAACGCAAACTAAAGACTAATAATGGTCGAGATAAATACGACTAAAATTGTGTCTAGTCAATCAGTTACAAAAACGCTTTACGTGGCCCTCTGAAAGTTTTTTGTGGCGTTTGAGTATTTATGCTGTGTTGTTGGTATTTTGCCATACTACCTAGTCAAAAATATTAAAACACGAACGTTTTGAGAAACAAATCTGCTCCCGTTCTCAACGAATAAATAATTAAATTAGAACTAACCATGAAAATTTAGCTTGGCACTGGAGGTGATTTCTATCCTGCAGCGTGAACAAAATAGACTAAGTTTTCACAGTTACTTTTTAACGTCGTTATTTATTCGTTGAAAACGAGATTTGTCTCCCGAAAGGCTCGCTTTTTAATATTTTTAACTTTGTAGTGTAGCGAAATCCTCAAAAACAGCATGAATATTCAAGGGTAATACCACAAGTAGTGGATATATTTTTGACAAATATTTTGTCGTTTCCATGTAAATTATTGCGTTTAAATTTCACGATACAAAATCACATCAAAATGTGATTTTGTTGAGTGAAATTTGCAATAATTTCTATGGGAATGGCAAAATATTTAAAATAATATATCCACTTCGAGTGGTATTTGGAACGACTATTTAACAATATTAATACATAACGATTAACTTTATTGAAAAATATTCCAACAACTAATATAATTATTCATTCTCAATTAAATTCAGCGGAATACTTCCAAAACACAGCATTTTAAAATTTTTAAAACAAGCCACACAGTTTGTTGGGATTTAGTGTTACGTAACCTAGCGATATCACTAAAGACAGAACATCGTTGCTAAGCGATACTTCGCAACAAGGCTATTTATTTTTTGAGTACGTACATTGTTTTGTGAATATTTTGTATGGTGCCCAATATTCAGTGATATACTGCTGTCATTGGTTGAAAAAAGCAAATGTCTGCAATGTGATTGGCTTATATGTTATAGTGTTGAATAGTCACTTTAATGGTTTTAAAGTTGAAGTTTCTAAGGTTACTTGATCTGACGTTATGTTCTACAAGTGGTGCCATTCATTTCCACTTATTTAGAACAATATTTCAATTACTAAATACTTCTCCGTACGTCCCAACATAATAAATAAACGATGCAACAAGTGCAGTTACGTGATACAAAAAAGTACACATTTAAAGCTTGGGAGCTTTCTTATTGAATTAAATTAATACACAGCGATTCTCCGTTTGAATTGGAGTAATATCAAAATTTGATAACAACTTTCCAAATGACTTAGAAAGCGATTAAAGGTTGAAGGAATAAATACTAACGATACGTAAGTCTCCGAAGTGGCCTACATAACACCATCAAAATGAAGCAATTGTACGCAATAAAACAGGAAACATAAACCAATATAATGAGATAAATTAACAATAATGTTACATAACGATAAAACAAACGTTAAATTTTGATTGCAGAGCCGCCAGACATTTAGTTTTAAAAGTATCCATATATTTTCACTAATTTAAACACCACCATATTTGTTACTATCCATAGAACAGCCCACACCTGTTTGTTGTGCGATAGATCAATGTCATTGTTAGATTAGTTTCGCAAGGATACGCGCACCGATTTTGCTATTGCTACTTGTTCCTTAGAAGAGGTCAATAGCTATAATTCAGTGGTAGCAAAAGTATGGGATAATGCAATTCTGACAGTCGGTTTTACGGATCTTTACAAAATCAACTGGGAAAGCTTGAAATAATGTTAACCACTTTTCAATGCAATGGCTTGAAGACCGCCAAATCGTTTAACCTGGACCTTCACGTAACAATGTTACGGCTCGTTTTTTACGTATTCATCGATCATTCACTTGTGCAGGAAAACCTTGCAAAAAGTTCAAAAATCTCCGCTTGAATTATTTATATCTCAATTAAAGGAGTCAAGTTCACAGAAGCTTTAAATGCCTGCGAAAATATAACAAATTAAAGGTTGCTAAAATAATAAAATTGCACCGGGCAGCGGCAGTGATTTTTATAAAAACGATCAGGGCCAACGGGTTTGAGCTTTCACTACTTTGCACCTTCTTCGTTTTGAATTTTGCTGTTTAAAATTTTACTTCTAGATATTCAAGATTCAATGTTTCCAGTTACAAAGGTTTTACTTTTGTTTATTTCTGCAAAAGCTTAACTAAAATAATTATGATTAGTTTAGTGCATCAAAAGTAATGCATTGTTAATTGTTACTTGTAATTACAGTATTAGTATTTTAAACAACAACGGTGTGACAACAAATATTTAAATCTGGATTTAAAACCACGAACAGCACAGCGCGCAACCCATTATAATACACATCAAACTAGTTCTTTGAAGTTAAATGCATTTAATAAATATTGTCATTCGCATATCAAACAATAGCATATGTACTACATATTGTTGTAACTGAAACAAAAGCATAATAACCAAATTAAAAAATTTGTAAAATCGGTATAGGTAGTCATTCATATATTATACAACTAGACGACGAAAATAACCGATTTCGGAGATTCCTTTCATAAGGCAATAAGTCGAGTATCGCAAATTTTAGACTGTCGAGTTGTAATGTTGTATACAGGTAACTATACCATGAATAAATAAAATACGTCAAGTAAAAAAAGCAAACAGGAAATCCATAAATTTAATAAGTTTGTGTTTACTTGTCAAATGTTTAATTCGTTTATGTGGTTTCAATATTGTTTTAGTATATCTGACACATTTTTTCAAGGCTTGGTGATTTTAATATCTGGGATTATACAAAGGTTGGTATTATACCGGTTATACAAAGGTTTGTATAATCCATACAGCTATAGTTACTGAAATAACTGTAGTAATACATGGAAACTTAGGAAAATTACGCATTCTTATTGGTTTCTAACCTCATGAATGGTATAGTCATCACTATTATTTTCTGCGATTGTTTTAGGCAAACTATAATAATTACAATAAATTGAAATTATCAGGCAACGTTTACAAAGCAAAATCTTAATTACATAATTACAGTAGTAAATTTAGTAGCTTTTTGGCGCTCTAATCACGCAAACATAAACGTCACCTTTGAATTGGCAAGTTAGAAGTTTCAAGTATCCCATCATTACTAACCTTTAATTATCTTAAAACGACCGAAAACGCGTTATAAACAACCATTAATGTTTTATTAAAATAATTATTACAACGACCCACATGTTTTACTCAGGAATATCGTCCATATTAGAGTGCTTACAAAAGAAAATGTGTAGGCGACAGCTATTGAACAGAACACCCAACATACATGAAAATTATATCGATAACAATAATATTCACATGACTTTTTAAATCAAACTGTTGAGGAAATTAAACAGCTCCCAAATGTTTAGAAAAAAACAGCGCACTTTTTATTTTACAAAAAATACCATAGCAGAATGCAAACACCTCTTTCTAATGTAAATATCTTCGAGATCTTGACTACGCAAAAACACGTTTTTATCTATCGCCGGCAACCTCTTCGAGTCTTTTGTTATTATTAAACGCGTTACCGTGCCAAAACTTGAAGAAAAACAACGACATACGGGCTTTTGAAGTCACTATTTGCTTTACGTAATGTACCATTCAAATATTATCGAGTAAAGTACCACCGATTGAAATCTATGTTCGTTATCATTTGAATGACGAGTGCTTATTTTAAAATGTTTCGCAATAATATGAAAATCTCGAATACCTACTTACTTTCTGGGAGTATTTTTAAAAATCGGATATAGAACTATTGCAGATCTACGTAAAAAATGTATGTTTTATTTGGGAATGAAACATTCAAAGATGGAGAGTTTTATAGATAAATATACGTTTAGAAAAATATATTAACGTATAAACATTTGTTTAAAAAATCGTTTTCGTACTGAGGTTTCAATTTAAATTGTACGCGAGTAGGGGTGTATTAAAGACCTTGGGTGTAACTACAGCACATGCGAAACAGAAGATGCAATTAATAATTGCATGTGTACACCGAAATTACCCCCGGATGCTGATATTTTGAAATGGCGGCAAGAAAACGAAAAACCTTATTCTCATTTAGCATATCTGGCAAAACATTTATTCCAACATCATCAGTGTCGTTGTAACGAGAATTTTCGATCTTAGTTTCCTCTCTTACAGTAATCGTTTCTAGGGTAATTATTCCTCGGACAACTGTATCCTTGGTTTGTAACACCGGCCGTAGGTGTTAAAAAGGGGCAGATACAATAATATTTTTGAATGAGAAAAAGAAACAGTTATAAAAGAAAATTGTAATATTTCTAACCGTTTATACGTGTAAACGTTCGCTTTTGAACCATTAAACGTTTAAAAAACAAGAAAATCTGTAAAGGGCTTTACACGGAACAGCTCTCGCAACTGGAAGTTTTAAAACTAAAAATTTTGAAAATATCAAAGAAAAAAAATTACATTTTTTAAGGTGTTCGCCCTGGGTCCAAAATATATCTATTTTCGTCAAGGGTAAAAACCTGAACTATGTGCAAAATATTACTTTTTTCTGTACCTACTTGTACAGCTGTATTTTATCAGCTATAATTTACCAAGGGCAGTGATAATCACCCGCAATAATTTTGACAAATAACAACCCGAAAGTGCTTGCCTAGAAATAACCCGAGACGAAGCCGAGGGTTATTTCTTAAAGGCAACGCACTTGAGGGATATTATTTGTCAAAATTATAAGGATTTATCACTGGCCGCGGTGAATTCGGAAAGATAAGTTCTTAAATAAATTAGCCATTTTCTGACAAATTAATTTGACACTTCATTATAATAATATTATGTTGGTGGCACTGTAAGTCTATGTCAAATTTGAGGTTATCAGGTTAGCTTTTGCGTCAGTTTTGACACAGACTGACGGAAAACCTAACCTGCTAACGTCGAATTTGACTTAGATTTACAGTGCCACCAACTTGTGATAAGATACTACTGAAATTTAATTAGGTAGTTTCCATAGTGATTGAAAATCATCCTAGGGTCGTTTTCACTTCAAGTGTGGTCTGATTTGTCAAACTGATTCACGTGATTAAAAATAATCAAATCGGATTGGTTTGCAATATATGTAAGAACTTATCAGTAGTAATGTATTAAGGGCAAATGATTTTGCCGGTGAAAATGTTTTACGAACGTTTTTTGTTTTGGCAATGTCACAGTCAGAAGACAAACTAACTTGATTTAATTCCTGAGCCGAAGGCGTTTTTGAAATACCACCTTGATTAAAATAACATATTTGGTGGTTGCCACGGATACAAGTGGTAAAAAACTGATATTATGCCAAGGGAAAATTTTCATTTTTTGCCACTATAAAAACACGTGATTCGTTGGATTTTTGGAAATCATTGCATATGATTGGCTAATAAGAGATGCGGGAAATAGTCTATGAAAATCTCCATTGTAAAATAATATTTGAATGATACGGACAGACCAAATGTTACTTTATTCACTAGTGAATAAAACCGTCCATAATATAAAGCAACTAACAAAATTCGTATGTGTTACCGTGATAACTAGTACACAACCAGGTAATATGATTACTCATGTAAAAAACGACTTCCGGTATTGGACAAAAATTGGATAAAAAGAATAATTATTATTGTGGGCATTATTTCTATTCCTCTGGTCTACATCATATTTAAGCGTCGATTTAAACAATAAACTACATTTTTACCCATAAATACATCCCAAGGGATAACATGCAAAACTATAATAACGAAAATTAATTTACGAGATACCGTCTTGCATAATTAAATTTCATGGTTGAATGGGTTTTAAATATTCTTAATTTTCTTGTTCAATTTATCACAACTGCTCGATTTATTATTTTCTTTTCCTTATTTCTTGAGAAAAAATTAAAAATAAATATAATATGTAAAATCCAAAGGATCTGTAATACACCATAATAGAGAACTACTACTAGTAGGTGAATGAAAATGGCCACACCTCGACCAAACCTACACAGCCGCTTAAAATAAAAAGTGAAGTTTAGAACAATAATACAATAATTAATGATCATTAATTTGAAATCCAAACTTCAACGTATTCCATTATTTCGCCAAAAATATCAGCATAACAAGGGGAAAAATATTAAACTGCATCAAAACGATTTAAGAGAGATAATTTTCATTAACCATTGTGTTTGTGAATTAGATATCCTCTACTTCGGGCTTTTTGAAACATAGGAAATATACACAAAATTAAATTAAAGAAAAAGCAAACAGATGTTGCAGAACATAACCGATATCAACATCAATTTCCTAACAAGGGTTATCGAAAACATAATTCTAAATTCAATTTTCCTAACAAGAAGTCGTAACGTGTCTTCCTTTACTACAACTGATAAAATTATCATGAAAAAAATAACGTATGAAAGCATTGATAATAATCCTAATAGGATACTGCTATTTTTGGACTATAATAAGAATTTTAAAAAAACAAGGATAAATTTAGAACTGGAATTTGACTAAAAAGCATTTAAAAAAATGTAAACTGAAGAAGACTTAAAGTCGAAATATATTTTTACAATATTCATTGTTTTATATTAAATGTAAACGATTAGCTGCCAAGAGATTTTCTACATATGAAATAATTTAATTAAACAGCTGTAATATTAACACAACTAAATAATAGAGAACATGGTGTCGATATTTCTACAAAACAGAATATAAATTGTTAAAAATAGAAAAATAGATGAAAATGTAATACCTACTACATCCTACTATTTGAAAAAGTATTAAGATGTTGAACTATATTTAGATTTCCGAAACACTAATAAATGCACATAGCAACAAAAATCTAATAAACAAGAACGACGAACGAAATAAATTAACCCAAGTTTATAAAATGTAAACCGGTGCTGCTATTTAAAACAATCGTGAAAAAATTACAGAACGCGATCGTGTTTAACATAATTTTAAGGTCTATACAATTTTCCTCTCATTTGTTTCTAGTTCAAAAATAATTTCAAGCTGTCAAGTGGTTTGAAAGAAACACAAAATCCCTACAAAATAAATGTTTAAAATATCTTTGATTGCACACATAAAAATTACTATTCTAGATTTAAAAAAATAGGCAAGATAACACTTTCGGAAGCTAATAAATCAGGATGTGTAATGATAAGGAAAGGATCACGCAATAGGCAAACTGATAAGAATTTTAAACGACTCACTGAAAATAGGTTAAACGAGCTATCTCAGCCACTGTTTCGAGAACTACGACATTCCACCACAACATTCCGCTGCCAAGGTATTTCAATTTCCTGAGGGACTATTAAAATTGCAAATTTTACGCATTACCTATCTGAGACGCCGTTTTCTGCCAAAAATTCTGACAGACAGCAATAGCAACTTGCTGAGTTGGACGAGCAAAAATGTCAACAATTTTGTACGCCAGTTGTGCGATTTTGGGCACTTCTGGGATTTTATTATTACGACCATGTGTTGCAATGATGTTCCACGCCTTTTACTAGCGCGTGCATTGGTTAACCCATTACAATTGCAAATTTTATAAAAATAAATATATCGAACACTAATCTACTACGAATACGATTAATGTCTTAGAAAAATACAAATACGAGTAACATTCGGTCATATAAGAGATTATACAGTGTGTCTGGCGGCATACGCAACATAAGGAATTTTCAATTTTTATTATAAATAAAAATATAATTGCACTGTAAGCGAAAATGCATCATGAATATATGTTCCTAAAGTAGTGATTTTTTAAACGATTCCTTAAATTTCAACCAGAAGGGGCATTCATGTATAAAGTATACATTAAACAAATTTAGTCCGGACAATAACCATCTCTTTTCGAAACCCTATTACGAACTATACCTCTAATTGCCTACAGGCTGCATTACTTCTCTACTATCTGAGAGGTTTCAGCACAATTGTTTATAAACGACTAGACATGCTACCAGCCGCTAAGTGTCGATTTTAAACTCTAGATCTTAAACACCACAGCCAAGTACCCAAACTATTCGGCGACGTTGACGTAAATTTATTATTATTAACATAAAAATGTATATATTATAAATATACAATGAGTTAATTTTAAAAAATAGTGTGTAATAAAAGCAATGGGACGCCCTAAAACTCGCTTTTATTGGTAAAGTAAAAATATCGACGTTGGTATGGCAAATTATTTCTAAATACGTTTTTGTCGGTCCCTTTTAAAGTTTTTATATTTTCCGTAGAAGTAATTCAAAGGCTAATGGTGAAAACGTAAGCCTCACTCGAGATTGAAATATAATATTTATTTTCCAAATACACAGTCTTATGTATTACATTTATAATTACCTAGTTTTGAAATACAGTATAATCATTTCATTAAAAAATTAACACACAATAAGTACGTTGGTAAAATAAATGCGTCGATTTTAATATTAAATCAATAAAATAGCATTTAATAATTGTATAATGTGTATGGTACAATTGAATAAAAATCCATTTTATCCATAAGGGGAAAACTTTAGCCGAATGAGACAATTTCCCTATTTCCCCGAATGGATAAACTCTATTCACGTGTGGCATATAATTTTTACTCCCTTTTACAATAAAGGAAGTATTGGATTCACCCCAAAAATTCTAAATTGAGTTTTCAACAGATCTTCACGTTTGAGAATCCCCTGAACCCAAGAAACATTTTTTTTTCATTGGTCTGTCTGTCTGTGTGTCTGTGAATAGAATATCTCAAAAACGAAAAGAGGTATGGCGTTGAAACTTCATACATAAGTTTTGTGTACTATATAGATGCGACAGCAGGCGTTTGAAAAAAAAATCGCATAACCGGAAGTAGGTGTTTACTCTTGTGATTTTTCAGTTTTTTTTCGATTTTTTCAAAAACGGCTCTAACTATTTCTTTCAAACTTCACATTTTTATTACACTTTGAATGTGTATTGATGTGAGATAAGTGATTTTCCAGTTGAATACTTCTAAAAGAGGTTTCTTTTGTTTTTTGTTTTCTATTTTTTTATTAACTCCTATTTTAAATAGAAAACCCGGTATATTATTACATTTTTGAATTCAGCTTAAAATTCCAGAAAAATTTATCTCTTCAACTAACGCTCTATTTTGTACCGTTTTTGCAGAATTTGTAATTTTTGAAAATTTTTAACAAATTTAAAATCAAATTTTTGGCTAATTATAAGATCACTGTAAAAGGAAGTTGTGTGCGTGTATCACACCAGATTTTTTTCCAATACCTACATTTAATTATATAAATAAGTTGTAAAATTAAATGCGTAATTTTAAATAAATAATCATATTACCTGTACCTGTACTAGTTAGCACGGCCACACGTGTTTTTTAGTTGCTATGGATTATGGACGTTGTCACTAGTGAATAAAGTATCATTTTATTCATCCTAAGCATGAGAACATTACTTTACCATGGCGATTTTGATGGGTAAAATCCAGATTTACAAGTAAGTATTGGAAAAAATAATATGAAAACTGTATACCGAAATTGCAAAACAAAATATCTTCTTTAATGAAAATCATCTAAACACAGATATTCGATGTCGGTTTAGGCCTGTTTTTCATTTTCTATAACTTGCATTATATTCAACAATTTTAAGTTGCATTCCCTTTGATTTTTATCTTAAATATTGTACTTATATTGATTTGACCATTTCCCACTATTTACAAAACCTATTGATACTAACCTAATAGAATTATATGTGAAAATAGAATATCACCTACATTTTTATAAAAAGTATTGGCAACATTAGGGCATTACTTTTTCCGTATAAGAAACATTTTAAGCAATTCTACGATTCTCAATTTAATTTTACAATCTTTCAGTATTAAACGTAGGAGTGCTATCGTAAAAATTTAAGCTGTAGCAATGGAGGTTATAACCGACAGTCCCTGTTCGCCAATAAAAGTGAAAGTATGCGAGTTTTTGCCGCGACGAACATTTTTCATCCGAAAAAGGCAAAAACTTAAGGCTGTTTAATCTCAATAATAGGAGGAGAACATAGGTCGTTCGCATTTATTTATAGAACGATTCTAGAATGTCACCTCCATTAGATACTTGTCCATAGAATACTTTAACAGAAAAGCCAGATATGTCTACAGGTTAATAAATAATAATTTTATTCAATAATAATTATTCTAGTATGTATTGACGACAAACAGCTATTTTCATAATTAAGTTAACATCAATTAAATTTAATACCGATTAAAGGTTCGAAATGCATCTTTGTTGATTAGATTGCTTAGTTTTATAAGTTAATTAAACATTCAAGATGTCTGTTTTAATTTTTTTAATTCGCTAATAGAATGACACTGTTGAATAAAATGGTATTACAAGTATAATTATTATTTATGTACTTTGAAACACAACTCAAGTTATTCCAGTTATTTTCATATCTTAAAGTGATATATAGGCTTAGGATAATTATGCATTTGCATATGTGCATATGCAAATGCATTTTTTAGACGTTTTTAGTAATAAATGCATATTTTATATGTGTCGGGCATTAATGCATATTTGCAGTATTTTTTTGTCAAAGCTGCATTTTTATACAATTTTTTTATTGTCAAGTACATATTTACTTCTTTCTGGCAGTCGAAAAATTCCAACCACCTTCAAATAATCTAAAATTATACATCCTGTAGGTATTTGAAATATCTTCTTGTTATTTGTTAAGCTCCTTACAATTTCTAAGTACTAGTCAGGTAAAGGAATTAACAGGGTGCCAGTCTCCTTGCAGTATTACCAGGAATTCCATTGGTACATTCTGTACAAAGTTGGGAGTGTAGACAGTTCATCAACGGTCACATACAATCAGTTACCTGCTATTTTCAGTTGTGTTAACATCTTCAAAACAACTGTAAGATGCCGAAAGAAAAAATGTGTATACGTGAGAATTTAAATCGTTTTGTAAGGATTTACAATGATTTCACAACAGAAGGAAATCTTTTATTTTGCAAATATTGTGAAGTTACCGTGGCGGCAACAAAAAAGTTCCAAGTTACCCAACATCTCCAAACCGGAAAACATGTTAGCAACAAAAATCGAAAAAACGGGAATAAACAGCATCAAGTGTTAATTTTAAATAAAAACTAGACTATAAAACTGTATACTATTCTACCACGTAAAAACAGTTTAGTGCATATTTAAGTGCATATTTGCAGTGGTTTTAGTGCATATTGCATGCATATTTTGAGGATTTTTAGTGCATAATTATCCTAAGCCTAGTGATATATATTCTGGTAAACATTCCAAAGATAATGACAAAATCTATTGTAAAACGTATGTATAACATTAAATATTAAATAATTGAATAACAGAATACAACCTAAATTAGCAAGCACAACTGATACAGGCACGCTGACTGTAACAACACTTGTGGATCGTAATGAATTATGGATTATGGGTGGAGCATGAACCAACCTTCAAGTCACGTGCGTATATAATTATGTTTTGTGTGTAGTCTTGTTACTCTACCTCGTATACCAGTCTTTAGAAGGGAGAAATTGATCTAGTTGATTGTGACAAAATTCCGCTTGTCTACGGATTTGAACTGAGGATTTGCTTATGGCAAGTTAGGCATTCTAGCCAATGTGCCACCGAGGTGATTTGTTACTTAAATTTTAACAAAGAAAACCAATTTTAAGTACTGCAGAAATTGCAATCATAAAGTTCAACATGATAAAATTTTGGTATACGAATAACACTAAACAGTAGTGAATTGAATTGAAATGAGATTTTAATGCGTATTTTGAAAAAAAAACGACAATCATTCGCAGGTCGAGCAAGAGAAACCAATAAAGTATATAAAAACCTACTACATTAATAAATCATGAATCTAGTTTAATAGCTAACGTGATAAAAGTTTTAAATTCTCATGGCCGAATATAATACACTACGAGAATAACATCAGAACTATTGAAAAGAATATATTAGATGTACTCGAATTGAAAACTATGTAATACCTATGTCGAAATTTTCAAAACATCGTTAATAAAAACTTCTACTACTATTACTTAAATATTAGAACATTAAACAACTTGTTAAATCATATGTGGAGAAGTTAAAAACTCCCAGAGCAGTATAGCAATACATTATATTAAGGATGTCCCAAAACTTTTGTTATCTAGCAGGCACTGAAATTAAAAACGTAGTTACTAATTTATGAATGCAACTATGTTTACATTTAAATGTCAGAATTGGCGTTTGATTTTTAAGTAACTTCTAGTTATGTTTCTAAATTAGGAATTATACGTTTTTAATTTCATGTTTGCTCGATAACGAAAGTATTTGGACACTCAATATATTACGGGTTGCATGAATTTCAATTAATTTTATCAAATGCTATTTATTTTATATTGAAATAATGATCTTGGAAATAAAGGTTCTATAGTATATCGTACATAGTAATACACGTACAGCGACCGGTACAAATTTGGACAAATATAGAAAACTTGTTTATTTTCCTTTTAATAGAAAATGTTGTTCTTGATAAAAGAACCTCCATCTTCTCAAATTCAAAATGCACTTGCCAAATGTAAATATCTTCTTTCCTAAACAGGAGAAGTTCGAAAACACGAAAACTATTCACAGCTATATTATTTAGAAAAATTGTGAAGAATTGAAAGGAGGTGCAAAATACGAAGTCACAGCCACTTATTCCGAAAAAGATCACTGTTTTTTCATTTTTTTCTACCACCATATTACGAAAAATGAGATACTTCCAAGTTAGATTAGTATTGGATACGATAAGCGTGAACTGTGAAACCTGGATATTACATTTATTTGAAATCGGTATTGAAGTACGCCAAAATCTTCATTAAAATACGAGAAAATGGCAGTGAAATAATTCATTGTTTTACGACTTTTTTGTAGGTGGCGAGGCGACAGATAAACGTCAACCGACGTCAACATAACCTACAAAAGTTGGTTAAAATGTTGTAATTTCACGATTTTTCGATTTCAAACATAATGTTCACATCGGCACTGAAGTTCTTTTTTATCCATCAGATGGCTTATTTGCCTTGGTCCTACGGGCCTCGCCAACTAAGGCCCTGAACACACGGGAATTCCGTATCCGAGATTCGGTATGCGGGATACAGAATCTGGCTCTATTCAGATGCGGCGACTGAATCTCAGACGCGGGCCTTCAGTCACTTGCCGTGCCGTGCTGTTATGGACCTATAGCATGTTCTTGGTTTCTTTCGAATTAGTCTAGATGTGCTGTATTTAAAGTCAGTGATTGGGCTCTACTAAGCTAATAAGTCCAGGCGTGGTACACGTGGACTCATATCCTCTATATGCTCCAATGGTAAATCGGTATCCGAGATACAGAATATGTCGCCGGCGGCCGATTTTCCTTATCTCTCCATTTCGGCCGCCGGCGACAAATTCTGTATCTCGGATACCGATTTACCATTGGAGCATATGGAGCATATGAGTCCACGTGTACCAGGGCCTAGACACGCCTACTTTTGCCAGCCAGAACATATGATATCATATTATAGGCGTAGCAGATTTTCTTCAACTTCTATTTAAATCGAATAAGCAGGGCGTGCCTTACTATACAACGATAATAGAGCGTACATTATTTGACAATGAAAAATTTATTAGCTTAGTAGAGCCCAATCACTGACTTTAAATACAGCACATCTAGACTAATTCGACAGAAACCAAGAACAGCAATGATATAGGTCCATAACAGCACGGCACTGCAAGTGACTGAAGGCCCGCGTCTGAGATTCAGTCGCCGTGTCTGAACAAACTCAGATTCTGTATCCCGCATACCGAATCTCAGATACGGAATCCCCGTGTGTTCAGGGCCTAAATCCACATTCGTGATAAAAACTTAATCTTCAGTGCCTTGGTATACAAACTACTATTTTTTTTAATAGGCAGTGAAGAACGTCTAAATCGTCATTAAAATAGGAAAAATCGGCAGTGAAGTAATCCTGTTTTACGACTTTTTTGTAGGTAGCGAGGCGACAGAAAAACGTTAGCCGACGTCAACATAACCTACAAAAGTTGGTTAAATTAAAATGTTGTAATTTCACGATTTCTCGATTTCAAATAAAACAGGGTGTACACATCGGCACTGAAGTTCTTTTTTATCCCTCATATGGCGTATTTGCTTTGGCCCTACGGGCCTCGGCAACTATACCCACATTCGTGATAAAAAGTTAAATTTCAGTGCCTTGGTATACAAACTACTATTATTAAAATTACTAAGGCATTAAAGTTTTTTTTATCACGAATATGGAATATAGTGAATAAACCACATGAACTCCAAAAAGAAACTTAAGTGCCTAGGAAAATATTTGTCACTCAGCCAGCTAAAAAATGTCGTAAAACAATCAACTACTTTACTGCCGATTTAAAAAAAAGCTATTTTTTTAAATCGGCAGTGAAGTAATTCATTGTTTTACGACTTTTTGTAGGTGGAGGAATGACAGATAAACGTCAACCGGCGTCAACATAACCTACAAAAGTGAGTTAAAATGTAATTTCACATTTTCTCGATTTAAAAAAAAACATAGTGTACCCCTCGGCACGGCAAGTTCATTTGCATCTCTCATGTGGCTTATTTGTTTATACTCTACGCGCATCGGGCTTGGTATACAAATTACTATTGTATACCAGCACTGAAGTTTAACATTTTATCACGAATGTGGATTTAGTTACCGAAGTCCGTAGGGCCAAAGCAAATAAATCACATGAGAGATAAAAAGGAACTTCAGTGCCTAGGAAAGCATTATGTTTTGTTTTAAATAACTATGTGTATACCAAGACACTGAAGTTTAATTTTTTATCACGAATGTTAATACACCCCGTCATCTACAAAAAGTCGTAAAATAATGGATTTCTTCATTGCTGATTAAAAAAACCTTCATTTTTGTGTCCAGCATAAAAAAGGCCTCTTAAAAAATGTAATAAACGATCTAAATATAAACAACAATTCAAAATAATCATAATTTATCATTCAAATATTTTTTTTTTAACGATACATGCATTGGTTTACGTTGGACACCAAAATAATGAGATTTTTAGCATTAATTTCAATAAACGTAGTGATATGGTTGGTAGGTGAGCGAAATTCAAGTTCGACAGTCCATCCTTATCATATCCGATAATATGTTAACTTTGCAGTACATATTTCGTTTTCCGTGATACTCAGGGCGATAAGAAAAATATTTTAAAAAACGTGAATTTGTTTTTTCCGAGTAAGTTGCCGTGACTTCGTATTTCACACTTCTTTTCAATTCTAAACAACTTTTCTAAATAACATTTCCGAGTATTTTGGAAATAAGGGTACTTTATCCTTGAGACATCTTCCTATTTTGGAACTTCCCCTGTATCCGAAAGGAGATATTCATTCTGGTAAGTAAATTTTGAGTTTGGGACGATGCAGGGCCTTTTAATCAAGAACACGATTTTCTGATTTATGGATAATAAAAAAGTTTCCCATATGTAACCAAATTAATGGCGGCCACTGTATATAACTTTTTCAATTACTGGATACCATTATTTTTCGAATATTTTTATTTACATATTTTCTCATTGCAGATCATGATCCTATTACAATAACTGCTGTCAGTCACATGAGTTGTTACATACGACATTTTGTGTTATATGCTGCACACTCAATTTTGACTAACTCTACACCTGGCGGTAACGATTTTAATGACATTTTATGTCAAACTTAATGTTTCTGGGATTTCTAAAAATTTATTTTAAATTAGAAATCTAGTAGTATAACTAACATAATATAGAATCGTGTTTATTAGTTTCATCAGAATTACATCTGGCAGTATTATATGACGTTCTTTTATTATCTTAAGTTACTGTTGCCGGTAAGTTTCTATTTAGTAATTGCCCATTATGGTACCAAAGGTTTTGAAGACTGCAAAATTTAAAAAAATATATTCTGAAGTTATCTATTCAATCCCAATAATTCGTGAAGGATATAAGATTGATCGGGTAAAATTTACTGACGCTGTTGATTCTTATAGCAAAATTGAAATGTTGTGAGTACGGTAGCTAGTTTTTTTAATTTTCGACCGCCGCTTTTCCCTCGTAAACAAGTAAAGCTCCAGGGATATTTACAGAATAAACTTCGCGTTCAGTAATAAGAGTGGCTAACTTTTCCGTCATCGATTTTACTGGAAACTGTCACCAGCAGAAGAAACTTCCACATTGCTTTGCAAATAATCCAGAAAGTGGAAAAACTACAACGTTTGGTTTCCTGAAAGTAACTACCTTGACATGTTTGGAAAAATGAATTATTTATCAACGGTTTTCAGCATTCGATATATATATTTTTTGTTCTATCGACTTGTTAGATTTCTCAACCTTTGGCGAAAAGCAAATATGACTTCGACATAATACTTGAATAATACTAAACTACCTTTTAAATTGTCCATACGTTATTAGTGTGATAGTGGGTTTTAAATACAGTCTTATAAAACCGAATTACTTTCAGTATGGATAAAATGCTATTTCAATACCCAACTTGGAGAATAATCAATTACCGGCATGTTTTTAAATCGTGTTCCCAATTACTAGAGCTCATAACGACCACAACATATTTAAGACGTGCAATACCTCGGCCACTGTTGGGGCGCAAAGATATTCCACCACGACGGCCGCTTTTGACGAACGTCGGGGATGGTTCCTTGTTCGACGACGCCTTTCCTGCGCTTTTTCTCGAATTTGATAGCATGCCAGGACTTCCGACGGACCTTTTTGTCCGCGGAAGCATTCGTCTGGTCTTCCACGATCCACTGCTTTTTGTCGGATGTGTGCGAGTTTACGACGTCTTCCTCGATAATCCAGGGGTCCTTTTCGTGGACCACGTGTAAGACTTCTTGGCTCATCATCGTACGCTAACTAGATGCGTTCTCACATCCTTCCGCCAGGGAATCAGTCCAAGGTGAGGTCGCGAAGGACCAAAAACTGTGTTTTGCGTCTGCTGGATGAAACTTGCACAAATATCCTGGGGTCTTGCACAATTGGGCACACGCGTTTGTTTAATTCTGTAAGCAATTTCACCACGGTTGGACAAAATCCAAGAAAAGGCGGCGAAACGACTTGTCCGCTTGTATCTACTAGTTATTATTGTGCAATGAAATTGTAACGGGGGGCTAACGGCACTGCTACTTTCACGATAGCGTCGACGCGGAACGAACTTTGTCTATTCCATTTAAAAACGGTCTTAAGACTCTCTCTTCGCGACAAAAATGCCAACCAGGAAATCCGCTCGACTGGCCGTAAACAGATGAATTCGTGGTCTCGTGTTCGGGGCGCGTCTGGCACCCACGTTTCGTCCGCTGCAAGGATACTCTTGTAGCTGCTCCAGATTGTGCATTAGCAAAAATCCGGTCTCAGCGCAACACACTCGTAAACCGCGACTCGGCTTTGCACGCAGTGCACTAAACCTACTCGCTAGGAGTCGGCTAACTGGCTCGTCGTCGCCGAGCACACACCTCTACTTTCACGACTACCGCGACTTTCTGCTCCGATGCGACGCTACTGATAACTCAATGCTATTTGACTTATTAATTATGCCAGGATTCATCAACCAGGTCGGACGTTCATTAGCAGGAGTTTGTGCAACTGCCAAATCGAATTTCTGTTTGGCTGCCATGACAAATCTGAGCAGGCACTGTTTTCCTTCGTGACTGCGAAGCCATGTTGCAACTCCACCAACACCACGAGAAAATGTGTTACGACCAGAAATAAATTGTATATTGTATCACCCGTTTTCAAACCTTCCGCAGAGTTTGGAAGCGAAATTGAATAAAACCGGTACAATAGAAAAAAGGGAATGCATGTGTCACGTGTCCAAATTTAATGTTTCACTTTCACCACATTATCTTAAATGATGCTGTGTTGTAAAATTGTATATACCTACTTATCCAGATGCAATAATTCTTGGGGAAGAATTAAGATCATACAAATTTTACCAAACCCAAATTTATTATTATTCAAACAAATGAATCAAATATGACATCCATAATTAGCCTATAGTGTTTTTATAAGGATAAGTACAGGGTGTTTGCTCAAATTTTGACAGCTTCTAGCGACTTTATTATTCCAGATAAAAAAATTTGTCCAGATAAAAATTGTAGGGTATCATCCAAACCGTCCGAATTTGCTACTTAAAGAAACAAGTGAGCATCACCAGTAAACTTTTTGACTTATTGTATACTTTTTTTAATGGAAGACCCTATATATTATGTGTTTATTGGATAGCGCTTAAAATTCTCTTTTCAAAAATATATGTTGCCTATAATTACTTCATCCATTGTTGAAATATCGGCTATAAAAGAATCAAAATATTACTAATTTACTATATGAAATAAATCACAGTAACCATTGAAATAATCAACAATTTTAATACCAAAAACCATTTTAAAAACGAATTGACAACTAAATGTTCCATGCCGGATGCCGCCAGTAATATCATTTGATAACTTTGTTTTTGAATGGTTACTGTGATTTATTTATTTCACATAGTAAATTAGTAATATTTTGATTCTTTTATAGCCGATATTTCAACAATGGATGAAGTAATTATAGGCAACATATATTTTTGAAAAGAGCGCTATCCAATAAACACATAATATATAGGGTCTTCTATTAAAAAAAAAATATACAATAAGTCAAAAAGTTCACCCGTGATGCTCAATTGTTTCTTTAAGTAGCAAATTCGGACGGTTTGGTAGATACCCTACAATTTTTATCTGAACAACTTTTTTCTATCTGGAATAATAAAGTCGCTAGGAGCTGTCAAAATTTGAGGAAACACCCTGTACCTTAATAATAAAACATGAGCTCTTGTTTAATAAAAATGAATGGAATATTGTGTATTAAGAGCGGGAAAAGATACTTTTGTGCTCGCACTCGTAAATTGCAGCGCGAGCTGCAAGCAAGCGCTGCAAACGTGTAAGAGCATGAAAGTCTCATTACGTCCGAAGCACACATACTATTTTTCCTACAGCAGCCGACAGTTAAAGGAAAAATCTATACAGGGCTTTACCCAGAACTTCCCTCGCCCAAATTAGATCAATTTGCAAATTAAAAACAATATATCCGCTGGAGTTTGAACCCGCAGCGATTGTAACTGCATCTGTAAGTCCAACTGCGCCATCATGACTGATAGAAATAAGTGCGGCGCGCGCCTCTCTTGGACAGAACGGTCTTATTGTTGAAACGTTTTTACTCTTTTGTGACATGATCCTGTATCGGTTGAGTCTTCTTTTCGGCAAATGTAAAGCCTGGCCTATGTGAAAATTATTATTACTTTCATCTATTTCAAAATGTACCCAAAAATAAAAAAAAATTAAGGTACTCACCCTGTATATATGTGTATGAAATTGTATCTACCGGTTTCATGCGAGGTAGACATATAATATGTATGCAAAATATCGTCTTCCTCCGACAAATAGTTTTTGAGCTATACTGCCAACAGACAGACGGAATTCAGAAAACCTCTTTTTCGTCATCTAGGGACCTTAAAACGTGAAGATCTGAAGAAATCTCGGAAGGTGATTTTTTTCGTGATTACAATACATACTTCCTTCGTCTTTAAGACGAGGAAAGTAAAAATACAATTATTGTTTAATACACAACATAATAAATCGCACTGGGAAATGTAGCTCTTGTATCTAGTATAGCAATGCATCCATATCAATTTTATTTAAGCTACCGAAAATCGTTCTTTTTCGCTCGTTGCTATTGGAGACGAGCGGAAAAGTGAGGTACCTATTTATTCATCCGGAAACGTCAACTTTCTGTTCGTCAATTGACAGCTCGAAAAGCCTATTTTCCAAAGCTGTCGTAGAAAATAGTAAACTGTTTATTAAGAGTGCAAAGTTGGTCATTGCCGATCGCAGCAATCTCTCAAAATAGGTAATGACACTTTGCGCTCAAGATACACACAAGATGGTTTTTACAACATCTAAAATAAGCAAAAATGGTGATCTAATAATTAAAAATAAAAATCTTAAGTACATTTTTATTGATGTTGAAATTTGACGTTAACTGTCAACTTGACATGATTTTTTTTGCAAAATCAGGCACCAGCATTAATACTTGTACGAATTGTTTGTTAATGCTTATTTTTGTTAATAATAAAAGACATTTCCGTCCGAATATTATTACTACGACAGACTTCATTAACGAAAATAACCTAAAATAATTAAAATGCCAATAATAATTACCTACGTTTCCACGCAAACAGTACAATGCAAAAAATACAACCGCCAGTAAATGTTGCAGTTTTTAAATTTGTTGGACTTTATTTTGAGTTGATATTAGTAATGAAGTGAACATGAAGTCATTTTCAGCAAATGATAATATTTTACTACCTTATTTCTGAAGACCAATGATAATAATCGAAGATAATAACGACATTTCGAAGTTCCCAAATTGAATTGCTTTTCTACAGCGCAAATTTGTTGACTATATGTTCAAAAATAAAAAATATTGATAAGAGAAGAAATCAATACAGTTCTCCAATGTGGACCACACGAATTTTACTTGATGATAAAGATAGGTATCTACCTAACATCTATTTTATAGGTTCCTTGTACATATTTTATTTTGCCTTATAAGTTTCGATAATTATACCGATGGGGCCACAATTATACCGGGTGGCCATAAATATCTGATATCACATTACCTTTGGAATCAACACCGCTTTATTAAAGTGATGAATCCAACTAAACTAAATGTCATTAATGTCATCACAACTAAAATTCCTATCTGTCAAAAATTATTAGAGATTGCAATAAGTATTGAAATTAGAACAGGAGATTTTTATAATCGAGTCGTAGGGTAAACTGCAGAATCTGGGGAATATTCCCCTCCTCTAATTTGCATTTTATTACATTTCATACCAATACTTATTATAATTGAAATATGTATAATGCTAACCAACATTTATAAGTAACTAATTCCATGGCTACCGGGATCTTAGATGTTTATGGCCACCCGGTATATAACAGCAATGAGATAACATGAACAAGCAAAGAGAACGCTTGAGTAAGAAAGAGATGGCCATACAAAAAAAATTATATTAGTAGGCATGTTTAGTTGACAAATGTCATAATTAAATTAAGAGTCAAGCCTTCTCGAATATTTGCTACTATGTTTATCTCTTTCTTACTCAAGCAATACGTGTTATCTTCTTGTTCATGTTATCTTATTGCTGTTATATATAATTGTGGCCCCATCCGTATATTATAATTCATAGTACAGTTTACATTAACTATTTATGGTAGTGATTGGAGCCTGTCGAAGGTGACGATAAACGATACAGAAAACGAAACTTTTTTAGTTACAAATAGAGAATAGGAGTGGTTGTTTCTGAAATATCCTTATCTTCGTGTACCAAATACAGAGCATAGACGTTTTTTGTTTATTACACAAATGGCAAACGCTCAATTTAAACGGTTGGTTTAACTACATTTGGAAATTCCTCAAAAAGAATTGCAGACTATATATAAAATCATCGATGCCGGATTGCACATCTGAAATCTGGACAGGCACGCTGGCTGGAAATTCGCTGGGGTATGTAAAAATGATGAGAACATATTACTTTCCGGCAAACAAATAATAAAAATTTAAAGGAATCATTAACATTGTCTATTATTTTTTCCAATTATAAATCTTGTTTCCACATAAAAAAATTGAATTTTAAAATTAAGTCGGCATGTAAAATTGAAAAATTCATTTTTGCGAAAGTTAAAGGAAACAGTTGTTTTCTGGTCTTGAGATTGTTCAGTTAGCTAAGACTAACACTCGCTAAAAAAGCTCATTGAAATCCTACTTAATTTCCGAAAAATAGCACTTTTTGAATTTTGAAAACTTCGAAAAACGCCATTTTCTAAGTAAAAATCACTCGATATATCTGATAGGGGCTAAATAAGTTTTCAGACAAGCACAAATTATTTCCCTAAAAAGTTTTTTTAAAGATGAAAAATGATTTTTTCCATTTGATGCCGAATTTTTGGCGGTCACTGTATAGCAGCTTAAATTCAAAAGTAATCTATTGGTTATTATAAGAAATGGTTGTAAAGTCCATCGTAACGTACGCCTAGGGAATCCACGCATCCATACCACCAAGACAGACACTGTTAGGCCTTCAACCCATACACACTGGTGGTTAAGAAAGACCCAATGTAAAGTGTCGTTGCAACAAGGCTTAGTTATTTAACAACTAAGAACAAAATTCACCATGAATGCGCAGCCAAATCTACGGATGAAATACATATACAGGGTGTTCGGTAAAGAATGGGCCAAACTTCAGATATAGTTAATTGCGACAAAAATAAGCTGATTTAACCCAACTTACCTTAGTCCAAAAGTTAGTACTAACGGAGCTACAGGGTGTCAAAGTTGAAAAAAATTAATCACATTTTTTTAATATATTTCGATCACTTCCAGGTAATTTCACGAAATTTCGTATCCGGGGGTTTTTTTGGCATGAGAAATTCAAATTTATCAACGATTCGGTTATATCCTCTAGAGGGCGCCACAAGCGACTATTAAAACACCGTTAAACCGGTGCAAATTTTTTGTGCCACGGTGTATGTCATTTTCGACTGGAAAAATCTTTGTCTCTATCTTTTCTGCTTAAAAAAGGTATATCTTATTAAACTCGCTAGAAGCAACGGTTTACCATAAAAACGCATCCAAAGCTGATCATGAATGTAAATTATCCTAAAGTAAGATTGTTGAGTAAATAATGGGCCATACCGCAACAGCGTAATAGTTAGACCATAATAAGTTGATTTACTTCAGCTTACCCTAGTACCAAAGTTGATAATAACAAAGATACAGGATGTTAAAGTATTTACTCAATAATCTGACTTTTCTTTAGGATAATTTACACGCATGATTAGTTTTAGATGCGTTTTTCTAGAAAACCGTTAGTTCTAGCGAATTCAATAAGATATACCTTTTTTAAGCAGAAAAGATAAGGAATAAGATTTTTCCAGTCGAAAATGACATATACCGTGGCACAAAAAAGTTGCAGCGGTTTAACAGTGTCCTAATGGTCGCTTGTGGCGCCCTCCAGAGGATACAACCGAATCGTTGATAAATTTGAATTTCTCATGCCAAAAAACCCCCAGATACAAAATTTAGTGAAATTAGCTGTAAGTGATCGAAAGATATTTAAAAAATGTGATTTATTTTTTTCAACTTTGACACCCTGTAGCTCCGTTAGTACTAACTTTTGGACTAAGGTAAGTTGGGTTAAATCAGCTTATTTTTGTCGAAATTAACTATATCTGAAGTTTGGCCCATTCTTTATCGAACACCCTGTATAATGTGACTCCAATGGACTTTTACAGATAGTCATCAATAGCCACAAAAAGAGTACACCAAAATATCGCAGCTGCATCATGGAGTAAGCATAAGATACATATGGAAGGAAAAGTACGCAAATCAAAGCCTACATGCAAGATATGAGAGGCGAACCATATAATTATGCAAATGCGTGTTTAGTTTGCAGATATGATATGTAATGTTATCTTTGCTAATCAAGTCGAGTTCTTTACATTAGTCAACTATCATTGTGCATAAAAATGCATATATTGGAGGTGGCTGCATATTTAATATTGTTATGATATTGGTACAGGGGGTTTCAAAATCAGATTAATAAGATGAAAAGAATACAGTATTAAACATTACAAAGATTAATTTAGATGTGAAATGGATATCAAAATTATTAAGATGTATTTAGAAAAGAAAGGAAAGAAAATTTATAATTTAATTAAATGAAGCTAATTGAGAAACAGTAGGATTGTAAATTAATTTAATATCTGAAATGAAATTGGAAGTTAATGACAAATATTTAAATACTATTTAAGATAGTACGTATTAATCAAATAATAAAGCTTTAATAGTGAGTTGAACTGTAAAAAATAAGCTAGATCGCTAAGGAGATAGCTTATTCATAAAAGAATTTTGATAACGAAAATGATGTAATACAATTTTGTAACGTTTTAAATTAAGAAATAAACCCTTTTATAAAAGTTTTTAAATACATATTTGGTAAAATAAAAGGGTTAATATTGAATATAAATTGGCGTGGTGAAGAAGAATAAAAACTAAAATGTTAAAAGAAAAGATTAGCAGACTAGATGGATGAAGACTAAAATGTGGTGATAAAACCAATCTAATAAAACTAAGGGAATGTGAATTGAGTTTATTGTGGAATTACATTGCATCGACTGAATTGGATAACAAGGAATGGTTTACAAAGGCAGTAGATTACATCAACATCATTAGCAGAGTGAGCATATTTGTGGGGCTTGTCAAGTGACATATTGTGACTTGCATCTGGTCAACATTCGTGGTGCTAGCTGAGGTCTATTTGGATGCGTATTGTGGTGAGAGTGTATATGCTGATTCATGTGGCGAACTGGGTTCCTGTGTTAATTTGGATCCGGATTTTGAACATCTTGGCAGTTGCTTGTCAGTTGAGACCTTCGCCGTGCCTTTGAGTGTAGCAGTTTTGTAGCGTGGTGAGTTGCAGAGCTGGAGGTATTGGGTTTGGTAGAGGAGACTGTTAAGTCCAATAAAAGGTAACAGAATGCAGGTATTTAAAATAAGAACTGAAAGAAAATAAAGAGTGAAGTGAGTTAATTTTAATTAAGGAAGTACTTAACATTTGAGATTGTCGTATGACAAATGCAACGATGAGTATTTGTAATTGATTGTCAGTTGACAGATGTATTGAGTTGTCATATAAAATAGCAACATCAAATTTCAGAATATAAGCAATCTAGATTATAAAGAATCCGACCTGATTTTCAGTCAAATGTTTCTAGTGAGGCTAACAGTAAATAATTTTGATTATCAATAATAAAAAAATAGGGCAATTAAATTAATTAAAATTCAATTTAATATAAAAATTTGATTGAGAATAAACTAAACTAAAAGGTGTAAGTCAATTATAACATAACATAAGTTGGGCACACAAAGTGAAGCTAATCAGCTTAACAATATATAGCTGTATATTTCGGCATATTCGAAACTTATTTTTGCATATGTGACTGAAGAAATATCAGTATGCTCCAATAACACAAATGGATAACAAATAACCAGATTTTAACTGATAAGAAGCACAATTTTACAAATGGCAATTTAGAGAAATATAGTGTTTGCTACTGCAATAAATCAATAATAATGTAAAGTGCTAAATAAATATCTGAAATTTTGATTTGATATCTGTGCAATGCTGTATTTACTATATCGTTTTCTTTGGATTGTTTTGTACCTACGTAAAGAGTAGTTTTATTTTGAATAAATGTTTACTGTATTGTGTTTAAAATAGACGTGTGAGTTAAATACGTCAATATCGGAAGCTTCTTTTAATTGCATAGATTTAAAATGATTGCATATATTAATAATTTTAAGATATATAAATTAATCATTACGAAAATGCCAAACTAAATCGAAATCCACACTAGACTTAGGTACACTTAAATATGCACTCAAAAGGCCTGCGAAGAACAAACATTTATATTTACATCAAAAAGGCAGTTAACTGAAAGTTTAAAATATGATTCCTTTGATGTAAAATAATCTACAATCGTAAACAATTAATGTCCCAAACGATTGGTACAAAATAACACGTAACTACTGTGGGTGCCCGGGTATCAAAGAACTGAAGGACACCACATTGTTTACGCCTTCGCAGTTAAGATGCGAAAATATTATGTCGCGCCAGATGCGTTCTGTTTTAAACTACACGACTCATGATGGAAGAATTGTCCATAGCGCATATGGAACAAATAGAATCCTATTGCAAAAATAATCTACGGTAAAACTAGCAGACACATTATTTAACGAATGGCTACGGACTTACGAACTAAAATGTTTCGCTCACTTTCGTAAAAGACTTCATCGCCAGAAATAGTTTATAGGTTATTTACTAAAAATGCTAAAACACTAAAACTAGTGAGTGTTCTCTAAGACACAGTTTTGACGATACACTAAATTCAAAATGCATATTAGAAAACTGCAGAACCATAAAGGGTTATCCAATTTCGCGGCTCACCATAGGATTTCTAAAACCGCAACTAAATACGAAGGGGGGAAAGATGTCTTCGAAAATGCTAAAAATAAAAAATGAGATGTCTATAAAGTTTGATACTGTGGTTAAATTCAATAATACTGGAAAGTGGCTAGATGTAAGAAATGCGAATAGGAAATGCAGGACATCCCTTTCCGCATGGAAAAAACATTTTCTTGCTTGTGAGGAAGTTGAAGGTAATATAATTCAACTCATTCTCAAATTACAGATTACTCAGCGACGAAGTCTGCGTCAGCGGTATAGCAAAAAAAATCAAAACAGTCACTGTAAATCATACAATTATTGAACTTTTAAGTTTATAATATGGAGAGGTATTAAAATTTATCAATTATAATCATGTATCACGATATTTATCATATAAATATCATGATATATATTCTTATACAGGGTGTTTGCAGATTGCTAGACAGTCTGTAACTTCGTTAATAATAGAAATATGGAAAAAACTTTGGTTCACTTTTAAATGTCAGTATGCAGGCCTAGAAATTGGCGTAAACCAATTTAAACAATGGCCTTCTATTTTTACGTAGTGATTCACGACTTTCATTTTTTAAATGGAACACCCCGTATATTTTTAGATATTTGAAATCAGCGCTATAAATACCTTATAATAGCACGCTTAAACTGAAAATTTTGATATTTTGTTTTGTTTTAATTGTATATAACATAATAGAAGAAGCCACGTAGCGCAGTTGGCTAGGCGCTAGGCTTGTATTAAGCAAGTCCTTGGTTCGAATCCCAAGGTGAGCGGAATCTTTTCGCAGCCTTGGCGATTGGAATCGGGCTCGGTGAGACCATTCACAGTTGGGCATCAAATTAACTGTGCTCTACTCAGAACCACGTATCTAAGAGATAGAGTAACACGGTCAACACATCATCATGACACACACAGGTTATCGATACATACATAACATAATAGTAATCGACTTATAACGAAAAAATTAAAATACACTTGCGCAAAACTCGAAAACTAAGACGGCTGGGTCCAATTTATTTTTTAAATTTTACTAAGCAGTGGAATGCGCACCTTTGCCCTAATTTAACCATCTACGTATTCCTTGCGGATTTAAAAATTTCAATTGTGAATCTCGACATTCAACAACCCTGTATTCGAATATAACACAGAGGGTTAAAATTCCTCCAAAAGGTGGTACCATATTCCTAAAGAAATAACAAAAATTACTTCAAATAAATAATAGATACTATACCAATTGTAGAAATAACTGTGTAAATAATTTCTTTAACTCGAAACCTCAAAATGTCCCCGTACCAAAAAAACGATTTTCGAACGGAAACAATGAACAATAATATTTAAATTACAAGAGCTATTTGTGTACAAAGTTTTCCGAGCTATATCTCAGATTACTCCTAGAGCAGTGGGCAACAACAAAACGCACGTTCAGCCGTGCAGGTGTGTTAAACAACACAAATATACATTAACCCGTAACTTACTAGAGTTTAACCATGACTGTAAATTAGATACATGTGAACGAAAAGAGGTCTTCAAGGTTGATTGTAGTAGTTCAAAATCCGTAATTGTATATAAACCGTCTTTTTATATGAACTATTTCAAACTGTGTTTAAATGATTATAAGTTTTTAATAGCATGCCCGTAATAGTAGTTTACGTAACAAGTCCGGAAAGACCATCTTTACAGGACGCGAAGGCAAATTTCAGGCAGATGCCTAAGGCGAGGCTGGAAAGTCTACAAGTCCTGTAAAGGGCGTTAATGGTCTTCTGACATGTTAACAACACGTTCATACACAGTTGACGTCTAACGTAGGTACAAACTGCACTTGAGGGCAGCTTGTTTAATGGCAAGGTGATATTCAAAAGCAAAATCTCAAATTTATAAGAAATGTTAAAAAAATGTGTCGGCCAAAAAAATTAATACAACACTCTGCTTCCCGTCGTGCTTCAAAAATTTAACACCTCGCGCTGTAAAATGCAACATGCCGCACTCGTAATGTAAATTACTATTTTGGATGAGTTACGTACAACAATTTTAGGCACTCGCGTTTCTTCTTAATTTAACAAATGTAAACCAATGCGAACGTCAATTTTCCAAAATATGCCTGTAAAGAAAACATTTCCAAAATCGTCCTGTAGAGAAATAGAAACAATAATGCTAGATGTTCAGGATGGGTGCTTAAAAAATATTTATATATTATATATTACCTAAACTTTAAAGGAAAATTACTAGGTAAGTAGGTTGCTTAGCAGGTGCCAGTCTCGGAATTGAATCCAAAACTATCACCACTGACGCTAACACTCATTCAATTACGTAATAATTGTGTCAAATTGCAATTTTCCAAAAATTGAGTCTTGTTAATTAAATAGAGCCCTTTGAAGTTAACTTATCTGTAGAAGTGATTGGGAGTCGTGGATCTCATGTTACTACGATGTGTAACATGTAAAAAATCCCTTACTGGGGTTGGAACTCCTTAGTTTCGGCAAAATTCTAAGAAGCACTAAGGTACCTGGTACTCTGCATGCCTAGACCTTGTCCACGGGGTTGGCAAAAAGGGCCTATGAAGGCCTACGTGCTTGATATTGAGTCTCCAGACAAATACTACTACTACTACCACAAGCCTTTGTGGAAAGCATAATGTCAGAGTCTATAATCCTTTTTATTAATTGTTATGTTTCATTACAATATATTACATTACATTAGCTTTGAGTGTCAATGTAACGATTGTATTTATTCAGTAACTTAAAACGCTGTTTTTCGGTAATCTTCTCTATGTAAAAAAGAACTTTTAGTCGATTCAACATCCAAAATCCCGAAAATAGCTATTGACGTTACTCTTCTTTTTACTCATTTACGTGTCCAGTCCGTGCAACAAGCATGTATCGAGTGTATAGTTTAATTTTGTATGCGATTAATACATACAACCAATCATAATGAACATTTGAATTTGGACCAATAGCAATCGTTTACACATATTTGGCATTAATAAATTAATTTGATAGTGTCAGCAGTCAAGATGATTTGTTTTATGCATTATTGCAGCTGACCAGAAAGTACCCACTTCCCGGGCATTTTTCTTTTGAAAAGGTAGTTCTTTTCCGCCCTAGTCCGGGAAGAATGTACTTTCCGTACTAGACAGGGAAGTGACACATCATCGTGGTTAGTGTACTTAATAATCAACAATCATTGCCGTATCAGCATAAAAATCACGTATGATTTGGAAGTTTGCAGTTGTATCTTACCATGGCAACGAAGTAACGACGTTTGTTTTTAAAAGTTTGCATCGTTTACACGATTGTTGTGCTAAATAATGGAATATAGCAACGAAAGTGAGGGAGAAGATGTGCCCGATGAAATTATCAGTGTAGCAGCTGCTGCTACAGAACAGTTAGTGCCTAAAAATTCAAAATCTAGGTACGAAATGTTTATGATATGTTTACCAAGTGGATGGAAACTGTTTCGGAAGGCGACAATCAACACGTATCGGAAAACTGCCAAGCAGACAGCACAAGTTCTAGCCGCAACAACATAACCCATACAAACATAAGTGTGTAACAAATGAAATCCTTTTAATATTTAAAATTGTTACAATTTCACTAAAAATATTAAAATAAATAAGGAATAACAATGTCATTTTGGAACGGTTGTCGAAAAAATAGTGTCCGGACTTGCTACATAATATACATTACTGTACATTTAAGCCGGAAAGTACCTCTTTACATGCTGATTTTATTTTTTTTATTTACAGGACAATTTTGAAGAATTGACGTTTTGATTGGTTTGCAATATTTGTTGACTATGGTTTTTAAGGAAATGAACTACAAATATCTAGATTTTTATGGAGGTAGGTATAATGTTTGTTATAGTAATGTTTCGATATTTAGGTAAAATTAAGAAGAAACACAGCTGCCTAAAAAATTTACGTAACTCATCCGCTAATGTCTTTTACAGGATACTGTTTCCGGACTTTTTACGTAATAGTATATTACATTACAAGGCATGAAAGTGATACTTTGCGGATGAGGAGGCTTGTCGAAGAGTCAAGCATAGACACTTTCATGCTGTATAATGTACTACATTTTTTCTGAAATCTCTCTTTGTACCACAAGCGCGCAGGCTTCGGCAGCACGAATCTACACCGCTCCACGGTTCCAGCCGTCGCTAAGAGAGGGTGCCAAGCGCAAAGCTCGCTGGTCATGTTTCAATAGCGCTCGCATAACACCTCGTGCCAGCAAAATTTCTGGCTTTTTTTACAGTGATAGCGTCTTAACAAACAACAACACCGCTAAAGCTATTTAATATTGTGTATGCTAGATGCTAGACTTTACCGAACCATATGCAAATAAAGTCCTGGAAGAAGCTGAGGATTTTATTTTCTCTTCGACATCTTTAAAAATAGAATCATATCGCATCAAGGCGCATGGTGAAGGTGACCGGTCACCTAGGTAATGTAAAGCAAAAATGACTACTCTTGCAAAAATCTGAAAAGTGACTAGGCTTGCAAAGTGACACTTTCAAGATCAAACTAGGTCTTGACATGGCCCGCTTAGGAAAACTACTATTATAGTTATTAACGACATAAGGCCGTTAGTAAACATCTAACAAACAAGGATAAATGAATTCATCCGAGTTAGTTAGATGCGATAACGGCCGTATGTCTTTGAATATTTTGCATAACACATACAAAAATTGAAATTTTAAAGCAATTTTAACGAAAAAGTTAAATAGTATACGTAACGGGTGTCAGAAAACTCGTCTTGCTAGAGTCCTATGGAAAAAATTACGTTTGACAATACTGAAATGTATTGTTGGTGACACTGTAAGTCTATGTCAAATTTGATGTTAGTAGGTTAGGTTTTGCGTCAGTTTTGACACAGACTGACGCAAACCTAACCTGCTAACCTCGAATTTGACATAGACTTACAGTGTCACCAATTATACATTTGTAAAAATGTTACTGTTCTGTTATTTCATAACGACCTAGGCTGTTAAATGTATAACAGCCATGGCTGTTATGGGGAACTTTTCAGTCAGGTTGACAGTTCTGTTATTGACAAATAACAAGTAGGTGTTATGAAAAAAATGTGTTGGTTAAATTTTTAAATTTCAAATCAAAATGTAAGTTCAGCCTTGATCCGGAACTATCATAGTTTGACAGGTGACTGATAAAACTAGTTGAAAAAGATATATTGAAAAAAGAAAACATACAAAAAAACAGAAATTTACTCAAGCATCTAACATTAAAGTCGTTTTCTCATTTAAGGGCCATTTAGATAAAAGGTGGGTAAACATACCTATTACATAAAATTACTGTCACTTTGGCAATAAATACGAGTAGCTCACGTAGCGTTGATGATTTTATTTCAAATTTAAGTCTTACAGGAATTTTTGATAATACCTAGTAATTATAAGTTTGGGGCGATAAAAATGTTGAAATTATGCGTAACTGTCAAAAATGTAAACCTTGACTAAATCAATATTTATGGTTTAATAACTGTATGTGTATACTATTTAAGGTCGTAGAAAAATATTGTATGTAAATTCGTGCGAAAAGTGTTGTTATTGCACTTGTATTACAAATAGCGATTATCGATTAATAATCAAACCCATAATTTTTTCTGTGTTATTGTAATTAACTGTTAGTGTAAAATATCATCTAGCAGTGCACATCAACCACCTGCTGCTATTTTATACTGGTTAAGTAGATTAGTTTGCTTTAGATCGCTGCGCAAAACGCGACACCGAACAGTGAGAGCCCAAATATATCTGAGACTCCTAAAATACAGCTAAGAATAAGCCATTTATAAAACTTAGTACTTTTGACCCTCGCCCTATGTAGTGACAGTTTTCAATACACCCAAGCAAAATTAAATTATTTTTACAAAAAATGTTCAGTCGTAAATCTATAAACGCAGAGTTGCGTAACTATTGAACCCAACAGAACGTTGCGTAGTAAACGAAAACCGCAATAGTTGTAGTAGATAATAATAATCGGAGTTGCACTACTACTCAACTACTACTCACTATGGTTTATTTATCGTAACATGTATTACAATGTGGTATTATTCGAAAATAAACGAAAGAATTAAGACGCAGAATCGCCGCATTAACTTGTTCCTCGTCGGAAGCTGAATAAGATACAAGAAAGTTTGTAAACATGATCTGTGGCACGTATGATCGACGAACATGCGGCTACATGGAAAAACGAATAAGGGCATTCGTTTTCAATAGATGGAAGGAAGGTCGAGAAAATCTATTTTGAATGGCATTTCACCTGAATGAAAGAACAAAACATGTAAAGTCACGTATCCTCCAAGAAGGAAGCTTGTTTTTTTTGTTTCAAATCAAATCTTATTTGCTAAATTCCATATTATAGAAAAATAGCTACAGAGAGCAATTTTCTAGTGTACTATTAATTCCGATATTTCAATGTGGAATGTACCTATTATTTATAACTAAACATAAAAATATTTCACACAAATATCAGGACTGGTATATAAATTATAATTATGATATCCGAGGAAATTAAACAACCTAAGATAAAGTTAGATATACAGGGTGATCCACTTTTTTGTAGCAAGACTTTAATGGTAGGCAGAAAAACTTATTTCATGGCGAAAATTTCATATTAACATAGGCCCTGAAACTCTTCGTTTTAAAGACACAGGGCGTTCAAATTTTCGAAAATATATCATATCTTTTTCACAGTACCTTATCCCAAACAGCTGAGATAATTAAACTAAATTTGGTGTGCAACTCTATTCTAAATGCTACTACATTAGTCAATAGTTTGGTCAAATTCATGTTTTTTATTCAAAATAAACTGGAATTAGTTTTGGGGTGAAATAAGTTTTTCTGCCTACTATTAAAGTCCTGCTACAAAAAAGCGGACCGCCCTGTATATGCACGTATCGAGTAATAAAAAGTAGTTTGTTGGTTATTATCCAATACGGTCCCAAAAATTAAAGAAATATGTCTAATAAATAGAACAGACTACTTAATATTTGTCTTTACCAAAACGTCCTATTTCAGTCAAATATTTGTTATCCAAATAGATGAAGTTGTATTTCTGCAAATAATTAAAATATAAAGTAGAACAGTTTACAGCTATATGAAATTATACTATAATAGTGATCACGTATAGTCTGAAATATGATATGATCAGACCATATATATAATACACATATATTGCTGGTACGGCCTGGAAACTTCAGAAAACATTACGGCGCCGACATAGTCTCACTTAGAGTATAACGCGTCTCGTGCGCATGCGTGGGAATTCGAACTCCGCCTTTAGAAGCTAATTTTAAACTTGACCACTTCCCCATTGGGCGGACGACGCCGCCGCGCTTGCGCACAGTTCACCGTATACATGAAGGAGTTGGTTGTGTGTCTCACTTCATCGGTGAGTTTCCCACTCAGAGCCGCTAGCAATATAGTAAGTATTAGATATATGGATCAGACCAACTACAATATTCTCGATTTCTCCACTGCCTTTGTGGAAGATGGTGACCCAGTAACCGTCCAACAAATTGTGATGCGATTTGTAGCTTTATTTCCTAACAACATATCGTTTTGAAAAAAGTCACTAGAATGATAAAGTGGGGTAGTTTTGCTTAAATCATATTTTTCACTCACTTGGAACTAACACACCTAAATATATATTTTGGAAGCTGCGAAAATTACTTATTTAAATTTATGAAAGATCCAGGAAAAAGTATGACGCAAGTTATAAATCGTTCATAGCTTGGTGAAACAATTAGAAAAGATCATATTCCGAAAGGAAATACGATACTTATTTTAAAATATACAAAGTCATAGAAAAATATAGTAGGATCAACGATTATTTTGATCTAGTATGGCTATGGCTTCTCATTGTTCTGCAAGCAGTTATACCGATACGAACTAATTTATTGATAAAACAGTGCTCGGAGCTCGAATATGTTTGTAAATAAGCCCGCCAGTTTACTAAGTACGGGGCTATAGCGCAGTTCGCCTTTGGAGCACATTGAAACTGCTGACCTCAATTCAGCTGCATCAGCGTTTTCGTCCCTAATTGCCATATGAGTTTGAGCCCTATTTCCGATGGCCCTCAACACCTGCCAGCCGCTAGCGCGCATTGATACGAGCACGTGTGTTGACACATAATTTATGTATTGTTGATATACTTCGCATATGTCGTTTTACATGTTTTAAGCCATATCGAATGCTATCTCCGGATCTCATTACTTAAACCTTGTTATATTATAACGGTAGATGATAAAATATATTTTCAGTTATAGAATAGTTACTTTTTTCTAATGTTATATAGGCTGTTGACGGCTAGGAGGCTAGCGCCCCTAAGGAGTAGCCGCCACTGGATTTTACCCAATTCAATATTTATCTTATGTGTCCGTGAATATCTTCCCGTAACGTTTCAGCAACCCTCAGAGTTTATCTAAAATGTTATTCACAAACAAAACGCGTTTTATAAGTTATGAAAGGACTAACTCCCTTAATCTATATTTTTGAAAACAAAGTCCCGAAAGAGTTATCCACGGCGCCTGATTACTCCTGTTAAAATAGTAAATACGCATTTCCTTGAAAACCATTTACCTATTTTGCTAACTATGTAGGGCGTAGGAATATGGTTACATTTGAATCTACTGGCACGAGAATTCGAACTGGGCTTTTACTTACGAGGCTATACAAAGCAACTAGTTTATTCTCACCATATTAATCGCATTGTGATCTTCGTTGGCGAACATAGTTGCAATCAGAATCCCAATAACCTCGGTATTGTTGAGACCGTAAGAATGTTCATTTGTTCGTTCATTATTCAATAACATTGCATTATAACTGATGGAGGTCATTTCAAACATATGGTTAAGTTTTTTTTTTAATTTCTTTTCTATCTTCGTCTTATTTATTACGTTATTTTTTGTTTTTTTAATAAATCAAAGTAAGAAGTTACTATGATGTAGATAAAATATAAGTAGAACTACAGTTAGACAAGGTAAGTTTATAACCTTTTCCATCCTTAGGATAACTAGAATACGCTCTAAAAGCAGCCATGTGAATTTTAGTTACGTTTTATACAAACATATTTCTTATCTCACACCTCCTACTAATTTCGATTTTAATAGTGTGATTTTAAACAAGGAACGTGGCTGTTTATATAGCTGCAATGACATAATTACGATGCCAAGGGCAACGAATGGGCAATTTTCTCAAATATCCAGTGACGATGTTAATTTAAATCTAAAATTAATATTTGAATGTTGACAAGCTATAAAAAACTAACTATAGCAACGCATAAATTATCAATAGCAATATAACAATGGCGAGACATACTTACCGATAATTTTGCACACGCCAAGGGTCGAATGCTGGTTGCAACAAACTGTCCCGAGGGCAGTTTTCTAAGGGCAACCAGCACGTAAGTGTGTTGCCCGCGTTTATATTTTGAAGATTATTACACCAAACCTGTATACGAATTACGATTTAAAATTGATCTAATAATGCCAAAAAACTCTCTCTTAATTGCTTGTTTCCTACATTTTTATTTCTAATTATGACACTATATACGGGGGTCGATAATTAATCAACCCTAGGGCGCTTATCGCTTGATAATCATCCCTAAGGAGCTTATCAGCTATAATTTTGACAAATAACAACCTGAAAGTGCGTTGCTTAGAAATAAACCTCGGCTTCGCCTCGGTAACGCACTTGAGGGATATTATTTGTCAAAATTATAAGAATTTATCACTGGCCGCGGCGAATTCGAGAAGATAAGTTCTTAAATAAATTAATAATTTTTACCGTTGTTCTGACAAATTAATTTGACACTTCATTATTTGCTTGTCATAGGATACTACTAAATTTTAATTAGGTAGTTTCCATGGTGATTGAAAATCACCCTACGGTCGTTTTCACTTCAAGTATGATCTGATTTGTCAAACTGACACACGTTATCGAAAATAATCAAATTGGATTGGTCTGAAATATATGCATAAACTTATCAGGTAATCAGTTCGGGATTGGTCGATTTTCAATAAATGCATGGTTCTCATTGGATGATATCAGTCATGTGTAATAATCAAACAAACTCTTATTCAAAATTTCATTTTGAAGAAATTATTTTTCATTATATTAAAGGGTTTTGAAGTTTGTGGGGCTGTTTAAAATTTTATATAGCGCACGTGGGTTATTGGAATTTACACCCCTTAAAAACGTTACCCATCTCGGTTGCTACAGGGCCTCGTGAGTCAAACATTATTTGTGACCCACTTGTAACAGGTGGCGCAAAAGTAATCACCCTATCGGAACATGCTCTCATTTTTGCAAATGGCATCTTATGTCATCGCGACTTTGACATTCGTGAAGCAAACAGAAGCAGAATACACATAGACAAACCATGGATCGCTATACTCCTCAAAAACGCGAAATAATTTGTGTCAATGTTTTTGACAAATAATCGGTCAGTGCTTTTGGCTCCATGTGAAATTTGTTGTCGATTCCCTGGTCGTGTGGCATCAAATGTGCAAACACTGTGGCATTTAGCCACTCGCCTCGAGGAGACTGGCTCAATACGGGACAGTTTCAGACGTGGCCGGCCCCGGAGTAGCCGTTCGGTCGAGAATATCGCTGCTGTGGCTGCAGATGTCCAAGAGGACCCTCAAACATCCACCAGACGACGGGCCACGCACTTGGGCATCGGTAGACGGTCTTTACAGCGAATTTTGGTGAAAAACTTAAAGATGTTCTCTTATAAGTGCAACCGCACACACACAATGAGCGACAGTGGATATTCTGAAGCAAGCTTTTCTCGACCGGTTCATCTATCGTTTTAGAGATCTGCACTGGCCCGCAAGATCTCCCGATTTGACCATTCCAGACTTCTTTCTTTGGGGTTTTCTGAAGTCACGGGTCTATACGTACAAGCCACAGACCTTGGCGGCCTTAAAAGAAAACATCTGACTAGAAGTGGAGAATCAACCGTCAGAAGTTTTGAGAAGTCACGAAAAATGCTGTGAAACGAGCCCGAATTTTCATCAACTCTGGCGGTGTCCACTTGACCGATATTGTCTTCGAGACTTAATGGAAAAAAAATTAAAGGTCTAAATAAACATAATCAACAAACAGAACCAATTCTTTTCATTTACAAACAAAGTTACTGCCTTAGGAAATCGAGTGAGGACTTTTGCGCCACCTTGTACTATAAATAACTATTAACTTAGGATGTATTTTGTATTTAAGGTGGAGTTTCCTTATCATTTTAAGTGCATTTTTTTATATTTAATCGTAAAATGCGTCAATATGCTAATATGAAATATCATGTTGAGCGTTAGTAAAATATAAAAAGTGATTCCCTATACACGTAAAATCGTGTACTTTATTAAAATTTAATAGCAAATTATATTAACTCTTTTAGCCTGGAGGAACCAACATTTACTTTGCCAAAATGGAGAGTATTATTCTAAATTAAATTAAATAGAAAAAAATTAACTTATTTTTCCAATAATAGGCTATTACCATTTACTCTGCAGTAGAGACGCTAAGTCCCTCCCATAAACTGAATAAAACCTATATTAAATAGACGAAAAAACCTATAAATAACCATTATCAAATTATTTCATAACAAAGGTGTAGTTAGCTAATGAAGAGTTTTTCTAATTTTTTTCCACATTTATTAGTTTTTTCTTTGTACGCTTTTCCCCGCACCGCGGGGTCTGCGCGGGTCTTATCGTTACCAGTGTGTCTCTGGTCAATCACTGATTACTAACTGATAAAGTGATAGTTGATAACAATATTCCCTTTTAACTGTTACGATACGATATTTATCAAGTTAGCAACAAGATTGTTATTAATATACAGTGTGTCCAAGATAAGGAGGGCCAGTATGGGGATCTCGGTAATGGTAAGAGATACAAATTTGGTTAAATGGGAAGAAAGTTGCGCAATTAATGGACTAAAAAAATGACGTCTAGAAATCCTTGATATGATTTTTCGTTTTTGAGATATCTCAAAAAAACCGAATTTTTGGATTTTATTTTTTATTTTTTTCTGGCGTTAATATTAAAGTTAGAGCGAAACTGATTAAACTTCTTTATAGCAACTTTTAGTGGACTTAATTATTACGTTATCAATTTTTTTATCCGACGTTTCGTCTTCGAGAAACCATCATCAACTTCATTTTTTTAAATACGGTCCTGGTTTTTTTATGCCAAATTTGCAAATCCCTTGTTACACTAAATTCAACAATGTACCACATATTATGGTTTAATTACGTTTCGAGCTTTTTTCTGATCATCATCAGAAAATTTTTTAGATACGGACCTGCATTTCTCATAATTTTGTAAAAATAAGTTCATACAGTAAGTTAGACGTTTTTAGATGCTGTTAAAATATTAAAATGCACATCATAATGTCATAATTCTGATACATTAATTTAATAAGCAACCAATAACTATTAACAATAAACAAAAAATAAATGAACAAAAGATAGCCAGAAAGAATGAGAAAACGAGCCTTGAAACAATGTAATAAGTAGGTATTTAACGTTTTGAAATAGAAGAAGAACTTAGAAGATTGGTTCTTGAAGCCTTTCAAAGTATAACGCCAGTATTGCTGAATAATGTTTTAGATTCTACAGTTAGATGTTATTTATGCATAGAGAATGTTGGCAACCTTTTTGAATACCTTCTGTAAATTTAATACCTATTAAATGGTTTCGATGTTCGTTTTGTTATTCTTTCTGTCTATCTTTTGTTCATTTCTTTTTTGTTTATTGTTAATAGTTATTGGTTGCTTATTAAATTAATGTATCAGAATTATGACATTATGATGTGCATTTTAATATTTTAACGGCATGTAAAAAGGCCTAACTTACTGTATGAACTTATTTTTACAAAATTATGAGAAATGCAGGTCCGTATCTACAAAATTTTCTGATGATGATCAGAAAAAAGCTCGAAACGTAATTAAACCATAATATGTGGTACATTGTTGAATTTAGAGTAACAAGGGATTTGCAAATTTGGCATCAAAAAACCAGGACCGTATTTAAAAAAATGAAGTTGATAATGGTTTCTCGAAGACGAAACGTCGGCTAAAAAAATTGATAACGTAATAATTAAGTCCACTAAAAGTTGCTATAAAGAAGTTTAATCAGTTTCGCTCTAACTTTAATATTAACGCCAGAAAAAAATAAAAAAGAAAATCCAAAAATTCGTTTTTTTTGAGATATCTCAAAAACGAAAAATTATATCAAGGATTTCTAGACGTCATTTTTTTAGTCCATTAATTGCCCAACTTTCTTCCCATTTAACCAAATTTGTATCTCTTACCATTACCGAGATCCCCATACTGGCCCTCCTTATCTTGGACACACTGTATACGTAGTAATAGCGTACTTCATATATTTTAATTTAACACTCACGCTATTAAACACTCTAAAATAACAAACGAGTAGTGCCCTCAAGTGCACTACTGAAAACCGAAAGCTCAATATCTCTCAAAAGCGGGTCGAATTTGTTCCGTAACAGCTACATTAATTGATTTTTGATAGTTTTTGTATTTAGGTAGTAACTATGAATCTTTAACAGACCCGCAATACCTAGAAATGTCTAAACAATAGGGGTCACTGGCATAGTGCACAACCAACCTTGAACCGCCGTTTTTGTATTAAAATAAAATACTAATTTCATAGGATACAGAACTCTTATGTTGTTTAACTCAAATATGAATTTGAAAAGAAGCCCTCCAAAATAAAAACAAATCCATGTACGGCAGAAATATTGCATGAAGTTAGTTTGCTAGTTTCGTTAAAAATATACCAGGAAATACATATTACCCCATTTTATATGTTTTTTTTTGCAACAACTCAGAATGCCAAGTGGAAATATTTGTTTTAATTTAACGTCTTGACAAGTTACAAGAATACACTATTCTAACGACGCAATACAAAGAACATAACTGTTTCTTGAGTGTTTAGAATTTCTACATAAAATGTAAAAATGGTGTAATGAAAATATGAATGTACAATCTATCAGTTATTTAAAGAGGCAAAAATCAAAGGTATATCTCGCACTATAAATCATTACTGAAATGGTAAAATATGAACAACTGTAAATTTTTTATTCGTTTTCCACTAGTATATGCAATAGGCCAAAATTGCATCTGCATGTATATGAACAAACACATGTTATAATACTTGAGGTATTTTGAAGCGAGTAACAGTTGATACGAGTATAATTATTTCCCGTTATTAATCTTACAAATATTTATATTTACACATAATAAGGAAGCACTAACCCGATAATTCGTTATGCAACAATAATTTGCAGTTATGTGAAGTACTGCTATTGATACCTTGATATTAAGCAAAGTGGAATCATCAGTTTTTTAAAACTTCCTCCAAAAACACTAATAATTTTAATCTGAAAAATTATAAAACAGATTCGGTTAACCTGCATTTCCAATTAAGAACATTAATAGAAAAATATGTTTTGCACTTAGTACCTATAGTAGTAGTACCTAAGTCCTGCTTTATTGTCTCACAAGCGGGACTAAAGTGCCACTTATAGTCCTTAAGGAGAAAAAGTAAAATTAAACAATTTTCACTGTGGTAACTAATAAATTATGAAGTTACAAAGTATGTTTACCACCATTAAAAACATTTTAATTTTAACGTTTTAAAAAATTGGATTTTCACGTTGTCAGCATATTCTAATATCTGATTTATTTAAGAATATTTGACCCGGAAGTGCGTATACAGTGTCTTGCACGAGTACTGACACATAACTTGCTTATTATTCGAAATACAAAGAAATAGCTTTAACAAAAGTTGAATGATAGGAAAATCACTAAAATATTGCAAAACTTATCTTGTTATAGCATTACCGGTAAAACTGAAAGTAATATCAACTTTCGTTGTTTAAATGGCAGGATGGAATATTTTTACATGTATCTTGTCGAGTATTTGTTTCTCTATTTGCTAATATAAACCATTTATTTTATAAATAAATTATTAAACCTCTCATATTGGGAAAACGCAGATTTGTTATTTTAACGGTTTTATGCTTAAATCAAACAGCGTTGATTGTTTAGTGGCAGTGTTTGTTTCATAATTTTAATGGGGCCATAATTATCCAGATTGGTGGTGGATAATGTGAACATAGGCGGTCCAATGAGCTATAGCTATAATACAGACAGATCAATACAAAAACCAATTAGGGCAGGCTGTGATAAGTTTTATACGTTTGGCAGTACTGAAGTGTATTCTTAGTCTATGTCAAATTCAAGATTAGTAGGTTAGGTTTTGTTTGTTGTTTGACACAGACTGACGTAAAACTTAACCTGCAAATGTCGAATTTGAGATACACTGACAATACAGTTCAGTACTGCCAAACGTATAACACATATCACAGCCTGCCCTAATTGGTTTTTTGTTGATCTGTCTGTACAGTTTTTCTACGACCACTACTAAAAGTAGGTCTTTTACCAATAGCTTGTCGAACTAAAATTGATGTATTATTCATCAGCGTGCTAATAGTGAAATCAGCTGTTTACTTTTAGCATATGTACTAAAAGTAAACAGCTGGTTTTGAATTTATGTATTTTAAAGTGGAAGTGAGGTTATAAAGTTATTCTAGTTACTTCTTTCGTTAGAGCTAAAGTGTTTTTGAAATAATTAAAGCATTATGTAATGAATAAAGTAAAATGTGTACTATTATAATTACCTTTGATAACTAACTGACAACTACACGCTGCAGAAACAGTCCCCTTCGCCGGTCACGGCCATCTCTTTACTATGACATAAAAATGCAAACCTTTGTTAAATCGACATTTATGGATTAATAACAGTAAATTTAAGGTCGTAGAAAAAATATTGTATGCAAACTCGTGCCAAAAGTGTTATTGCACTCGACATGTTATGAAACTCAGCCTTCGGTTTCGTTTCATAATTTTCATGTCTCGTGCATAAACATTCACTTTCAGCACTTTACATAAATAGCTATTATGGACTTTTTATGCGTTAGACAGAAATAGACGTAATGACTTGAAATCTAGTATCCTACAATTCAATGTTTTTTAAAAACAAAATACCTTGACTCTGCGGATACTAGATGTTAATCGCATATTATTTTATTTCTGCCTAACGCATACAACGCCCAAAAACTGTATTGTAGCTCATTGGCTTTTGAATGTTCACATTATCCACCACCGATCAGATTGGTTGTGGCTTGTGCGAACTTAAGGACATAGTACAGGACAATTGAGTTTTCAGGGTAGGCACCTTGATGTAGTGTTCTGTCAAGTATCTGTCACATTATTACAGTATTTGTGTTACTTTTACTGTTACATTCTCTTCAAGACTTAACTTGCACTGCTACTAATCTACTCTACTCTCTTATGCAATCAATATGATTTCGGAAAATTAGTCAGCCATTTTCTTTATACAATATATTTAATGTTTCATCACCTTAGCTGACTTCCTCAGAAATATATAATATGTTAATATACAATAAACTAAAAAGGAAAATGAGATTTAGGTTAGATAATTAAAGCAATGCATATTAATTCTTACCCCATGTAATGTCGACTGAAATTTTGGGATTATAAAGTTGTAAAAGGTTAAAACTAATATTTCTTACAATATTGCTTGAAAAGATATTTAAAATGATTATGTAAAAATAACATCTTTACAAAGTCAGATGTCAATTTTGAAATCTAAACATTCTTATTGGAGGATAAAGGATATCTTGATACAAAAATTTATTTTTATTGTAAAGAATATCGTGATATTAATAATTTTTTTTTAAATTAATTATATAAGAATATTTAGAGAAGGTTATAGTAAATAGAATGAAGATTATCTATGTCAGTTTTGAAATTAATAGAATTTGCTTTTTTTTTAATTTAATCATTTCATATATAAGGCGTTTTTGTAAAATATTTTCTTTTTGCAATATTTTAGGTGAGTCAAACAAAATTATGATAATTATCAACTGCATGGTCAGAGAGCAGTATTTGGTTTATTTGAGGTTCAATTTTTATGTTGAGTTAGTTTTTCTTTAGATTTTGTTTTGTTTGTTCTATGTATTTGGCATTGCAATTATTATAATTAATTTGGTAAACAATATTTGATTCCGATTGAATTTTTGTTTTATCTTGTAGATTGTTAAAAAATTTATTTCCTATTGTATTGTAATTTTTAAAAGAGATTAAAATTATTTTTGTTTGTTAATATTTTACTTCAACGTAGTGATAGTTTTGGTATAGGTATAAGAAATTGAAATGTAAAATTAATTTTTAATGTTTTGGTTATTATTAAATTCTTGTTCTGAACAGTTAGGGTACAAATTGATAGTTGAATTATTATTATTTGTGTTATTATTTTAAATTTTATTTATTCTTTTCTTAATGTTGGCGTTAATGAAGTCAATGCGATAATTATTTTTTAATAATATTTTCTTAATTTTTATGATATCATCATTATGAAATTTATTTGAAGATAATAAAATTACAGGGTCAATTAGAAAACTTCTGAAGAAGCTGACAACATGACAACATTTTAACCAACATTTGTAGATTATGTTAACGTTTATCTGTCGCCTCGCCACCTACAAAAAAGTCGTAAAACAATGGATTACTTTAATACCGATTTCTCGTATTTTAATGACGATTTCGCGGTACTTTAATGCCGATTTCAAATAAAAGGTTTTTAACGCTATTTTAGATTAACGCAATTTCGTGGTTGCTAGGTGAGTAAAACTTAAGTTAGACAGTACATTCTTATCGTATTCGATAATAAGTGAACATTGAAGTAGCTCACTTTCCGTAATACACAGGGTGGTATGAAAAAATAGGAAAACCGGAGAAAATTGTTTCCCGGAGTAGATGGCTGTGACTTCGTATTTGACACCTTTCAATTGTAAGCAACTTTTCCAAATTAAATTTTTCTGCATTTTGAAAAATGTGTTCGTCCACCTACCCGACTAGAGACTAAACTGGAGGAAACTGATTGCTCAAGAACAAACCGGTTGGTCGCAGCGTGACCGGTTGCCTGCGATCATTTGCGCCCTGTGCATTACCGTTTTAAGCACAAGCCTGAGAAGTGCGGGCGCAAAATTTCAGGGGGCGCCAAAATGAAGAGCTCGACAAAAATTATTTCATCTTTCTTATAACATTAATTTCCAGCCATATACCTACTGGATATTGCAACCAAAAAATGATTGCTTATATTTTTTTCTGGGTTTCCCTCAGTTACCGGATCTGAAAGTCTTTCAAGTTCATTCATAAAAAATTTTCTATAGCCATCCTGTAGGTATGTTTAACGTTACAAGGTGCTTGACCTCACTTGCGATTTTGAACTATCGTTTTTCTTGCGTGTCTTCAAAATTTTCATGAAATGAAAAACGTTTACTCTTTTTCCCAAGCTTCTAAGTGCATGTAACGAATAATAAAAGGTTCTCATCCGATGACATATGCGCAACTGATAAAAATCTGTTTCTTTGGTGTAAAGAAAAACAAGCGACCGGTCACGGCATTGGTTGCCCGTGATCAATCGCGTTTTCTCGGTAGACGAAGGGCCTTAGCCTTAGACTTGAGTTTCACCCACCCGTCAACTAGAAATTACGTTAATGGGAACTGGTACTAAAATATCCATTTTTGTTTGCTAGGAATAAAAAAAACTGTTTGTATATCCAAATGATGTCGATACAATCTAACAACTTATCAAAACATCGAAAAGGTTCCCCAAACAATGATACTTTCCTGTTCTACATGACTGATACACTTCATCGTTATTTACACGTAACAGCAAATTTGGTGTAACTGGACTATGTAAGTACTTTCGCATACATGGAATAATAATATCAGACATATTTCACAAAGTTGCATTTGCAAACAATTGTTAAACCATAAACATATTGTTATTTTAAGATTTCAGAGATCGTTCTTGTGTTCCACAGGATAGTATAAAAATTTGAGATTTTTCGGAGTAAATGTCTATGACTTCATATTTTTAATCATCTTCCAATTTTTGTGTATTTCTTTACACTAGACATTTAAAAATTTAAAAAGTTAAGTCTTAATTGTTAATTTCTAATTTAATAGTTGTTTTTGGCATTGAGAACGAAAACAGATTTGTTTCCAAACACATTGGTGTCGTTATATTTCTATTTTTGTTTATTTGTCGCAAAATACCGAAAGGGCAGCATGAATTATCCAAATAATGCTTTCGTGTATCTTGAAAAATTAAGTACTATACTTTCGAGCCAATTTCATATTTTTTAATCCTCCCTGTCCACTACCGATGTTAAAATTTTTACAACTGCATTTTGAGTTTGAGAAGAATCAGAAACGTCCATCAAGAATACAATTTTCTGAGAAATCTGCTATAAAAAAGTTTTCCATATGTGGCCAACTTTCTGCCGGTTACGAAATAACAAAATTAAACTTGAAAAATTTGAAAGCGCTTCAGCGGAGGTTAATCCCTGCGCTCATAAAATTTTCACAAAATACCCAATTTTCCGCATTCCTGTTTATTTTAGAGATAAAATGGAAACCAGAGCGACCCTCGGCCGGTTGCCGTGGTGGAAAGAGTCGCAGTGTAAACAGAAAGGATTATCTACTGTGTGGACAAATTGCGACCAGCTTTTATGTACACAGAAGGTGTTAATGAAAGGCACATGTCTAATGCTGACGTCCTGGGTTTACCGGCTTATACGGCCAAATGGGACGGTGACCCTATTTGCATTGCTATTTTCATAACGAATGTGGTTATTAAACATGGGCAGACTGCTACTGCACACTAATTCTAATTTAATGAATGCAAACTCACGAAATAGGTATGTTATTTATGTACTTGTGTCACATTGTAAACGCTTACTATATTTTTTGATATCTCCAAACCCACCATTAAATAATTCCAATGTGCTGACGTCTTTCTGCAGTTTCCAGCAACCACTGGTAACAACCAGAACCCTTTCCTCTCAATCACATACCAGGAAAATCACTACTTTGATTTAAGTAAAAATGTATGTTATAATAAATTGTACATTGTAGTTAATTGAAGTTCAAGTTAAAAATTATTTAAAATATTTAAAACATGGGCTATTAGCTGTTTTGTGTTAAATGACGTCACACGTCACACGGTCATGAAATCAACATTGCAATAATCACATCACTGCAGTTATTATCCAAACTCCAAAGCAATACATCGTCTTGCACCTGCTTGTATAATTTATTAATTTTTCATGACTATAATGTCAATTAATTACTTTAATTTCAATTTACTTGTTGCTATTGTGTTCTTTTGCTAATACGGGCATATTTTTTTAAATTACATATATGAATTCGTTTTATCTATATGGGTGGGTATACAATTATACATCCAACACTCACTACCGAATATCTCATTGTTATACGAAATTCAAATGGCAAACTTACTTTTACACTCCGGCTTATTAGTTTATGTATTTTTAAAAATATTGGTGTTACATTTCCAGGAAGTGAATAAGTTATACCGGGTGTCCGTTCTCAAAGTCTAACATTGTATTGGACGTTTTTGCCGATTCCTGCTCGCCAATTCAACTTACAGGGAAGATAATGGTATCAATGGAAATATAAAATTATTACACATCAAATGATATCAATAATAATATTGAAGATGCGAATTTTATTTTAAAATGCTAATTTAAAACTTGGGAATTTTTAAATATGACATGCCTTGCTTTTCAAGTTCGATAGCATTTGCCAAAAAAATTGGTAATTAGTTGGCGTAAATCAGGTATTTTCTGTCAACGTCTGTTAAAATTATCCACAGAAAAATGGGTTATTTCAATGAAGAACGAGTGAATGCACTAATGTTAAGTGCCTATGTTGTTCGACTTTGAGAATGGACACCCGGTATATACTGCGTGGAAATTAAATAGCGGATAAATTCTGTAACTCCGTATAATGTTCGTTTCCGAAAAAATGTCAAAGAGGTAAAAGTAATTTTCAGATTTTTATATTTTTGAAATGTTCTGGCGTCATCAATATTTTTTAAATAAAAAACTATAGTTTTATCCTTTATTGCGGTAGTACGTTTTAATCTGTTTTCAACAGTATAAAATGTTGAATAGTTTATATTAAAAAAAATAATTAAAAAGCGGCCTTAAATTTCAAATTATAAGGATGAATCAATAATTCTAGTTAGCTGTATTTTATTTTTTGAACCCTTCTCAATAAACGTTGGTTTCATTGAATTACAATGAATAACAGACAAGAGCAATACATTTCATATTTCAATTTCTAGTAACTGTCCCAGACCGCAGACCCGCTAATTTAGACAGCACGGTTTTCAAAACCTACATTTGAAGTGTAAATATGCGTTCCAATTTATTATGACAGTTGAAGGTGTTCGATTAAACGGTTCGCCCGATGCGAACAATACTTTTCAATTGCCTAATTTTTAATCCTACTTACATTGTGTCAGTTTATTGTAACTGAATGAATAGCTGCTCTACATCAACTAGGTATTTGTTGTTGCAGTCCCACCGAAACACAAATAATACCATCTCGAATTTGACATCTAACGATTGACCATATGCTAGTTAAAACACATTCGCTGTTAACACAATAGAATACAAAATAAAACCAAAGAGCATTATATGCTCTTTGATAAAACCACGTTTCCACCTCGCCGTTTCTTTTGATTAGCTATCATATTCCCATAAAAGTATACATAATAAATACACGCTATTCGAATTTTATTATTGCTTATCGCTTACTTCACCAGATACCAACAATAGAAGAAAGCAGTACTGTATAATAAAATAACATGGAACATGTACAACTATAAACGCAAAACAAATAAAAATCTAAATGGTAAATATATTTGCACTAGTTACAACAATAATAGTAATAATAATAACTATCCCTCCCACTAAATACACGATTTATATGGAACATGTAACTCTGGGTGCCATCTTATTGTTTCACACCAAGTAAGCGCCTAAATAAAATGGTTACCACATCAGACAGCTTAAAAGATGGTTTGTTTTAACGAAAGCTTTTCCATAAAAACTTCAAGAGTTAAAACTATTCTAGTATCATACATATATACCTCATCCAGAAAAAAAACAAAGGAAACTCTAAAAAATAAATAACATGAATTTAGCAATTGCAAAGGAATGTTTGTGAAGATGCCGCTTAAATTCGCGAAACTCATTTCTAAGGGTAATAATATTTGTAAATTTTACTAAGGATCAACAAGAGCTGTGCATGGCTAGTTCTGCTTAGCGATTCATTTGTCGGATTTGTCTTTTCGATAAATGTTTTATGCTTAAAAACAGATCCAGCAACTACATAGCTGCGTAGCCCAAGCCATGCATGGCCGTCATTGATTCTTAGAACATTTACCATTGGCGTTTCCGTATGTTCCGTATGCAGTCAGATACTGTATATGAACATAAGGCAGTGTTATATCGGGTGAAAAGTACAATTCGGTTTTACATGACTACAAGAAAACCTCTTGTCATGGGAAGTGGTGAACACAACGTGCTATTAACCGTAACACGACGAAGTTCAGCAAAATGATGCGGGTTCAGCAATTTATATGATATAGGTACTACAAATATGCTTCAAATCCTATAAACAAAAGCTTGTCTTTGCTTTAAACTGCCTGCCTCGAGCTTATATGACATCTAGGAGATGCAATAAATTATGTGCAATGATATTCAAAAGCCACGGTTGGTTATTTTTTTTTAAATTTACGACAGTTCCTTAAAGAGAGCCGCCATTCAATGTTGGGCAATCATAAATGCCAACACAATTCTATACATATGAGTATTCCTTTAATGAATTCTTATTTCACGAAGGTGAAATAAGAATTCGCCTTCGCGCAAACCGCAAAATACAATCGGACATTAAATTAAATATGAATTATAAAAATGTCAATAGTGAATTATTTCTCAATGACATTTTACAAAAGCAACACCTATAATGTGCTAATTTACCCTTCTTAGTTGTAATCGTAAAGTAACCATGCGTGCAAAAGAAAGCAGGAAAAATTAAGTACATGGTTTATAAAACTAAAACGAATAAGTCCAGTGACTTAAGTAGCAGGCAAATAAATAACAAAAGGACTAGAAAGAGATAAATCGAAATTGCACATTAGATCGAAGGTACCATAAAACTTACCTTTCACTTAAGTTCGTAAAAAACTAAAAAATGCTGGACTATTTTTTTCAGAAATTTTAGAAATTTTAAAATTGGATGAAATTCAGTTGTGAAACTACAGAAAATGTAACTAATTAATATTGTAACAACATCTGTCAGATGAATTACAGCTCCTCCAGAAGTTTAAAAGAATTTTAGGGAACTTACTGGAATGTTCGCGTATCCAACGCATTCAAAAAACAGTAAGTTTTCCACAACATACAGTGTTCTAAATACATCGGTTAACGAAATTTGACTGTACAGATAAGGAAGACGAATAGGGACTTTCTATGATTTATCTAGCACTAAGTGTTGATATAAGCAAATTAGTTTTGACAAAATACTGTAAGTGCATTTTTAAATACTGAAGAAATGCAACTTTGGCATGTCTTGTATCATATTCTAGAAAGTAAATGGTGAATTTTTTAAGTGCAGCTATTTTGTTAGAGAACCAAACAACACAGTTATATATTTAAGGTAGTTTAAGTTGTCAAATTTTTCTTGTAATGAAGAGGTGGCCTAAAAGTGACCATACTGTTAAATTATTTTGTAACAGTAAGTCAATTACTCAAACTCAACGTAATTTCAAACGAATATTTAATCGAAACATTGCTCCTTCCTCTAAATTAATACAAAAAGGGGTGCATCGATTCAGGAAGGAAGGTTCAGTAGAAACTCAAAGAATTCGAACAGGCCACGTGAGAAATCTGGACTAAATTGTAGAAATTAGTGATATAGTCGTAAATGATCGTTCTGTCAACTAGCACAGGTTTGCGGTCGCCGAAGCGGACGGGGAGAATATGATTTTCAAAATCTAGTTATTTAAAACTTGCTGTGTTCTTTCTGTATTATATAAAACTAGCAGTCCAGTGAGACAAATGTCTCATTTAATAAAACAAAAAAGACCGTTTTGCAAATAGAACGCGTATTCACCACACGTACGTATAAGGTACTATATTTATACGAGCAAGCTCGTCCGCCATTTTGAGTTACTGGAAGTGGCGGCAAATTCAAATTCTAGTGACTTTTCAATTAGCGGAAAAACAACGATCATATAATTTAATTGTACCGTCTTAAAAGAGATTGGTTTTTAAACAAATAAAACAAAAGCAGACAAAATCGAAACATAAAACACTGTTAACTAACACGCACGTGGTTCAAACTAGAAAACTTTAATAGTACCTTAGTTCAAACAACAGTGATGAGTGACAGAACTCAATAGAACTGACAGATACAGTTGACAGCAATGAACAACACCTACACACTGTATATAGATTTAAATAACCACACTTGGATGAAGACTAATTATAATTAGCATCGTAATGGAATGCACCAAGATTTAAATCAGTATGCAGTGTTCGTCTGGATCGAGCAGTACGTACTCCAACGGTTTCTAGTCTTTCTTGGTTGACAGCACAAAACAGTAACTAATGTTGACAGATGACAGAACGCACGGTTACCGGTCAGAGCAGCCAACGGCGTGGCGCTAAAATCCCTGTGACACAAAATCTGGTGGGATAAGCTTGCCTGGTTAATAAAGCACTCTACGTACGTATATGACGTCATTGTTGGTAGCAAACTACCAGTCGCATTCGCCTTGATAAAAATTGCCTAGAATCTAACCTAAAAAGTTAGGATTATAATTAAGATAATAATTAGTGTTAGAGACTGAAATTCGGTTCCTGACCTGACATGACCATTCCAAACATATAACTTTCATAACTTTTTTCTCTATCTCTTACGGTTTGGCTGCTGAAACAGCGTCCCAAACAGACAAAACAGCGTCCCGGACAGACACGTCTATTAAATAAAGGATAAATAAGTTTTTCCTCAGTTATATGGGCTTTTATCCATACTTTATATATCAGTGCACTCTAAAAATGTACCCTCTATTATCCACATCCACCATAGTGTGGATTGGTTACCACTTGTAAAGGTTGAGCGTACCTATCACCTATCACTCATAATACATGGCTGAGTAACCACTTTCTATCTATTTTCTCGCATTCTCTTATATGGTACAATTTTGATTGTGTATTCTATGAGTGAATTTTTAACACCGTTAATAAATTGTGTGTCCTACTTTTTAACTTAACGCATCCACATGTTCTATATTTTTAAGTTTTGAAATTTTGGTCACCTGTACAAACCCCAAAGGGACTTATTTGGATTATTTCCAACTCTGCATACCCACCTTCTATAATCGATTAAAGATACAAATTGTCTGAAACCTACTCTATCCATTAAGACTAGATTTATTATCAATACCCTTTTTAGCAACCCCAAAAATCCCCATATGCGAATTTTAGCAACAATTATAGTCGAAATATGGTCAACGCATAAAATGACATAAAACCAACATTTTCTATTTTTTTAAACTAACATTTCTTTTAATTTTTATGTATTCCAAAAAGTTTTTGGGATTCTTTACGCGATTGTTTTTATAAAATTTTAATAAATCAATTTTTCCATATCAGGAAAATATTCTTCAGCATCCTGAAACTATGGCATAGAATCTAGGAAAAGATAACGTTACCAGCATATATTACAAAACAAAACAATTAAAATTCAAATAGCGTTTTTAAAAACGCAAAGTAAAATGTGAACAACAAAATCCACTCGCAACACCAAACAGCTACGTAAATAATTATTTATGGCAAACTTAATTATTTTTCTATTAAAATTTTTGCAAAACACCAAAAATAGTATATTATGATACTAGTGTATAAGTACGCCCTTAAAGCGCGTGCGACGAGTTTAAAAGCACGACGCGCTAGTGGAGTGCTTTTAACGTCGCTAGTGCTTTAATGGCACTTATACACGTGTATCATACACTATTTTTTCTATGATCGTAACAGAAATCTAAAAACTTTGTTCGGTGAACTTTCTTCGTCACATTGTGTTAGATATTCTAGGTTATGTTGATATTAAAACTTACGGCAAAGCGTGTTTTAATAAAAAGCGTGTTTTAATAAATTATTAAAACACGCGTCCAATGGCAACGTGTTAAAAAGACGTAATTCGAGCGCTAATATTAAGAATGCTACAAACGTCACTTTTGACACTAGAAACTGTGCAAAAAGTTGTCATTTTGACACGATCGTAGAAAAAAATGAAAGAAACGTTTTGTTTCAATCCCAAAAATCTATTAACTCTTGATATTGCCATTTTATGTTTTGGTCCATATTTCAATTATTATTGCTTGTAAAAAAATATGCTTATAAAAGAAAAATTCAATCTTACTCGGTACTAAACAAATAGCTAATCAAATATTTATCATGTTATTAAATATTCTTGTAAGTATTGCAAATAACCATTATTAGTACCAGAACGAAATTACAATTGTTTTATGAAGTTTTCATTTCCAGGGGATCCCCCTCGTCGAAGATTATATAAGTACCTTCCCGTTTTCAGTTTCTTGTTAAATACTTATACAATACTCCTCTGCACTCTACACATACCCCTGCCGATAAAAATATGCAAACATTCAAAAGCGCGTTTTAACCCTGTAGTTTTATAAAATTCCCGAGACGCCGTTACATCCAAAATAAATACGAAAATGCAAATTCTTCGCTTTCATACGCATTTTGAATGTGCAAATGAGACTCTTTAGCATCGTTCTATTAACATTTCAACAGTCTACAAAGAAACGAACCAAAGCATACTCTTTCGTTGAATTTTTACATAATTATTTACAGATTTATACGGTAAGTCCGGATATGAAGCGTGAGAATAAATAAAAAGCAACGCCTTGAAGCTTGAAGAAAGCTCACCTCTTCGATACTACAGTGTGAAAATGTGGGAAAACGAAAAAATTATTATGGCAATTTTTCTCTTTCTAATTTGTCAAATTATTCCATACTAGCGTTCTGCACCCAAATTGGGCGCGAAATAATTCATTTAATGCAATTTGAACAAGAGTCATCCATTTTGTGTGTCGAGTTAATTTTGAGGTTAGCTATTCCACATAAAAAAAGTCACTTATAAAAATTTGAAAACCCTACTACTGCCTTGCTTGCGTCGCCCTGAGTCGATTGACACCAAAATCAGCCAATTCGGTCCACGGGTTTGCTCTCAAAGTGGCGTCAAGCAAGCAAGCAATGAAAATTATTATGTCGGATAACTAGAATCATACCTTCTAACGAAAAATATTGACTATTTTCAAGAAAACCTGCAAACTTGCAAAACAGCCGTTAGTGAGCACAAATCAAATAAAATGTGACTCTTTACTATAATAAATGAAACGAATCGTAAAAAGCGTTTTGTTATTATTGATAAATATCTTTGTTTTTCAAGAACTTTGAAGCTCGATATTGTTAAAATGAACTTTTGGATATGGGGAAGTCTTATTAAATCGGTTTGTTTTGGTCGCATGAACCACTCCTCAAAATTATTGTGTAGAGTTCTGATACACCCTGAGTACATATATCGAGTAGAAACCTGCGCGCGCAGCATAGAGATATCAATGTTACATTCTGTATGTTGAGTTATTGGCTCCCCTAATTATTATTTTAAAGCCAAAGAGTTAATTCAAATTTTTCGGGAAGTAGAAAATCGATAAATTAAAACTTACATTTGTCATTGATGCTTATTTGAAAAATGTAACGAAATAAGAGTACACCTAAATAAGAATGATATGCACTCCCCAATTCGTAGATGACCGGCCTGTGGCAGTCCCACAAATAGATGGCGCGGCCAGAAAATTTCCAGAAGTAAAAAATGCAAATTAACGATAAACATTGACAAAACCAAATATATGCTAGAGAGACAAATTGAAGGATTAAAAATGAACATAGAAAAGGTAATAGCAAAATGTGAGATGTACACATATCCACACGTGATGACAATGAAATAATGTAAAAGGTAAAAAAGCAATCATTGTAGTGCTATAGGCAGTTGAGGCCTGGTGATGTATGGAATAATACAGACCGCAAAAATAAAACGAGTTTTACAAATGAACGGAGATGATCGGGGGTAACAAAAAAAAAGACAAAGTGGGAAATTATGTAAAAGAAATTATGAGAGCAACAGACAGGCTAAGAAAATTCTGTTATAAGGGAATAGAAATAGCAATGGGAAAAAGAAATGCTTGATAGACATTGGATAGACCAACAAAATACAGAACTTCAGGGAACCGCAACTGAAGTGACCGATGGGCCCATAACGCAGAGAGAGCGAAAGAATAAGAAAAGCAACTATACTGTAAACCTGAATATATCGAGCGGTGTAAATATAGAAACGCTAATTTAAAAAAACTATGTACTCGGAAAAGTAAATGTACGTTATATTTACGCTAACAAGCGAGAAATGTGTATTGCAAACAAATACTAACTAAATTCAAAGAAAGCGAAATACTAGTTCGTGTCAGCAAATTCGCACTAACAATGTAAAAATCGTACATTTTTTCTCGACAAAAGGCAAATTAAAGAAGTAAAAGAAGGTAATTTATGTGAAGGAATAATAAAACCAATCTGAGTATATGAAGAACAACTGCTCGAACTGGGATAAAAAACCTACAACTAATAAAATGTCTAAAATTTACATTCAGTGTTTCACGATTTGTCAGTAATAAAACAAGCTATCTACACTTATCATCTATTTGAAACTTTGTATCTTCAATACCAGGTAATATTTAAATTGAGTAACTAAGTCATCAGGTGCTACGTGAAACTCTTGAAGCAATGGCTTAAAAAATAAGATACTAAATCAACAATATCTTAAAGTTGGAGGGAATGTAATTACACTAATTACGAACCACCCTATTGGTAAGCCTTTATAGCCTGCTGTCTATTTCGTTTTAGAATGGAAAACTTAAATACAAATAAAAAACAGGTCTTGCAATAAGTCAACAAACTAAATAAAACAAAAACATAATACTTATTTATGTGCCAAGGGGTTAAGAAGGCGTTTAAGGTCCGCAACGTGAAAATTAGAGCCCAAGGCGTAACCGCGACCTCCAACACGACAAGGGCCATAAACGGAAGTTATGCACGCGATGCATACAACATTTTATGTACAGAACGGAATATTCGCGATTAAAACCGTAAAGTGGCACATTACGCCCTCAGATATAAAGTATCAAAAACCAATTCTGCCTGATCATACATAAAATAAAGGTAAATGGTAGGAATTTGGCATATCAATTCCTTTGAGAAATCGGGTAAAACGGTTTTTTTTTTTGTTTTTCGCAATTCTTCCCCCAAATGAGTTAAATGGGGTGTATACGCTCGTCTACAGATCACCATAACGCGGTAACTACTGTAGCTAGCAAGTTAAAATTTTGCAAAATTCCGTAGTTCTGGGTTCTTCAGAATTAACTTCCCCAAGGGGATCAAATAGGGGTTAAATGGGGTAGATGTGTTTATTTAAAGATAGCCACAAAACGGAAAAAAAGTCGAAATTCGGCATATTAGTTCCTTTTACAAATCGGGTCAAACCCCTCAAAGGGGTTAAATGGGATACATCTGCTTATCTAAAGATCACGGTAATGGCTGTAAGTGGGAAATTTTACTCCCTCCGAAGATATCAGTTGTATTGGACACAATCCTAGTCGCAAGATAGCGGTGGCAAAATATGAACCATTTTGTTGTTTGGTGGTTATTCTGATTAAGTGATTACGCTTGTTTTTACGATTTATGCTACCTGCTTAATTTGTTTTTAGGTAATGTGTGTGCTGCTGTACGATATCATTAATGATTGCATTCTTGCGACCCTTATGGGTCCTACAGATTGGGTAGACGGTTGATAGACAATTCCAATTCTTTGAACTTTAAGCTTTTAGTTTGCTTTGAACCATTCTACGGTTTGATGTGTGGAGATCAAGTAATGAGGCTGACTGGCAATGCGGATGCCTCGTTTGTTCCATATATTTCGCTATGTTTGACAAGCATGTAATAGGGCAGGAAAATAGAGCACAGGTTGTAGACCGCGTGGTCTTGCACTGGGAGAAGATTCAGGTTGTAAGTTCCGACGAGCATGAGAACAACTACTCCAGCGACCATTAATCTGATTTTCTCATTCTGAATACCCAAGTCCCCGATCACCATTTGCTATATCGACGTCATTCCACGTACTTCAACGGTCGACGTTTTCAAGGCTATTATAACCGTGCAAAGCACAGGTACTGTGCTAGTAGATTATATTGCTGAAATGTCTGACTTTATTTTTTTTTACAACCAAGTCAAGTACAAAATATTGAATGTTCATGTGGCGACAACTGCATCCTTAGGTGACCAAGTAGAACTTAATTTTAGTTCACAGTAAGTAAAAGTAGTACTTTTAATGGTACAGGAACTAAAAGTGTTGGCTAGCAACATACACTTTTTTGTCAAACAAAGTTCCACTTTCAATCCTCAAAACAATACACTATTGCATGATTGGGCAGATAAAGTAGTAACAGTAATACCTTCATATGCGTAATCAGATACCTTATCAATCACAGTACATAAGATCACTTTTATGACGTTTGAAAAGAAACAAGATTTTGTTGACGTAATCTTTTACAACAACTGTGCAATCACACGAAATTCCTATTTACCAAAATTTTTACGGTGGAACATATGTTTTAGGTAACGTAGACGACACCTCTTCCTAGGAGTAATTGTACACGTTACAATGTTTTACAAAAGTAAAAAATCTGTAAAGGGTTTCACTCGGAACCTCCCTCGCAAGTGTGGCGCGCAACGATCGCTGCAAATTGCTGTCTGTGATAACTGCGGTGCGCGGGGACCCCTGCATCTTTCCATCCGCGCTGGCTATGGCTGCGGCACATTTCTGCCCCTTTTATGGTGTCCCCGCAGTATTTGTTGGGTCCCATTTTTGTCAAGCGCAAAAACTGAGCAATATGAAAAGTATTCAACTTTTACCTAATCCTGAATTAAAACAAAAATAGACAAGATTATATTTTTTTAAGCTGCCCACTGCTCACCATGTATATATTTGACTGAAAGTATATTCGGTTTTGAGCGAGGTAAACATCTAATCCTCATGCAAAATTTCGTCTTCCTCCAACAAATACTTTTTGAGCTATACCACCAACAGATAGGCGGAACGGACAGGCTGACGAGCCGATAGACAGACGGAATTGAGAAAACATGCTTTTTGTCATCTAGTGACACTGAAACGTGAACGTCTGAAGAAATCTCTCGCGATTACAATACTTCGTTCGTCTTTTAGACAGTAGTACGTAGACTGCGAAACCGCGGAAGAGCATACACTTTAGTGATGGGCATAACCGGACAATTTTCATAACCGATTATTGAATAATCATTCGAATAAATTTTGGCTCTCGATTCGTTTCGATTTCGCCGGTTTGCCGGTTAGGCTGTTCAGCGTCATCTGTATTCTGCATCGGCATCGTAACTTGCAGATAGCAGAGGAACTCGTTAATTATAATAATGGTATAAATGATTTTTATTTGATTTCTAAGGAGTTTAAACCATTGAGAATAGCTATATCAATACTAATCATAAAGAAATTATAAATATGCGAATACAAAGTATCTATTGAATCTATTCTTAGTTCCTAAAATTCTCTAGTAGCCACCCTTCCCTTTTCGCTTGCACATCCTACCGGTATATTTTAGAATCCATAATTTATCTACGTTCAGCCTGCCGCGGTTCTAAGGACGCACACTTAAAATTTTAAACATCGAAATCCACTTCTTGTCCCACGTTCATACCATATGACGACGGATGGGCATCGACTGCTCCGTTATTAAAAATTAAATATAAATATGTTACGATATTGGAAAATCTTATTTCGCTTTCTGTTTATCCCTGTTAGGCATAATCAACCGCGTTTCGAAGAAAAAATTTAGGCCGTTATAAATTAATACCAACACAGCTTCGGCAAATCTCATACTCAGCAGAGCGTTATCTTTAATAGGAACGGCCCCATAAATTTAACTCGTCGACTGGGAGTCTGAAATGTCTTAATAACATCAACAAGCAGCCGCGAGCCTCACTTGGGTCAATCTAAGTACATACAGTAAGTGTTTTTTCTATAATAACTGTCAAAGTGTTGCAATGTTGGTAGATATGTGATTAAAACGCTAGGAAATTTTTATACCTCGTGTTGGTAGAATTTTTCAAAATTATGGTTATGTGTCAATTTTGAATGTCACAGTTTCTTAATTTGAACTCGCAGGTCGCTGAGATACGGCACGTAGTACGTATCACGATGAGGTTATTTTTCATTCGAATACTTGGAACGAAAACCGAGTTACACAGGTTATTTCAATAACCGGATAACCGGTTATTTATCATTCGAATAAGCCCATCACTAATACACTTCTACTCAGAGATATTTTCTGGGCAAATTACAAGTCCAAACGATGAGTTTAATCCCTTATCATACCTAGCAAAACGCACGTTTTACTGTTCTGTAGCCAGCAGTATAGGGCGTATTCCAAACTTCAATATTATCAAAAATGTGTTCTCGAAAATACTTTTCCGCTTGTTTACTTCCCTCGTCTAAAATACGAATTATTTAATCGCGAAAAATCACCTTGCGAGATTTCTTAGATCTTCACGTTTACGGGTCCCTGGATCATGAAAAACATGCCCTCTCAATTCCGTTTATCAGTCTGTCCGTCTGTTGGTAGTATAGATCAAAAACTACTTGTTGGAGAAATACGATATTCCGGCACGAAATCGAATATACTTCCTGTCAAATATATACAGGGTGAGCACATTAAAACATAAGATGTTCTCTTGCTTCATTGCAGGAATCGATAAAACTAATAATTTGCACATAGCTCAGGTTTTTACCGTTGATAAAAATGGGATCCAACATATAAAGGATAAACATCGTAAAACGGAGAAAAAGAAAAATCGCCGCGGACTGCAATCAGCGCAACAAAAAGGTGCAGCGATTGCCGCGCACTGCATTCAACACAAGGAACAGAAAGTACAAGGAGGGCGTATCGCACTATGGCAGATAGCAATGTACAGCAATAAACTGATGCGCATCGTACTTGCGAAGACAGTTCCGTGTAAAGCCCTTTACAGATTTTTTAAATTCTTTACATACAGTCTTATACCTTCCGAATAATTTAAATCTTGTTCCATATAGACCTGCTAGACTAGGCATAATTTTGGTCAGATCATCACACACCTATTTACATTATTTCTGTAAGAAATATTTACCAACGTTTGTAAAGAACAGTGTACGATATATTATAAAGGTCATTAAAATATATATATATATATATATATATATATATATATATATATATATATATATATATATATTAAAAACGTTTTAGTCTACAAACGCATACAAAATACTGTCATTTAATTACTACTTTTTTATTATCCTGAAAGGTTTTCCTGGTTAATTGGGTTAAAATCGATGGAAAAAGCTACACATTGCGGACTGAAGTACCTAACCTTACTATACATCTACATAAATCGGGGGACCATGTTTCAAATGGCTTTACGAGACTACACCCAAGGCAGCCACGAAGTCCATACTGACACAACGCAAGGTTGTGTCTATATTTAGCTGTAGCAGACGCGAAGGAATGTTCGTTTTACAAAACTCGTACGCATCGTTCATGCAAATGCAAATGTTACAGTAATGTCGCAACACCCAATGGGAAAAACTGAAAAAATCATCAAGAAAGAGATCTATGGCTAGGAGCCAATAATGGCCAATTAGTTCGTATGCTTAAATTTGTTTTCGGAAGCGAAGGAACAATGCACGCATCGAGTACGCTCCTCATAAACGAAATGGCGAAGTTAATGTCCTAAAGACGAGACTATAAAAGCCCACGGCATCGGCATCGATGAGCTGTCCGATATGGGCTAAATTAATACAGGATGCGTTGGACTAAAAATAGGTTATCTGAAACAGGTAGCTTAATGGTTACGTTGAGAAAAGTCGTTCACACTTATCTGCAACTGCTGTTATGCAACTAAACTGTAAACAGGATGGCGATAAATATCAAAGACAGATAATTTATTTCCTAAAAGCAAAACGATGACGTGAACATGCAACTCGTTCACGTAAGTGGGGCATTTAATGGGAAAATAGATTGTCGGTTACCATAAAATCTGCAGTTTATCTGCACATGCGATCTACGGGGTAATTTAAAATGCGATCATCCTTCATACTGCAGCAGTTAATTCAAAGGGGAATTGATAAAAGCCTACGAATGTTGTGTTATTTAAGTTGGAACTTTTTTATGACAATAATTTTTCACACTAAAACAGTGCAACCAGTGGACACTATACATAGTCTTCTACTTACGATGACATCTAACGCAGTTTACTTATAATTCCTTCCTATGCAGATTAAATTACCACGTTAGTGTCCCCTCTGTCTTAAATGAAGTTACAACATAACAAAAAAATAAAACGTTTACCGACTAGCACTAGAGAGATAAACATAAAATTTTAGTTTTTGTTATGATATAGTTAGATATCAATAATTTATATTGTATTGTATTGTATTATCATTACCCTCATTTTACCTTGCGGTGTAGAGGCTGGTGCTTCATGTGCTTGCATCTGGCCGTACAATGCTCAACTTGCCCCGGATTCGGGATACAAAGTTGGAGCGCGCCTTTTGTGCTTGCACAGCAATCATTGTGTGAAGTGTGTGTCATGTTTATGTGTTGACCTTGTTACTCTATCTCTTAGGTCTGTGGTTCTGAGTAGAGCACAGTTAATTTGGTGCCCAACTATGAATGGTCTCACTGAGCCCGATTCTAATCGCCAAGGATACGGAAAAATTCCGACCCCAGCGGGATTCGAACCGAGGACTTGCGTAATGCAAGCCTGGCGCTAACCCATCTGCGCCACGCAGCTTCTCAATAATTTATATAAATTATAGAAATGGACAACTTCTTTTTGGCAAGTGAATACAATGATCCAAAGGAACGTTTTTGTTACCCGGATTAACTATACAACAATACTGGCAATACACTACCGAGAGAAAAAATATGTACTCAGTAACCATTTTGTTCTACTTCTTTTAATTACCAAGATTGCCAATGCCGCTATGACGACTCCACAAACAAGCTAAAGTAAGCAGGCAGCTTTCTTGTGAATTGGTGCGCTAGTCCCTAGTCGACATACCTATTCCATCACAAATTCACAAATTTTGAAACACAACTTGCAACTGTGGCTGAATTTCACATATCTGATCATAAATCTCAAATAATTAAATTTAACACTATTCAAAAACGGAAGACCTCTGTTTACAAAACCGTACCAAATAAAAGTTCTAGAAATAGAATTAAATTTTCAAATTACCTCTTAACTGAAGATTGGGTAGAATTATATAGAGAGTCTGACCCAACCTGCGCAGTTAATGCTTTTTATAAAGTTTTATCATATTATCACGATTTATCTTTTCCTCCCATTAAAATTAATACAAATAACAAACGTAAAAATGCCTCTATATTTACCAATCCAGAAATAGTTTCGGCCAGGGAAGAAATAAATCGTCTTGGAAACATTTTGAAATTGAATTTGCAAAATAATGATCTTCTATCGGCTGAATTTAAACAAAAAAAAATACGAATACGAACAAAAAATCTTAAAATTAAAAAAAGAAAAAATCAGTAAAGAAATCTTGGAGTCTGATAATAAACAAAGAACAATATGGAGAATAATAAAAAAAGGTGTAAACAATATCAATAGCAATGAAGTGGTAAGTGTAATTTCCCCAGACTCTCACAACAGTCACAACGACTACTTTGTGCATGTAGCCGACGATTTATTATCAAATATCCCCCCATCAAAGTACTCACACAGTGTTTATCTAAAGAAATTACCAATAAACAATGAACAATCACTCTTCTTATTTGCTGTTGAGGAATCCGAGGTAGAAGATATTATAAAGGCATTAAAAAAGTCAAAATCATTAGACCTATATAATCAATCGGTTTGTATGTACAAAGAAAATGTTTTCTGTTTATCTGCCCCGATAGCTCATATTGCAATCATATTAAAGACGGGCATATTTCCTAATAAATTGAAACAAGCCAAAATTATACCTTTATATAAATCGGTTGAAATTGATGATAGATCAAATTATAGACCCATTGCACTTCTCCCCATTTTGGCCAAAATTATAAAAAAAATTATTGCAGTTCGAATTCTAAATTCTTTGAAACAATCATATTTTTACGGACAGACAGTTTGGGTTCAGAAAAGGAAGGGACACGTCGGGAGCCGTGCTGAATCTCATTAATTATATAACATAATTATTGGAAAACAAAAAAAATCTTCCTTTGCACTATTTCTTGATTTAAGCAAGGCGTTCGACTTTGTCTCAAAAAGCATTTTACTCGTTAAACTGGAGTATTACGGTTGCAGGGAGTAACTCTAAAACTAATGTCATCCTACTTATCTGACAGATCCCAATGTGTATTTGCAAAGGTCAGTATAGCCAGATGTCTTCAATTCAACATGGTGTCCCACAAGGAAGTGTATTGGGACCGTTATTATTTTTAATCTATGTTAACGATTTGCCTAATGCCATCCCAGTTTTCACGACTTTATTTGCAGACGATACGACCTTTGCAAACCACGTAGAAGATGAAACTCTAGTCAATCAGTTACAAACCAACATTATCAACCAAGCCTCAGATTGGTTCCAGGCAAATAAGCTTTCTTTAAACCAAAATAAAACTACCACTTTACTATTTTCAAATAAACAAAATATCTGTGAAACCGTCAAATTTTTAGCCTTACCTTGGATAACAAACTAACTTGGCAAGCACATGTTGACAATCTTTCAATTAAGTTATAAAGAACAATTTATGTAATTAGACAAATAAAAAATCGAGTAAACTTAGATGCTACCATTACTGCATACCACGCATTATTTTATAGTGTAATGACGTACGGTCTAATAAACTGGGGTACCTCTACACATATTAAAAAAAAATTCATTGTACAAAAAAGAGCCTTGAGAGTGTTGGCGGGAGCGAGTCAGTTAGACAGTTCTAAACCATTGTTTAAAAAATATAACATATTAACGCTACCGTCAGCAATACTATATTATAATCTATTACACATAAAAGAACATTATGGCGATTATACAAAAAAACGGCGATGCCCATGGTTACGACACCCGCAGTCGAGGCGATATACAGGTTCCGCAGCAGAGACTAACGTCCACTAAACGAAATAATTTCGGAATAGGATTATTTAATTCGCTTCCTAGTACTCTCAAAAATGCCCCAACAAAACTCTTCAAAGTTAAGCTTAAAAAACATCTTCTGGCCAATGTCTACTATGAACTTTCCGATTTCAGATTTGTTGAAAATTAAGTCCGATTTCAGATTTGTTGAAAATTAAGACTGTCTTGTGTTATTGACTTTAGTATTTTTGTTGTTACTGTAGTTTTCTGTAGTTGACTATTTCTGTAAATACATTGTATTTTTTTTATTTTTATATTTAAACTGGAATTGTGACATATCTAAGCACCACGGTGTATATTATGATGAATAAAAATACAATACAATACAATACCTTAAAAACTACTATTAGCTAAGAATTGTTTGGAATAACGTTTAGCAACTAGTTATGGCACGAATTGTAACGCAAAAACGAAATCATTTTCATAATCATATGCAGATATTTACGAACGAATCAGGTGTGCCAAGAATTGCAAAAAGCGAATATGGGACTGTCACACCAAATTTCGGTATTTCCTATATGTACAGATAAGAAATTCAGATTTATCGGCGGTATTAGTTTATACCTTAATAAGCGAATATAATTACTTGTCAAAACAGTGAGTTATTTCAATAAATCGATAGATGGATAGATACCATCCAACTTCATATTAACGATTTTCTATCTTGCTCTGGAATTTTTTCGCTATGTGCATAATTCAATATAGCTGAGAGTATAAAGCAAAAACACTACTAGTCCACTATTTATATACGTGCGTACAACAAAAAGAAAGATCGTCACATAAGTGTACAAATATATCAATTTTTAAACATTCGCCAATCATCAGGATGAGAAACTCATTGAACTAAAATTTTAACACTAATTCAGGCAATGTGAAAGATTTAAAGTTAAGTTTCCCCAATTTTTATCATATTTATAACGGGGATTTTTCGAATACTAAAATTTCCTTAAAAAAGAAGAAGGTTGTCCAGCGTATATCAAATTATCTTGTCATCGCTAGGGTAATACACTGACTTTAGCTGATATATAGTGTGTTTCAGAATCGACGTTAGAGATCTTAGAAAATGATTTTAGCATTTAAAACAACATACCAGATTGTTAATATTAAAATACTGGCTCCCGAAGTTCGTTGGTTTATCTTTCTAAAAAATTTCATCTCTCAAATTTATGACACAAAATATGAGGATTGTGATGAAATCTTAACGTTCTCAGTGTAGTGATAAACAATCATATTTCAGTACTGAGTAAGACAACTGTCCCCCAATCATTCCAATAGGCTTTGGTTTGGAATTTAGACCATCATGAAAAAGAATATCTATTATATTCTATGGGCGAATAAAAAATGCATGCAGCATTCACAAATGATGGATGGTTGTGAAAACAAGTAACCATCACCATCTTACCGCTCCACCACCAACAAGAATAAAAACAAGAGTCTATAATATATAACAATATTTTGAGGAATCCGTACCTCTAGGTTGGTGTGCCTGGTTTTTCACTACTACTCGGCTTAAATGAACTTATAAAGAAAGTAAACAAGCACATATAAAACTGCCATAAGAAAAATGTGATGATAATAAACGCCATAAAGTAAAACTTTTAGATAAGCAAAAAGTGAAAGGATATTGTGTGCTGAGTGTTCATTACTCACTGATATGATGGTAATCTTCGTGTAATCAACTCCAAGAAACTTACCTGAAAAAAAAAGAATATTTTAATAAAAATTGCAGATGTTACAGAATGGATACACATAATAATATTTGATATTACACTGGTCAACACAGTTTGGTTTTCTTATACATCAATACGTACAGTTTATGTGTTTTGTCATGCTGATTCTGAATCTGATTTAAAATTTGCTCCATCACGTCAGAATTTTGAGAAATGTTCTTAGTTTTTTTTTCAAAAAAACGCATTAAATTTTACACAATTTCACAGTTACTTTTATATAATAAAGATAGTACAAGAAATATTGTTCTGCCGAACATTGACTGGACATGTCTGAACACGTCAGAGCACTTAAACCATGCCCATTTTTGCTCTGGAACCAATCAAATTAAGAATCGGCCAATTTCTGGCTATGTAGGTATATAAAGAGCTACATCGGCTCTTTCGATTCACTGTAAATCAGTTTATGATAGCTGAACGTCTTTTTATTTCAGAATGTCCCGTACGTGTATAAACAATCCAAATAGGACGATAGCACACAGCCCACGTAATGTACATAGGGTACCTAATTAATATTATTTCATTTACTTTTCAATAATTTTATTTTCCAAAACCTGACGTGCCAGAATAAATTTGTTTTTATTACTATTATTCGAACTATAAAAGAAACGAAAATTGTACCTAGTTTCTAAAGAAGAATTAAAAAATTAACATTTGTTACCTAGTCTTATATAGCATTCTTCTTAAACATCACCCAACCAGTGACGGCTCGTAGATAATTTTGATGGTAGAGCCAATCACCGAACGTAAATGCATTTCCACACCCTCGCAGGCAGACATGTTCCGATATCCCGAGCTTTAAATACTACACATATGGGCTGGCAAACGTTAGCATAGTGAAAAAATTCAAAAACTTTACAGGCTAATAAAATATTATGAACTCTCTCTCATTTTTCGTTTAGATATATAATTTGGCAAAAAAATGCAGCTCCAGTGTTTGAGATACATAGATGCATGCGTGATTGACGTATATTATTTCGAAGTGCGAAAATTTATCAATAAATTAAGAGTATAATAAAATACATAATACCGTAATTATTTTGAGAAAATACCAACGTGTAATGTCTCGAAATTGTACACACGGCCGCCTTCACATGCTCCACAGACGCGTTTCTTCATCAGAACTCGATGAAATGAGCCAAAATTGTCATCAGAAACTCAATACGCGGGCGTCATCGCAGGGGTCAGGTCAAGCTCAGGCTGCTTGTGCCTTCGCTATGGTGGCTCCCAATAAATCTTAAAATATGCTTATAATTCTTGCGGCTCTGCACCCGCTGCAGTTTATAAACTGTCGAAAAGCTGAGCAGCCGCTTCGATCTGGCACCAATGCGCCCGTACAAACAAAACGCGCTTATCGTAATGTCAGTTTATATTAATGAAGTAAAAATTATTAACGCTTTGTTTAAGATTTAAAATAAGATGAAAAATAAGTATCAAAAATATTTCTTTTTAATAAAAAAAAATCAATGGCTGGTTATGTGGTTATGGTTATGACTTTATAGCGAGATGCCACTGCACCCAACTAACATCCAGGTGTTCTAATACGAAAAGCAATAATTACAAATAACACGGTGGGAGTTCGCCCAAAATCGGACTACATTATGATGTGAACAACTCCCTTAAAAAATATGGCTGATGTGTGTAGATATTTAGAATTATTTAACATGTTCATGTAATTTTAGACATTATAAATTCCATATATTACTAAACTCAGCTGCAGGGTTAAAACCATTAAGCCGCGTTGGTTTTCGAACATGAATGTGGCTTCAATTTTCTAAAAATAAGGGCCTCTCCAGTACAATATTCTAAGTACTTATCTAAATGTTTGCAATAAGTTAAACTGGTGAAGATAGGAAATCGAATCTTTCTCTTTGAATCAATCGTGTTATTACTTCCTTTTACGATAAAGGAAGTATTGGATTCACCCCAAAAATTCGAAATTGAGTTTTCAACAGATCTTCACGTTTTAGAGTCCCCTGATCCCAAAAAACATATTTTTTTTCATTGGTCTGTGTGTCTGTCTGTCTGTGAACAGAATATCTCAAAAACGAAAAGAGGTATGGCGTTGAAACTTCATATATAAGTTTTGTGTACTATGTAGATGAGACAGCAAGCTTTTGAAGAAAATCGCATAACCAGAAGTAGGTGTTTACTCTTGTGATTTTTCAGTTTTTTTCGATTTTTTCAAAAACGGCTCTAACGATTTTTTTCAAACTTTACATTTTTATTACATTTTTAATGTGCATTGACGTGAGATAGGTGATTTTCCAGTTGAAAACTTCTAAAGTGGGTTTCTTTTGTTTTTTTTTTCTATTTTTTTTATTAACTCCTATTTTAAATGGAACACCCGGTATATTATTACATTTTTGAATTCTGCTTAAGATTTTAGAGAAAATTTGTCTCTTCAACTAACGCTCTATTTTGTACCGTTTTTGTAGAATTCGTAATTTTTGAAAATTTTTGACAAATGCTTAAAAATTAAAAATTAAATTTTTTACTAATTATAAGATCACTGTAAAAGGAAGTTGTGTGAGTGTATCACACCAGATTTTTTTTTGTAGGCATATAAAACAAATCAACTTTGTATTTTAGGCAAAAGTATTCGTTTGTAGTTTACGTGTATCTAGTGATGTACACAAAAGTTATTAGTAACTTTATATGCCATCCAGTTTGAGGAGCCCTTGACATTTGTAATTTTTCTTGCAATTTCTTGTACAATTCCATTATTATCACCGTAAGCAGATTTTTGGTAGCGCTAACGTTTTTAACACAAACAGCTATCGAAGGTTATCCAGGTCTCAGTTCATCTTCCAACGTACACTTATAAAAATTCAAAATTTCTGTCTCGATAGGATTTCACCCAGACCTCTGAAAGTTGCAACTGGAAATTGTGAAAGGAAGGAGTACTGACTATATGCAAATGTTTTTGTTTTTATTGGTATCCATGTTCTGCTACTAACAATTAACGGAATACCCCTCGCATGTATTTTTTATTATTCCCGAACAGGTAATTTTTTAAACCTTCTTACTAATTGCTAAACCATTTAGGTTTGAAGTCAGCAATTTTTTAAAGTTAAACATTAAGTTCTAAGATTGATCTTATTTGACGCACTCAAAGATTAATTTTTGAAACGAAGTTGAAATGTTGATAGACATGTAGCAGTCGTCTCTAAACAAGATAATGACGGGTTATGCGCCTCTTTCCACATTTTCTTGTTTATCGGGAAAATACTATTGGAGAACTGCTTTTACCAGCTGTTAATGGGGTCCTCCGTACTGTACTGTACAGGTCTGCGTTTGATATTAACAAGAAAATTCCTCCCGTATAAAGAAGAATTTATGAAATGGCCCAGGGTATGGAAGTCTCATTATGTGACTTTTAGCATAAGTTCGACTTACAAAAAATAAATAAATTGCCAAGAATTATTATTAACGAAAAACAATTAAAACTAACACTAAAGAGAATCGATATTATTATTATTATTATTATTATTAGAATACATGGGGCAGGCAGCGTAGCTGATTATGCCCCTTCAAAGTGATATGCTGTACAGAAACTGTATGTTATCTAAAACTAATACAAGTACTAAACACACAAGACAAAGGAATATATCGAATTTAATCAGGCGAGTCACAAACACGATTACAACAATAGGTTAGACAGTTCAACATCCAATAGGTTTCTGAATACATTTACAGACGTTGCATCTACAGTGCTCTGCTCTAGATGGTTCCAAGAGTTCATGAATAAGAAAAGTTTTTTTAGATAAAAGGAAATTCTCCCCAATAATCACCTGCATTGTTTATTACAAATCGTAATTGCAGCAGTTAACAAAATCAGAAGCTATGCAGCACTCAATGCGAAATTATTCGGACAGCTTTGCATTGAAAATGACGAAAACTTCAATCGTTTGCTACACCACATGAACGTACCTTGGCTCGCAGAGTTTCTGTTCAAATTTTATGACTTCTTTGACTCAGTAGAAGAGTTTGTTTTCGAAAACAAAGATGCTTTATTACCCGAAAAGTCAATTAAGTTAAAAATGGTATTGCTTACTTAACAAATTTTTGAAACAAATTTAATAAAACGAATTTACAACTGCAAAGATATAATATGAATTTGATCAAAACGAAAGATGTTACTTAAATATTCAAAAAGTACAGACACAGCAACATTTACAATTTATTTTATTATTACATAGTTGGGGTTGAGGTAGAAATAAAATTTTCTAAAAGCGCCGAAAAAAATATATCACGGAAAGACAAAAAGTTAAATATAAAATTATGATTACTTCACATACAATTTATTAAAATGATTTTCTCACAAGAACACAAGATAATTGATATTTTCGAAATGGAGTTCAAGAAAATGTTGAACGAAAATACAGAATTCAAGCTTCTATTAACGAATTTAGACATTTTTCAACCTTAAAGTGGCAACCGCGGATTGCATTGTTTACGCTCCCCTTGTCCAAATTGTGATCACATTACTTATTCAGCATATTTGAATCAGATTTAATTACTCATATGGCTATTGTAGAACGACATGGCTCAAATTCTAAACGCGGTAGCGGAAATCAAAACAAATCTGTTTTGATCTCTCCTATACTACGTTTAACAAACAGAATCAGAAATCAAATTACTGGGACGGCCTTGATTGCGCAAATCCAGTTTTATATATTACAGATTAAAAACTCGGGAGAATTCAAAAATGGGGAGGACTAATTATTGCGAAGCATAAACGGTGATAATTGGTTTAAAATCAAGTCAGCGATTTCTCACTACCTATACCGTTAGTAGAAAGTACGAAAGAGGCAGAGAGTACCTATAATATGGCATTTCAGATTTTAAGGTGACATCATCATCATCATCATTATCAGCGCTTTTTTATATCCATTTCTGGATGTACGCCTCCCCTTGACGCCTCCATTCTGAGCGGTCCGTGGCAACTCCCATCCACCGAGTTCCTGCTGTTGTCATAATGTCGTCCCTCCATCGAGCTCGGGGTCTCCCACGGTTTCTTTTTCCCGTCATAGGTCGCCATTCCATCACCCTTCTACTCAATCTTTCATCTTCCCTTCTTGCCAGATGTCCGGCCCATTGCCATTTCAGCTTTGCGATGCGTTCAGCTACGTCTTCCACCCTAGTTTTGTTTCGAATCCACTCGTTTGTCTTCCTGTCCTGTAGACGTACACCCAACATTGACCTTTCCATTTTTCTCTGCGTTATTTTCAGTCTCTCAATGTTTGTTTTGGTTAGTACCCAGGTCTCTGAAGCATATGTCAGTGTTGGAAGAACACATTGGTTAAAAACCTTCGTTTTAAGATGTTGCGGTATCTCTGATTTAAACACTTGGCTTAACTTTCTGAATGATGCCCATGCCAGTGTTATTCTCCTGCTTATTTCGGCTTTTTGTGTTGGTTCTGCTGTTGACAGTTTTTGACCCAAGTATATGTATTCGTCCACCAGGTGACAAAGGATAGAAAATAGCATCTGCATCTTTCAATACCTTTAAAAACACATTTCCCGTAGCGAGATTCGAAATCGCAACCTTTGGCTCAGCAGCCTAATCTCTTAACCACTAGACTACATTCACTTCGTAGTTACGTTACCGCTTAACTTTTATTACTGGTAACGCGAATACAAATCCATAAATATATATAAAGAAACAAAAGGACCAATGTCGCCCAAAACCTTTTCGGTTCTTAAACATTCCACACAAACTGGCGCTGAAATGATCCTGATCGTTGTCGAGATACAATGTTTACATCCATCCGGCGGGACACCTTCATTAAACTTCATTTTCCGACGTTTCTTTCATATAATTTTAGCTTGGTCGCAATTGATTGAGCGATTGTGGCAAAAAGTGGAAATTAGTAAAAATGGTGCAGCCCATACATACTTCGGCATATTGAGCCCAAGTAAAAATTATAACGTATCTTAGTTAACCATTTAAAAACGTACAACATTAGTTACAACACTTCAAAAACCAAATTGCTGCCGGCATATTTACAATTTACTCTAAAGTTACGACCATAAAAAGGTACCAATCAGATGCCCCTTTATTTCCTTTATGCTTAGAAATGTTGCATCGGTTTTTTCTGAAAATCCGTTCCAAAGTAGCACCTAGGAATTCGTTGATACACTAACAGCTTAGGCATGGCAGATATGATATTAAGATGTCGTCGTTGAAAATAGGTCGCTAAAAATTAAGTCGTTATCAGGAAATAACGTTTGTTACCATCATTCGTTTTTATATTAATCGTAATCTATTAATAACCGCAGTACAAATGTTTGGTCCAAAGAAAATATTTGTCTGGAAATAGCAGACACTATGATTATTTAGTTATGATATAGCTTATAGTTATATAAATATCCAGATAAAAATGGTCTGATTTGGGATTATTTACAGTGGCTAATAAAACACATATCATCCTCTTTGATTTTGTCCTTAAATATGTATTGAGAGACAGGATGATCTATTTAACTTTTAAAGTACATTAATTGCTATTTTGCACCAATTTCTTGTTTGTGGCAACAACGCCAAATAATTATATAAACTCTACGAAAAATTGGGGGACTAGTTTATTCTATATTTTCAATTTATTTTAAATGTATATATCGTTAATGTCTAAAATTTAAAATTAAAAAAAATTTATGTGTAATAACAAATTTTAGTTTTATTTTAAATGATAGTAATTTACAGCTTTAGATTCTAATGGCAACAAGAACTGTCACATGACGTTAAAATTTAAAAATAAAAATGTTTATTTTTGTAAACCATCGTGCCCGCATTCTCGAAACGATTGCTTTCCGGTATACCTGTTCCTTAACCCTCACACTATAATTAATATTTTATCGACTTTGAATGTCTGCACGATTACAATATCCCCCCCCCCCTCGTCCTCCAAATTCTAGCAGCACGTGAAAGTAAAAATCTGTTTATATTTTTCCATGTTTACTGGAATATATTCGGTTCTACTGAAACTAATTCTACAGCATGACTGAACTGGGCTTCATTTGAAGATTTGCACCAATTCGCAACGCTCTTGTAAAAATGAAACGGCGTGCTCGATTAATTAATAATTATTTACACTACACGAGTGGGGTAGGTTGCATTTTACAGTGAGAGGTTTTAAATTTTGAAGCACGACGCGAAGCGAAGTGGCTTAAGAAAACTGAGCGCTGTAAATTGCTTCACAAACCGAGTACTACATCTTTGGCCGACATATTTTTTAAATGCTTTCTATGAATTCGAGATCGTACTTTCAAATATAATTTTTTTAAGGGTCTCTGAAAGCTAAATATTTTCTAGCCATTTTACCGCACTGGGGTGCGTGTAAAATCGTACCTACGGTGGAGAACTGTGTATGAATATAAACGTTCTAAATTATAATTATACATTTTGCGTTGGCTGACGCAAAATTTTATAGATTATTAAGAGGCAGCTTTGAGATTCCATAAGTCCTCTACTCAGACTGCGAAAGACGCGATGAATATAATTTCTAAGTTGTTGCAAGATCATGTGGTTCATCATATTGCAAAGCTTTTTCCAGCGAATTTCGTCATTCTACTAACTTCTATTTTATGGGATAGCTGAGTAGCCATTAATTAAACATGAAACGTTTTGTTACAGTTTCCACATAAGAGAATTTTATGGATCCGCCTGCCATAAAAGGAAACGAGTGGCATGGAACAGGTTTCCTTACACTGATTTTCAATAGTTCGATAAATATGCATTGTTAAAAGTTAATCTAAAATTATCTTCCATGTTGTGTCAGTGAAGCAATGATGGAATTCAGTTTTTTTTTTGTAAATATTAGTATAGCAATCTAAATGCGAAAAAGTAAATTAACAGGTGACCAAGCATTTAGAATCATTTCAATAGGAGCTAAAAACCAACATTAATGTACTAAATATGAAAGGAAATCAAAAAATTTCTTGCTGGGCTTCTGTGCACTTTAAAGCACATTAATGTAGAAGTTCCGCTTTTATACTTTTTTGCACTTACCTTAACTAACACTGCAATCGAAACGTGAAATATACGTATAATATACTACGAGGAGCGTTCAAATATGAATTATAATTTGAATTGCGTGCCAAAAGGCAAAGACATGCAAAGAAGTTGTATAAATTTATTAATGCTCTGGAACAAGTCCTAACTTCATTCAGTCGTTAAGTCGTCACAATGCATTTTCGTTCAATTGGCAAACATAAGTGACGTGGGAGTGCATGCAATCGTGGAACAACGCATTAGTAGTAAATTTCTTATCAACGAAGATATCAAACGATAAGAAATTTGTGTAAGAGTTAAAAGACAGTTTGATGCGCAACCACTATCAGACATAAGTGTTTACAAAATGAGTAAAGCGTTTAAAGATGGATGGTTAATTCTCGAACCGCATTCTCGCCATCCAAAACATTGACAACAGAAGAGAATGCTGACAGAGTAAAATGCACTTATTTGAAACGATTGTCGATTTACAGTGAAGGATATTCCTTCTGCATTAAATATCAGTAGGGGTAACTTGAAAAAAAGCGAGTTCTCTGTCTGCGTCTTACAGGATAATGCTCGACCCCATTTTTCGCTATTCACACGCTGACTACGATTTAAAAATTGAATTGGACCATGCTGTCCTATTTACCATACATTTTGGACCTTGCTGTATCAGTTTCTTATTTGTTTGGACCCTTAAAAGAGTTTCTAGGAGCAAAATACCTCATTGTAATGAAGAAGTTATCGAAATTGTTCCGAAATGGGTGCGACAGCACCCAAAAGAATTTTTTTCGCGTGGAATACAGAAACTTCCGGAAAGATGGCACCAGTTTATTAAAAGAGGGGAAAACTGAGTAGAATAATGACATGATATACATTAGACTCCTTGTGTTTGTTTTTGAATAAATATTAAATTATGGTTTAAATTTGAACGCTCCTCGTACTTAAAACAATTACAATTTATCTCATAAAGGTTACAGGCGATACTTTCTAATGTGGGTAACTTCCAAAATTTTTGAGCTACCCGGTTTACTTTATTTTTTTGCATTTTGTGTGATTTCCGTCTCCAAAGTTATGGAAATCTTTGAATCCGCTTTGTCTGTAGTTCTACACCACAGTTATTGAGAACCAAACCACAAGAGATATTGAGTAGAAATATTACTTACAAGCTTACAACCCAGCGAAATACGATTTTGCTGAAGAAATTGTATTTTTAAGTTGGCAACACATTCGTATGTATACATCAAGTTTTATTAAAAAATATGTCCGAGCTATGATGTGGAAACTCAAAACTACGATAGAAATTTTTACGAACTATTTTTTATCTGAGGCTATTTCTAAACGTCCGTTTCAAATTTAGATTTTTGCTGGACTACTCAAGAATTTCGCGTATATTATCGCGAGACGCCTAAAGTCGGGGTAACTGGCAATCCTTTTAATTGAAACACACTCGGACACGAAGACCAAAGCTACTGAGATTAATAAGAACACTTAAGTAGATACAAATACTTGCATTTATTTTTCTGCCGTTTACAGAAACCTTAAGTTTACATATTTACATCTTCTTATTAACTAGCTTAATTCTAAGTCCATTCTGACCAAGAAAGCTCGGTGGGCGTTTACAAAGTTCCCAATAACCTATCAGAGCTGGTCTAAATTTTGGACATTTGGCAGTACATGCGGACGTGACCGTTCATAATAGTTCTATGAATTTTTACAAGCTTGAGGATTTCCCACAGTGAAATGTGGCCTGTTCGGACCCTTAGTAAATTACCGCTATAAAGATTTAAATTTCTACTAAAAGCATTTGGTCCCAGCTGCAAATAGTTTTTATGATCGAGTTGCAACCGTTGCTTCTTCTAATCACGTACCGGTCATATACATCACTCAATATTTCGGTTTATGAAGTAAACGCTGCATAAACTTACTCAAATCTTATTCGTGAGATTGGAATATCTCCAGCTTCCCAAGCGAAAGGCACGTTTCTGAACATCCGCTTGTTGTAATTTAAATATGACATTTTCCTACGAATTTTACCTTAAAATATTATACAGATGGCTTACAGCTAACTAAAGTACAGTATATTCCTACATAGTTCATTAAATTAAAGAACGCGAATCGTAACAATATGTTTGCAAAGAAATCGCGAGCTTTGTAGATTTTTTAATGGATTGTTTAGGGTACATGGTTGAAGTCAATACTCAATAGAGTGCCAAACATTCCTGATATATTTGTAGTGACACTTCACTAGGCGGTATCAGCTAATAAACTAAAAGGTAAGAAATCAAAGCCAGAATTATTATTACGAATTATTATGTCAATAATTCTTTAAAAAAGCTAATACAATTTGACAGTAATATATATTGAACTACAGTTAATATATGAAAGCAGAGCCATTCCACAAAAAGGTATTGCAGATTAATTATATCTTCTTTTGCGGATTCCGAATGTTGCATATAAGCATAAATATTAAACATATCACTTTATTAATTAACTAAAAGACAATTTGGCCAACTATTTTTATAAAACCGACATAGCAGAAAATACACGAACTCAAAGTGAATAACCGCTTGAGTATTTCTTGAATTTTAGCAGATACCCGTAATCACAACTTTACATTCTAAATCTAAAGTCAATATACATAATTTGTCTTAGTATTTTTAAAAAGTTTATAATCATGGTGAGCAAGGCTTACATTTTAAGTTGTTAAAACTACAATAAGTAAAAGTAAGGTCCAACTCAAGACGTACTGAATTTTTATTAACTACTGACATTTTGAAGCTGAATTTGGGTTACACCGCATCAGAGATTATCCTTCGTTATTTAGTATAATTTTTCCATACCAACTATGAATACCCATTACAACAAATCCACCTCTATTGTCTATACGTACATGCATATATGAAAGGTTGTTTTCTATATTCAATCTTTAAATATTTTTCAAGTTATAATTCTATCTTTAGTATACATAATATTTTGGTTTTGCTAAATACCTAGTGGTAACGTTACATTTCTAACTTGTTTGTTATTCAGCCTTAATTTAGGCAATTTCAATCGCACATCCTACCAGTTAAGCAAACATTCTCGTTAATTTTAATAAAAGTTATTTTAAGTTGGTGTTTGCGTGCGCTGGCCTGTTTAATTTTTGCCAGTCAATGAAGATCTATGACGATTCCGGGCGAATGCTAAATTAACTCAGTTATTTGTTTAGGAAAGACGTCTGTTCAATTTAAAAGAGCAGACCAAGATTTGATGATCCTGTCAGTCAACAACAGCACCGAACTTCCTAGAAGCTGAACACTATCTTGTTTGCCTAATTCAATGTCTTGTTCATCAAAAACAGCCTCCTCCCTGATTAATATCTGGAGATTCTGTAATCTACAGTTTATTAGGAAAATTGTTTAGATAAGGTCCACTCTTTCCTTTTTCGTTGGATGACTACAGAGGAATTGCAAGCTATTTCTGGAGCATATCTGCTAAAGATCTTTGGACTTTGCGTCGAACATGTCTAAATTAAGTCCAGTAGCTGGTATTGCAGTATAAATTTCCAGTGTGTTACAAATCGGGCAGGAAGTTTGTTTAGTTCCAATGCCAAGAAAAACTGGAGGCATCTTGCATGGATTAATATTTATTTTTAAGAAATACATTCTACGCTTATTTGTATGTGGACTTTTATACAAGTTTAGTCTCTAAGATATGCGACTACGAGTGGGATATGGAACTGATATCTCTTCACATATTTCCTTTGTTCTTTTCAGAGCGCTCACATAACGGTTTCATTTAAAATTTCGATTAATTGATATTCTTAATCGTTGTTATTGAAAGCGCAAATTATCAGTACAAATATAACAAGTACTTGAAAAATTTCCGAAAATATGTTCTGCAGCTATTTTTTCAATCAAAGCTTGAGTGCATGCCAACTGAAAAAATCCCGAATCCGAAGGAGGAGGGATTGTTCTTGGAGGCATGCACGAATGCTTTTGTTAGAAAAAAGTAGTTGCGGAACATGTTCTGCAAATATTTCCAAAGGAAATTTGTTATGCATGTTCATTAAAAAAAGTTCACTGTGGAAATTCAAACGTATGAATAGTATGTTGGTGGCACTATAAGTCTATGTCAAATTTGAGGTTATCAGGTTAGGTTTTCCGTCAGTTTTGACACAGACTGGAGCAGTGACGGGTGGATATCGCGGACGTGTACGAGGTGACTCCAGTCGGGACTCGAAGCCGGCTTTTTGCGTAGAAATCCTAGACGATTTCCATCACACCACTCTTGCTGTATCGTATTGTAATCACATCGACTGTAGGGAGTAATGGCTGATTTGAATTTCTAAAAATATACGGTAGCCCACGCCCTTCCGTGCTTTCCAAGAATACTTCGAGACTCAACATCACTCCGTTTCGCTAGCACAATGAAATGTTACGAACCAGTTATTTATTAAAAAAACACTTAAAAAATTTTTTTTTGCCGACGACTATACCTCAAGGGTTGATGTTGCCTTCATTTTCGGAGGACCTATCGTATGAAAACGATCCAAGACTTCAGGAAGGTTCCTGGCGACCGGAATCGTGTACACATACGAACATACATACCCCGCACAGCACGTTTAGGCACCCCCCAATACGGGGGAGGGATCTAGTGGGGTGGGGTCTTCACCAAAAGATCCGCACAGCCGAGACGGAGATTTGGTATAGTGGGTTCATTAGTCGGTTGGCACGAATTTTAGAGATATTTGACTCAGAGTGCTTTTCGATATGAGGGAATTTCAATACTTCGTACACTTCGTGTCGAAGTAATAATTGAAGATTGTGTTCTCTCTTCTGTTCCTTAACTGACGTTTGGGAAGGGCTGTCCTGCGGGTCGATACGCTACTGTAGGCGCCACGGGTTCCGATATTTTCTTCTTCGAAGGTGTCGGTGCAAAGAGAATTCGATGTTCCAGGTCGCTAGGAAGAATACCATCTTCCACACCGGCTTTTCCTCTTGACGATGATCGCAGCAGTGAAACGACCAAGAAACAAACAGCGTCAAGGAAAACTTCTATAAAACAAATAAGAGGAAAGTCCATCCAATTTTAAAAATATTTACGGTTTCCTCTTTCTGCAAAGCGGTAATTGCTTTAAACAGCACGCAAATCATACTCTCTGAACTAACTATAAAAGCTAACATTTGAGACCAGTTTTGCTGGCTTGCTATCTCATTACCATTGTTACCGTGCAGCGACGTAGCCAGGATTTTCTTTCGGAAGGGGCTCATCCCTCAAATTTTGTTCGACCGCGGCCATCGTAAGGCTAAAAACGGGGGAGGGGCTGTGAATGTTTTCTGGAGTATATTTCAACTTATTATAAGGAAGTGACATGATTTATTACTGTATTTTTTTAATTTATAAATTTATTGACAGAAAGTACTGATGATGTAATCATAAAAATTAGTAATGGTATAAGACAATTTCCATTATTGATTCCCTGTTATAATTTGCAGGGCGGCAAGTTTAAAAATACCATTTGAAGCAAATACTGGAATAAATTTACATGATTGGAACGAAAAGTATACGAATTTATGTTGATTTAACTGTAGTCTACACAGAGTTGAATTTTCGATTTTCAGTCTAGACAAATAAGGGATAATTTTATTATTAAATTTTGTCTAGATGGGGGAGGGGAGGGGGCTTCAGCCCCTCCCCTGGCTGCGTCATTATTAACGTGATGTCTATTGATATATACAAGAAAGACACGTTTTAAGAGTGAGAAACTATTCTTAGAGTAATCTTTTAACTGCCCCCAGGCAATCCAAGCTCCTCTTCTCTTACTGAAAATTCCAATATACTGGTTTATACTTGCTCGTTCAAGCATTACATTTGCTCCATACGTTACTTTCGCCAGCATTGTGTGTGTGCATTAGATAAGAGCTAGGTATCATGATGTCTCTGCCAATCAGCAAATATTCATATTTTGAATTGAAATGGTGTTTTGATGTTGACAGGAACGTTAAAATATCAAGAAAATGTAATATATTGTATGTATGTATGGTTAAATGTTGAAGGCAGTTTCAATTTAAAAAACACAAAAATGAAAATTAGACGGAATCTTAAGCAATCAAATGAAGAACTTTGTTTTCGTCTTTTTTTTAAATTTCGTTTCACTCCACTTATTAACGAGACGCTTTGTTAATAAATACGCTTCTTTTTCTGCTACACACTTTGGAATTATTTCTGGTCCCTTCGTTCTATTTTTATCGCTCTCTAGGGATTCCTAGACTTCGCCTGCATTTTGGTTAGCAGTTAATGCCCTACCATTCCTTCGCCATGTTCTTTACTTTTTCGTTTACACTGTATATAAATATTGTTATTGAAGGTCGGCGTTTATTCTCTGGTCTTCCAAGATAGAATCAATAATAAATTTCCAAAATGCATCTAAAATGTTCGTATTCGACTGATTCGTTCTAGGTTCTTGATCAACGCTCAGTGCCATAAATTACGTGCATTGATTTATTTTTTAGAACTACTTTATTAATAATATTCAATTCGCTGCAGTAGGATATTAAGCAGTCAAAATAATGCATATATACAGAGCGTACGATAAATACACTACCACACTTCACAGGCTACTAAATGATGACAAATCGAGTCGGATATCTCTCTTTTGTTTCCCTACTATGATTGGTTTTCAAGAAATTCTACAAAAAAGTTTGATGATGCACTGTTTGAGAATCACTTTTACAATTCAGATCGACTACTTGTGATGCGAGGGAGCGTAACGTAAGTCGCATGCGACCCACTGTCGCCGTTACACTTCCCGTGCGGTATGAATGATCTTCGACACCAAAAGGTACAAGACGTTAAAGATTATGAATGAATGGATCAATTTCCTTCATTTATTTATGGCGACTACTACTTGAAGTACCTTTACTGACATTGTGAATATTCTGCCACATCTTAAAATTAGAAATGGATAATTGTAACCTTTCCATACGTGAATTAACAGATATGCATTTAATCTACCATGAGGTTTTAGGAAATTCTTATGCTGTAGTGCACTTGTACCAGAGGGGCCAGCAAATCAGTGAATATCGTATATTTAGAAGCACTTTTGTAGCAGTAAATCAGTGATGAAGGAAAACTAGTTCGTTGATTTCTGAGAAAAGCGTGGAGTGTAAGGCACTAAAAAAACGCTAAACACTGAGGTAGATATTTTGAATATAGTTTTTTTTAAATCCTGAAATAAGCATACAACTTTACCGGGAACTTGGGAATTTTGTTGTGGTCAGTTTCAAGAATTCTTTATGAACAGCTTCTGCATTCTTATCAGTTATCACCGACACAGGCTGCTGATTTTACAGCTAGGCGTGCTTTCTGTGAATGGTTGGTAGAAGCTTGCAATGAAGACTTTTTGAAAAAGATGGACGTCAATAGACGAGTATAATTTCAATCGAAATGGTATTCCAAATTTCCGTAACAGCTACATCTGGAGTGAGAATAATCCAAATGCAACACATCGCGGACATTTCCAAAGATGATTTTCCATTAAAATTTGGGCAACACATCGCCGACTTTTCCAAAGATGATTTTCGATTAAAATTTGGGCAAGTATTATGGATGGTTATCTTACAGGTCTGTATGAATTACCAAATCGTTTAATCGATGCTGCTTACCACAATTTTCTTTCAAATGCGTTGCGAGAACTTTTACAAGATGTGCCATTACAATTTCGAAGAGATGCGTAGCTGCTTCATGCTCCTTCTTTCAATAACGTGGTGACAATTATTTAAGTGCCGGTTGAACACCAATGGATTTTTCTTTTGGGGATACCTAAAGTCACTGGTCTATCAAACGGAAATTCAAACGGAGGAAGAACTTCGGGAAAGTACTTTTACTGCCGCCGACACTATTAAGCAAGAAAACGCTAACGAGTTATGAAGGTTACCAGAAAATTGGTTAAGACGTGCCAATGCTTGCATTGCCATGAACCGCGGTGATTTTGAGCAGTTATTGCAGTGGTCAATAACTTCATGAATAAACCTACCATCATTATTGTTATTAATTTTAATAATGCTATTCAGTTGTTATGTTGTTCAGTGGCGTAGCAATAAATTTTTATTATACGTATTTACTCATTTCATGTGAAGATAAACTTAATTCTCAAACAATGGAGATGCAATTGCTTTGCCGAACCATACAGTTCAACAAAAAATGAATAAGATATTCAATTCAGTTCATCGTCTTTTATTAGCCTGTGAAGCTTCGCGGTCTATTTACCATATACCCTGTATAAACGTATGTTGTGCCTGCCTGCGTGTGTCACGATTTCATCATCACCGATCGAGTGTACTTCGTCCACGATCGGGCTTGCTTTCTTATGTCATAACCGTTCCCTTCATAATACAACGACATGCTCCTGTATTACGGTTCGAATCTTAATCTTACCGACCACGATATGTTTTTCTCTTTCCGAATACATGTAATTCACATTACTAAGTGTTTCGTTTCGCTGTTTCAGTCTTATTAAAACATCAATATATTTTTACCTATTTTGTACATAATTATGAACACTATTCCATCTAACAAAAACTGTTCTTTTTGGTACGTTCCGCACATTTTCTTTTGCAACTTCTAATAGCTAGTTAATAAATGTATTTTTTCGTTGACCGCTTGTTAATTTCACTATTAATGAATTATTTTTCCTAAAAAAGAATGGATTAATAGACATCATTAATACACTGTTTTTGATTAATACACTCTTTTTCATTAATTAACTGATTTTGTGATTTTGACGTTTTGATGATATATTGCATGGAGGTAAGTTGTATTAATAAAATTTTTTGCCACAAAAAAAGATTTTGCGGTCAACGAAAAAATGTCTCAACTATTAAAGGCACTCACTCGCTATCGCTCGTTCATGCTTTAAACAGTTTCGATTATTAATCGCCTTCATTAACACACTTGTTGGTTAAGTAACTATTCCGGCACCCGTTCTAAAAATCATGCATAATTGCACAATTTTTAGGTCGGAAAGTACTTCATTTACAGGACAAGTCCGGAAAATTGTTCTTTACAGGACTGGTCCGGAAAATTTACATTTTGATTCGTTTGAAATATGTTCTACATGAGAAATCCAAACCAGTCCCAATCAAGAGAGGAGTAAAGCAGGGTGATACGCTCTCCCCGAAACTCTTCACTCTAGCGCTTGAAGATATATTCAAGAAAATGAATTGGACCGAGAAGGGAATAAACGTGAACGGGAAACGGTTAACTAATCTACGTTACGCCGACGACATTGTCCTTATATCACAAAGTAAAGAGGACCTAGAAGAGATGATCATCGATCTTAATAGGGAACCGAAAAAAGTAGAACTAACTATGCACTTGGACAAAACGAAAACGATGTACCCTGTACCAGAAATACAAATCAATGTGGAGGGAACTCAAATTGAAAGAGTAACAGAATACAAATAACTGGGGCAGAGATTAGAACTAGGAAGATGTAGTGAGAAGGAAGAAATAAAAAGAAGAATACGAGCTGGATGGGCTGGCTTTGGAAAATTGTCGTACATCCTAAAAATTAGCAAAATAGCCCAAAGTCTGAAAACTAAAGTGTTCGACCAGTGTATTCTGCCATCTATGACCTATGGATCGGAAAATTGGGCAACAACGAAAGGAAATATCGAGTCAATAAGGGTAGCTCAACGAGCGATGGAAAGGGCAATGCTGAACATCACAAGGAAGATTCAAGTCCGAAACGAAAGAATTAGAGACATCACCAAAGTGACAGACATAGGAGTTAAAATCGCCCAACTGAAATGGAGCTATGCAGAACATGTAGCCAGAAGCAGCACAAGCAGATGAAATCGAAAAATAATAGAATGAAGACCATATGAACACAAAAGGGGAAGAGGACGACCACTCATGCGCTCGTATGATGACTTGAAGAAAACGGCTGGATTAAACTGGATTCAAATAGCACAAAATCGAGATAGATGAAAAACGTTAGGGAAGGCCTAAATCCAAAAATGGATTTAAAGGGCTCAAGAAGAAGAAGAAATATGTTGACTGTGGTTATTAAGGAAATAAACTACAGCTACCTCTAGATTTTGACGAAGGTATAATACTTCTCTGTTATTGGAAAGTTTCCATATTTAGGAAAAATTAAGAAGAACCACAGGTGCAAGAGAAAATAACATTATACGTAACTCATCCTTTACAGGACTTGAAGGGTTTCAGGCCTGGCCTTCAATATCGGTCTGAAAGGTGCGTACGCATCCTGTAAAGATGCCTTTTCTGAATCTATTACGTAAACGTAAACTACAGGTCTAGGCTACTCAGCCGTAGTGACCAGTGATTCTTTTAATAATTGCCTGGAACGACGGCACATTATTGTCATTCTCATTACTTCAACAAACAAATACTAAATTCTTAAGTTCTGTAGTGACTATAACTTTTGTCTATTTGACTCCTTCAGTTTTACCATCCATCCGTTATGTAAATACGAATATGATGTCGGTGCTGTAAAGTATTTAGGTAAAGCGAGTTATTAGGTTAGCTGGTTTAACGTTTTCAGTTTTGTTTTGGTCTTAGTAATGGTCATTTGAGTGTATGCTACAGGGACCCAAGGAGCTATGGTCCCACCTTCACAAACCATTCAAGATTTTTTTATTAAAAAAAAACATTTTTTTTACATATTTTTCATCATTCTTCACATTTTCATGCTTAAACAAAGCACGAATAATTCTATTTCATGAATATAAACTGCACGATAAGAGCTTGCTTGTTTTCACATACGCATTGCGGCCAGATCGAAGTGGTACAGCTTTTAGACAATTTACGGGTTGGAGCGGCGCAGGAGGTAGTTACAAGGATAGGCTATTTAGCATTTAATTAGGGCTACTTCACGTTTGGCCCTATCAGTCTGACTGCGGCTGTGATAGCGCGCGCCTCGATTTACTGATTTCGGTGCTTATAACTTTGGCACGTGGGGTAACTTCATCGAGTGCAGATGAAGAAACGCGGCATTCGGGGATTTCATTCCGCATCCGGCATCCACCATGAATAAAATTAATAATCTTTTAAATAAAATTTTTTCGTCGTATTACTTTGAAGAACAGCTTGAAATAAAGCAGTTAGGTAGAGCGCTGCTTGATTGAAATATTTCAAAAAGACAGGCATAAGTTCTAATTCTAAAGCACCAAGGAGAAAATGTAACCGCAATGTATACTTAAAATCTTCTCACTGATGCTAACTTTTTGCAAGTCCACCAGTTCATATGCGAAATATTTAAGCAGTTATAACTTGAAAAACTAGCGTTAAAAGGTCTACTGTTAGTAGAGGTTGTAGCGAAAAATCATTGTACCAATGGATGGAAACTTGTTTTTAGTGTGGGACGAAGGCGAAATGCAGGCGCTCGATTCCAAATATTAATCAGTTCCGGTTTACCAAAAGTTTATTTACATATGCGACGCCAGTCTGAAGGATAACAGCATTTCAGTTTCAGAACAATTTAAAAGGAGCTACCTACCCCGACCGCAGTGGCTTATAAGTAGGGGAAGAAGGTGAAACCGTACGCAATGCAGCAATATCATTTCACAAACCGCTTGAAACGCAATATTAATAAGAAGAGAAAAACGGCGTCAGAGAGAAACCGTCTCAAAGTTGCTATAAGAGCAAGTTCGACCGGCAAAACCTGAGGTCAGTCGTACCGTTCCAGGTGTGCGAGGAAGAATAGGTGGACATGTAGGGCAAGGCCGCAAAGGCCATCAAGATGCCGGCTGGACCACGACCTTGCCGAGGGGAACTCATTGTCCTAATCAACGAAATATTGCGCCAATTGCCAACTCCGTCACATGAAATTAATTGTTGGATCGAAGCCACGCATTCTAGTCAATTGACGAAATTGCAGCGCCCAAGAAGAACGCTTATGCAAAACGAGTTGTTCTGCCTGCCCATTATAGTAGGGATTGCACCCATAGGGACATTTGTAAATGAACTCGTTTCATTAAACATTACCTGTACTTGCCCAACACCCGTTATGTAACCGTTCGTATACCTACTTAAGACAATTCGTTCTGGAATGCTAAAAGCGAACAATTAGTCTGCACTAATGGTTTTAGGCAAAGCCAGACGCCAGTGTACCAAGGTAAAAAAGGTCAGTTAATACTGGTATCGAGATACAATCAACACGGGTTTGCTAATGGCCAGATATGCGCGGAAAATAAACAAGGATGTAGTGACCTTACGGCAAATTAAAATGCGGTGGTGTTTCGGGCATTTCCGTAATTATAATGGCAAATCTATGATTGGGGTAAAACCTCTTCGACAATTTGCTATGAAATACCGGTCAATACTACCCTCAAACAAAAGAATACGGCCTATAGTAGTACTTTAGATACGCGAATAATAAATACTAAATGAATGAAATAATGGCACTTTCTTATAGACGACTCATGAGAAAAAGTTTCATGCAAAACTTCAACAAAACGTTTCGAATACGGCCAGTATTTTACAGCAATAAATCTGAGGCGTATATGGGGAAAAACAATCTTAGAGGTTAGGTTCTTGAGGTAGGTACATACTTCAAAACCTACATATAAAAAAAAATACATTTTCATTTACGGAAAACAGTCAACATGTGCCAATATTTGTAACAACATAATAAAACTATGTACCTACACTCCTGTCGGGTTTACTAAGAGTTATCTTCTGCATCTTCTTAAGAATTTAATGAAAATAATTAATATGTGCCAATATTTTAGTAACAACGTAAGGAAAATTAACTTCTATGGGGTTTGTTAAAAGTCGTATATGGTATGAATCACCAGTGATGCAAAAATTGCACTTACGATAGTTCATGAGTCACTGCACCATGGTCAACAACGATGGCAATTTAACAAATCTCGTCAGTCTGAATCTCGCCTTGTGATTGCGTCCAAATGCTTATAATTATTTCCTGTTTCTTTTTATTTTCATGTGTGGAACAATAAAAACGTTTTATTACTGTTATTTATATTATAAAACACGGTCATATTATCTCAACTCCTACACAATATTCTGGTATAGTTTTAATGAGATACGTTTGGACAACGATATTAAAAAAATTAATAACCTGCTCCACCAATTATCTTTCCTAGTCTCGGGTTACCTTAAAAATGAGACACCCCTCTTTACCATGTTTTGACTTTTATAAAATAAATAATTCAACAGTCGCCAGAATAGTCGCCTGATGTATTTACGTATTTATCTAAAACAAAATTAATAATTATTTTGACAATACTTCGAAAATGTACTAATCGACTCACCTAGAGCCCTTTTACAAACGAAACAAATATATTTATATAACAAACAACAAAGAATACATTTACAAAATACTTAGGCTATAATATGTATTCTGTACTCAAAGATAATATCTGCAATTTCGGTTTCCTGTTGGATTTTTTTCGTCGGATAAAGGTTGGATGTTATCATGCTTTTGTCACTATGTTTAAAACTATAACAGCTTTTTCTTTCTAAACAGATATGATGGGAAGATAACATCACTCCGTTTATTGTTTCTGTTGCAAATTTAGTCTTGCATTTAGTTTTTATTAAATTTGTCTTAGAAAACTGTCTTTTTCAACTTGCAACTGTGTGGCAATTATAAGACGTTTAAAATAAAATTACGTAAATCCAGAAATGTTTCCCCATGATAATTAAACTAATACAGAACGTGACCAGCGGTAACCAAAATATAGTCAATCGGAATATTAAATTGAAGCTTTCCATAAATGTAAAACTATATAAATATATGTATAATAATTTATGATTTATATTTTTTGTACCTTGTACATATTTTTACTTTTTCTTTACCTCTATCCAAATTATCGCACAAAAGGCCATTATCGTACATGCCGTATGGTGCATCGTACATTTGCTAAAATTATCGTACAAAAAGGATAATTATCGTACACCTAGCAACACTGCAACGGACAAGACAAGCCTTGCATCGGAGGTGGGCGGAACTGTTTCCTAACACAATGTTGCCAGATAAAGTAAAAATTCTTTTACTAATGATATATTTTTGTACCTTTGTTCTATGTACCTATTTTAGACTGTTTTCAATTATTTATAATGTATATACAAGATTGATGTTTTGTGAAAGTATAGTATCTATCGATCCGCGGGCCGCAAAAATATTCTGGCGGGCCGCATGCGGCCCGCGGGCCACATGTTGGACAGCCCTGGCATAAATGGATGCAGAATTGTTTGCTCTACAAAAAACCTATTTACAAGTTTGCTCTAAAATAATTAGGGAAGCAAATATTGTCATATGAAAAAATTACCCTTGAAAACCCTATGGTGCATAAAGCATTTCTACACCCTGTATATTTCGACATTCTAAGTGTCTTTTTCAGTCAGGTACAACAGGTAACATTTTAAAATCTTGTAAATAAAGAGGTTCCAGCAATTGCTAAATTCAAATTTAAGAAAATATAATGGAATGCTCGACTAAAAAGGAGATAAAAATAAAAGCAAATATTTGAGTGGGCTTGACGCTCATTTTAATTGTGCCATATGTCAGCATACTAAAATAATTTTTCTATGGGTATCTCTTTCTTATTCAAGCATTCTGTTTTTTTATTCAATGTGGTCTTGCCGTCTCCACAAGGATTTGATTGTTACCTTTTGGTTTCTAAGGATACGCCACGTCCACACCATGTGCAAATGCGTTCACTTTAAAATGCCATACAGAAACGTTACTGAGCAGTTATGGTATAAAGACATCAATTTACAGCAAGTATGTGAGTGATACGTACATTCCCTGTTATTTGTTTTTCAATAAAATTACGGTTCATATTTTGTATTTTTAAATAAATGCATTTACACATTGTGTGGGCGTGGCTTGTCCTTAGTAATCAATAGGTAACAAACCCTAATGGAACCGGTAAGACCACATTGCCCATTAAAATAAATCAACTGTGTATAATTATGGCTGCCCTTATTTCACTTAACATTAAAGGTGATATTTTCTCAAATCCACATTTTTAGTACCTTTTTAAGTAGATGTGTGTCAGTTGTATCATACATCAGGAGTCATAGTTCTCATATTCTCTGTTAATGACTATTTATAAGTTATTGTTAAAATGTCTTGTAACGAAACGAAAAATGTATGCTTTGCCTTTGTGCTCAAGAACCATTTTGTAGGTGTAATAACAACTTTAGCAGGGCCGTAACTAGGCAAACTATTATTGTAGGCAAGCCAATGTTTTAGCGCCCCTCAGTACAAAAACGATATATGTGACAAAAAAATATTAATGATACTGTATGACTTCCACATTATCTCCGGATATATGATGTAATGTATTCAAACAAACAGGTAGGTATTCAACAATAAATCCAACATTTTTTATTCAAACATTATAAAAATAAACAACTAAATGTTAAAATAAGAAAATACAACACAAACAAAATGAGAACAGAACACAAGATTAGAAAACACGATTCTAATTTAAAAAAAGTACGTATTATTATGTAGTCAGCAGAACATTCTACAAATCCCTATATATAAGCATATGGTGCACCCAAAATCGGAATGCCACTGCGTCGTTTATAGGGCAACCATAAGCATATGCATTTATCAGTGAACACGGGTTCAAATCCCACTGGCTGCAATGTTTTTTTTTATTTCCAAATTCATGTAATTCGATTTACTAAGTGTTTCTGTATTATTAGCAGCATTAAGGTATTTTTTACCTATTTTGTAAAGAATTTTGAAGACTTCAACCATAATTCGATCTAGCAAAATTTGTTTTTCTTGCAGGGCGCTTTCTGTATTAAAGACGTTAAAAACATTTTCTTTTGTAACTTTTTTATTTTGAACATGCAAAAATTATTTTAATTAGAATAAGACCGCCTATATGGTGCGTTCAAAAGCTTTAAAGACATACCAATATGTTAAAATAATACAATATAAACAAATAATTACATATAATTATGGGTAGTAACATGTAAACGTAGAATTAGGTTCTGTATTAGCAACCACACTGTCACACTGTTTGGTAATCTTCTATATATTTCTAAAAGTCCTGACTGACTCACTCACTCACTCATCAACGCCCAGCCCAAACCCTTGGACCTAGAAAGCTGAAATTTTGCACAGAGGTTCCCTTTATGATGTATACACGGAATAAGGAAGGATATTTCGAAATTCAACCCCTAAAGGGGTAAAATGGGGGTTCCAATTTTGTATGGAGAAATAATATTAAATAGACATTTCGACTTGAAACTTCGTAGGAGTACTCCTAAAAACAAATAATCAAACACGTATTTTGTGATTTTCCGAAAATCAACCCCTTAGGGGGTGAAATGGGGTAAGTAAGCCTAAAAATCGATATGGGTGTCGTTATTGAGGTTTTTTGGGACGTTGATTGCGAAAATTACATTTATTTTTAAGTCCAAGACGGTGAACATGACATAAGGGAAGAAACGGGACGGGACGGGACTAGACTGGACGGAACGGGACGGACTGGACGGGACGGGACTGAGCGGGACGGGACTGGACGGGAAGGGAAGAGACGGAACGGGTCGGGGCGGAGCGGGACGGACGGGACGGAAAGAGAAGGAAAAGGATGGGATGGAAGGGGAGGGGATGGAATGGAAGGGGAGGGGCGGGACGAGACGGGAAGGGACGGGACTGGACGGGAGGGAAAGGGGCGGGACGGGACGGGACGGGGCGGAACGGGATGTTACGGAAAGGAAAGGAAAGGAATGGGATGGAAGGGGAAGGGACGGGACGGGACGGGAAGGGACGGGACTGGACGGGACGGGACTGAACAGGAAGGGACTGGACGGAAAAGGAAGGGACGGGACGAAAAGGAACGAGACGGGACGGGACGGAAAGGGAAGGGAAGGAAAGGAATGGGATGGAAGGGGAGAGGACGGGACGGGACGAGACGGGACGGGACGGGACGGGACGGAATGGGACGGTACGGAGACGGGGACGGAGAAAGGGACGGAGACGGGGATAGGATGGGATGGGATGACAGAAAATAATTAGTCATTATTTAATACACAAATAACGAACCTCGCGCGAACGAAGTAGCGGGTAAAAGCTAGTAATCAATATATTTAAAACGAGAAGCTTTTTTTGTCGGCATATAATAATTCTTTTTTTTAATAACTTTACATTCGCGTAGGGGCGCAGAAGTGTTTTAAATTGAACAAATTCTGCCGGGAAAGTGATTGTAGCGAAAAATACCATAGTAGTGGAACAAGTAGGCTCTCAAAATCGGTCTGTGGCATTCTGCTGATTGTTACAATGGACTGCTGTATCAGCGATGAGCCCAAAGCAGTGAATGCATATGTAATATCCTGCTCCAACAATTGTTAAAAATTTAAGTTAGTTTGTCGCCACTGTTGTATTATATTGTTTTAAAAATGGAAACATTTTTATATTTTGAATAATGCCACTTATGCGGTGGGCTAATAAGCTAATAATTCTAATATTTTGATTGATATAGGTAAGAACTATAAAATAAATGTGGTAGACATATAATATTGCCTTTGCAAATTGTACAAGACAATGTAATGTATCGACCAGATTGGGCGCAATTCCCACTATTATAATTAGCATTATTTGGACTTAAATCGTCAATATTAGAAATTAATTTATTTACAAAATTGGCCACTTGCTTATTTATTTTTTATTAGTACGAAAGAACTTTTTCAGTGCCATTTTGGCGCCCCTTGCAGCTTGCGCCTGTAGGCGGGGGCCTACTCTGCCTATACCTAGTTACGGCCCTGAACTTTAGATAACATTATCTCGGAAATCATTGAATTGTTACATATAAATCAAGTGCATCTTTTTCATGAGATTAAATTTTCTATTAAAATATAGTACCTACCCACAAAAAATGTAGAGATAAAAAGATATCACTCTTAATGCCAAGGGCAAGCAGTTAGCGTTTATAGTGCCCCTTACACGTAGATATAATTCAAGCTACTTTAAGCTTTAAGAAAATTAATGAAACCATATGCAAGTTCTAACTTGATTTGAATTATTTTTTGACTTGTAAAGGTTATAAAAAAAATCAACTTCTGATGCGCGTATTCTGCTAAGGGTGCATATTTTACCAAGATATAGTTGGCTCTATCGGTCTATTTTGATTTGAAGAGTATCGCCCAAGCGATGTCCTATTCTTTTCGAAATACCCTGTACTACTTCGGCACAACCTTTCTCAACGTTTATGAAGATAGTAATCGCTTTAGCATTAAATGGAAGTCGGAAAATTAAGAAAAATCTAGTATGTCACGCCGTCTGGATTAAGCACGATAACCCAAGAACGACAAACCGTTATCAGGTTGATTTCTACACCAGCTTTTATCTAACATTAGTGCAAAGCACTGAAACGTTTTTATTTAAACAAGTTTATAATAAAACATTTTAAATAAAAAAACCTCTTCACTAAAACTTTATTAGGTGTTCATGTATCTATAAGGGACTTGCAACATCGTCATAATTGTCTTATTTTGAATGATCAGTTAATCAATTTTATTTATAGTTAAAGAATTTCCGTTTTATTCTTTTCAGATTTTTATTCAGCAATGTAAGTATGTATATTAAAGCCGTTTAATGCAATTATTGTATTGTAAAGATCCATACATAAATGCAAATTACATTATCCTATTTCATTTGTCACATTATTATAGAACTAACGTGCAGTTAGTGGAATAATATTCAAAGTTAATGTCGAAATAGTAGGTAATAATTGAAACTGACAATAATAAATTTAATGCAAAATTGGACAAAGACTATATCGAAAATTAGAAAGCATTATTTTCCATAGACGTTAGAAGAATTCTTACAATAAGTCGTTTCGGCTCAGCAAACAAAATGAAAACGACTATGTAACTAAACACGCTAAAATCGACGGTGTTCTTCCAGTGGCCGAAGGGAAGTAGTGTTTTTTGTACTATTATACGAATATATGAAATTCAAGTGTGCATTAGATTTGTAGCTTTTCACGCGAACTTTTAAGAGGAAGAGCCATACTGTGTAACTAATAACTAATTGTTTCTATAAGTAAGAGAAAGTCGTTTGCATTTCATTATTTTGGCAACAGAGTAGACATACTTTTCATAAAACGGCCAATTACTGCAGATCACTGCTGCACTGCTTGATTAGTGATGGACGTTAAAAAAGTAAGTTCTACTATTGTGTTATGCCCAAAAAATTTACTGTATTCCAAAAACAATACAGAATGAGCCTTTCAAACAAACGCCGTTTTTTTAAATCGTGTTTTTTGTACATGTATGGTCCCGCCAGGCTTATTTCCTAATAGTAAAAATGTTACCTAGTCAAACAAAAATTCAAATAAATTAGACTATTCAACTCACCCCCTTCATATAAACTCTTAAGCAATCATAACTTAGTATTTTTGTTATTTGCACCAATCAGCGTAAAATTGTGAAACAATTCCGCTAGAGGAATTTTAATGGCAACTTTTTCTTTTCCTGTGAAATTTATTTAACTTCATGTAAAAGTCATGAAGTATGATATAAGTAAGCAATGTCAAATTTGAAATAATATATTATAATTACATCAAGGTAGCGAAGCGCAGTTATAAGACGATTCGCTACCGTGGTGTATATACTATTTTTTGCACTACCAAACGGCTTAATACCTAAATTCCCAACAAATTTCGAAAATATTTTAACTGTCAACCTGACAATACAGCTCTTTAAAACGTCAAAATTAAAATAGTCATATTTGGTAACTTAGCAATTTATTAGTTACCACGGTGAAAATTGTTTATTTTACTTTCTCTTTCGTGGTGGAGAAAATCAACTTCACGACCTAAATATAGGCCAATAACGGTGCGTTCTGAGACTACTAGTGCAAAATAGCTATTTATGCAACAAGTGCTAAAAGTTGACGTTTATGCACGAGCCATGAAAATTATGAAACGAAGCCGAAGGCTGAGTTTCATAACATGTCTCGTGCATAAACGACTTTTAGCACGCGTTGCATAGAATATTTTATCTACGACCTTAATTTTACTGTTATTAATCCATAAATATCGATTTAACAAAGGTTTGCATCTACGACACTTCTAATTTATGTCATAATAAACAGTAGGCCATGCCGAGCGGGCGAATGTTTCCGAAGCCAGTGCTGTCAAGGTCAGTTACGAAATTTAATTATTAATACTCCACATCTGACTGTATTCATTACATAACGCTTTAATTATTTCAAAAACACTTTACCTGTAACGCAAGAAGCAACTAGAATAGCTTTACAACTTCACTTCCAGTTCGAAATTGTAGTTTTATAATCTCACTTCACTTTTAGCACATGGGCTAAAAGTAAACAGCTGATTTCTTTAACCACGGTAAACTATAAAATGTCACTTTTAGTGAAACAAGCTAGCGCTAAAAGGCCCACTTTTAGTGGTGGTTGTAGATAATAGCTATTTATGCAACAAGTGCTAAAAGTCGACGTTTATGCACGAGACATGTCTCGTGCATAAACGACTTTTAGCACGCCTTGCATACAGTATTTTTTGCACTACAGGTCTCAGAACGCACCGTTATTGGCCTATTTTTAGGTCGTGAAGTTGATTTTCTCCACCAAGGGAGAGAAAGTAAAATAAACAATTTTCACCGTGGTAACTAATAAATTGCTAAGTTACCAAATATGACTATTTTAATTTTGACGTTTTAAAGAGCTGTATTGTCAGATTGACAGTTAAAATATTTTCGAAATTTGCTGGGAATTTAGGTATTAAGCCGTTTGGTAATGCAAAAAATAGTATATACACCACGGTAGCGAATCCTCTTATAACCTTCGCGCTTTAGATACTTCGCGCTGCGCGCTCAGTATCTAATATGCGCTCAGGTTATAATACTGCGCTTCGCTACCTTGATGTATAATATACTATTATCTACGACCTTAATTTTACCGTTATTAATCCATAAATATCGATTTAACAAAAGTTTGCATACGCGACACTTTTAATTTATGTCATAATAAACAGTAGGCCACGCCGCGCGGACGATTGTTTGCCACGCCAGTGCTGTCAAGGTGAGTTACGAAATGCAATTATTTATACTCCACATCTGACTGTATTCATTATATAATGCTTTAATTATTTCAAAAACACTTTACCTGTAACGCAAGAAGCAACTAGAATAACAGCCCATGTGCTAAAAGTAAACAGCTGATTTCTTTAACCACGGTAAACTACAAAACGTAACTTTTGGTCAAACAAGCTAGCGCTAAAAATCCTACTTTTAGTAGTGGTCGTAGATAAAACAATTTATTTCACGTCAACAGATTTTTATTTACAATGAGGACGTGATATAATTTATTAATTACTAAGAAATGTCAATTTTGTTCGTTGAATAGTCCTTCAAATACCGCTTGTAGCCAACGAATTGCATGAATTTTTGTCCAAGTACTTATTCGTGTTTATTGCTTCAAAATTGGTCTCGTGCTGGTGCTGTCGCACTCGACCAATTTATATCGAAGTAAAATTTCAGCAATTCGTCGACCGCTCGCGGTATTGTATATGACAATTTATTACGAAGAGCGTTCAAATATAAATTTTAATTTAATACTTCGCGCAATTCATATTATTATTCATATTTGAATGCTCCTCGTACAAATACTATACCTGTGCTTAAAGAGCAAGAAGCTCAATTCAAATGGATTAACTAGTAATTATGATCTATGCCGAAAATTCATTAAAAAAATGGGAAGGCTAATTTTATTTTAAAAATCTGTAAACGGCTTTACACGGAAATTCCCTCGCAAGTGCGGTCGGCAACAATCGGTGCAAATTTTTCTCCGCCATGAGTGAGGTTCGCGTCGGTTGCCCCAGATTTCTGTTCGCGCTTACTGCGGTCCGCAACAATCGCTACACATTTCTGTTTCTTTTACGACATCTGGTCGGTCCCATTTTCGTCAAGGGTAAAACCCCAGCTATGTGCAAAATATGACTTTTATCTAATCGAACTTCTTGAGTTCAAACAAAAATATATTATTTTTTATGGTGCTCACCCGTATACCGGATGTAACGCGATTGTAGACGGTATACTATATACCCCCCTTTTTTTCTTTATTTTTGAAGATACATTTTTTATCTCGACACATCGTATGTAATTAATAGAGGACACTTTTTGATTAACAAGTAATTGTTATTCCACTTCCGGATTCAGCGGAAGTGATTGATACCAACTTTTCATTTTCAAATGAAAACCCCTGTATATTATTGCATTTTCTGATGCTACATGGTTTTCCAAATCTAATGATACCATGTAAGCGACATTTTGAACGTCAAACTTTTTTAAATGTAATTTTATTTTGTAATTTAAGTGCGCCATGACTATTCCTATTTATTCCAATCCACTCAGGTAATGCTAGAAAAATTTAAATCTCCCCAAAATTATTAAATTATGTGATTTATGAATAGTTTTACAAAATGGTCTAATTTTTTTAATGAAACCATATTGTTATCAAGGTACCTTTCAATACTACCACTAATACGGAATCTTCTGGTATTTCCACTTTGTAACTCGGACAAATACAACCGAAATTACAGTCCATCCAACACTTAAATGTTTATATATGTTGCAATTAAATGGCAAGAATAATAGTAACTAAAATGGATTTGAAAAAATAAAATATTTAGCTTGTCAAATATTTATGTTGGCTTACCGGTGTTTTTAATGTATCTTTAATAATTGCTTATAATTTGATATGTTTTATCGGACTTTTTCCACTGTCTAAGGTGTATATCACACGACGTTTCGGGAGTTTTGATCTACTCCCGTCTTCAGCTGTTCCTAGTTAGTCTTGAGAAGGACTGATATTGTACGTCTTTATACGTACACTCGTGCCCACCCCGGGATTTGAACGCAGGACCGCTGATCGCTGTGATTACTAGCTTTACCACTAGGCCACCGATCTTAGACAGTGGAAAAAGTCCGATGAAACATATAATAGACCATCGCCAAAAAATGACATTCAGAGAACAACTTATAATTTTGGTTCAAATTTCCGCAAATTTACACAATTCAATATTTCCAACGTGATTTTGATTTTTTCTAGCATTACAAGGGGGTGATTGAACTAAATCAGAATAGTACTGGTACAAATTTAAAAAAAATGTAAAGGGCTTTACACGAAACTTTGCTCATAACCTGAACCATATGCAAAAGGTTACTTTTATTTAACTAGGAGTTCTTGAGTTGAAGTACATAGCAGACACAATATTATTTTTTTAAGGTGCTCACGCTGTATACATTCGACAGGAAATAAATTTGGTTTCTTTCCAGGTAGACAAATAATCCGCACGCAAAATATCGTCTTCCCTCGACAAGTAGTTTTTAAACTATACCGCCAACAGATGGATAGACAGACAGGCAGACGGACAGACAGACAGACATACGGAAGAACTCAGAACTCCCTGAAGGTGATTTTTTTACGACTACCGACTTTCCTTCGTCGTTTAGGCGAGAAGAGTAAAAATTAAATTAAAAAAAAGTTTCACATTTGAAATGTCACTTACGTGGTATCATTGGATTTAGAAAATTATGTAGTATCCAGGAATGCAATAAAATATAGGGTACTCCATTTGAAAATCGAAAGTTGGTACCACTTCCGCTGAAACCGGAAGTGCAGATGTTTATGTGCCACGATTAAAAATGTATCTTCAAAATTAAAGAAAAAAGTGGTGTGTACCATAATCGTGTTACCCGGTATATTTGCCTAAAAGTATATTCGGTTTCAAGCCAGGTAGAGATCTAAATCTAATCCGCATGCAGAATATCGTGTTCCTTCAACAAATAGTTTTTGAGCAACATCGCCGACAGAGAGACGAACAGCCAGGCAGGCGGAATTGAGAAAACATGTTTTTCGTCATCTGGGGACCCTGAAATGTGAAGATCTGAAGTAATCTCTGAAAGTAATTTTTTCAAGATTACCATACTTTCTTCGTCTTTAGACGAGGGAAGTGAAAAGCAGCAAGCCGATATTCAGCAACTGAATGACTCAAGGCTGAGACGACGAAGAAAAAAAATGTTATTATTGGTGTCCAAAATACGACTGTTATTCTAATTACACTAGAACTCGTGGCCAGCCTACGTCTGGCCCGGCCAGCGTAAAGAAACGGTTAACAACAAAAATGCTTGCTCAAGGCGGCAGCCAGCCTACGTCCGGCCCTGCCAGCGTTAACAATACAAATGCGATCTCGCCATTCGTGCGCGCGCGCCACTTGCTAGCATGCAGGCCGTTCAGGCGGCGTGTGCGCGCGCCTGCTTACGTCCGGCCGGCGGCATCATCGGCTCTTATAATATAAGATATCACTCGATCAAAAAATAATACAGCCAATTATAAAGTGAGTAGTATGCGAAATGTTAACAACTTTCGTCTTTTGGCCGACCACTAATAGTGGTAAGTTGGTTACAGTTGAGCGAATTGGCAATAAAGGACAAAGATACTAACCACCGCCCACCGAACACATTCGATCCATAATTATTATCGGAGTTCAATAATTACGTTTTAGATTTATCTTAAAATTCTCGATATCTATAGCGATCGCCTAACGTTCACGTATGAACACTATAAATTAATAATAACTCATTCTTTTGCAACTCGAACATTATAAATTAAACTCATTCTTTTGCAACTCGAACATATGTTTTTAGGTTTATTTACTTCGTTTACGGTGGCTTACAGAAATGATCTATATCAGTTATAGACATAATGCGCCTATTTTTGGAATTGTACCTTTTGGCATGCTTTCGTGCCCTGTAAGTTATTCGTCCGTCTAAAACTTCTTTCAAAATTCTGTAACTTCATTGCTTTCAGTAAACCTTGCTGTGTACACTTATTGTCCATGATTGAAGTCACTACTAAAGTCATTATTGGATCACCCTGTACACCCAGAACTCTCATTAAACTTCTCATTTGCTATAACATAAACAAGCTTTTTTTCTATAGCACATGTTAAAGTGTGCTTTTATCAACTCAAAACCAAAGGTCAAGATTTACTTTAACAGCAAGGGTAGATAAAGTAGCACTTTAACATCAAGGATAGATAAAGTAATTTAATTTTCTAACTTTTGTTTAAATTAAATATGACAGCTTCGTATTATCGTAGCAACCCAATCTAGCTACTGACATTTTGAAATGTGATTGACTGTCATTATTTTCTTTTGAAATTGTTAAAGTTCTTGCTATAGAAAAAAATATTGTATTATACACGACGATAAAGTTATTTCTATCCACTCTTGAATCATTAACGTCTCGACTTCGTCTCGACGTTAAACGATTCACTCGTGGATAAAATATAACTTTATCGTCTTGTATAATAAATTACTATTTGCTTAGAGTGACAATAAAACTAATAACAGTGCATATTTTCTAGTTTTCAACGTTTTAATAACATTCACTATCTTGTCTTCGCGCGTATTCTCCGTTTAATTTTAAATACCTAGAGTTGTAATTTCAGCGTAATTCTGTAGCAAGGAATTTTCCCCTTATTTTTTTCTTATTGTACTGGTCTGATAATATTTTTTATCTTACAGTAGCGCCTATTAACATACATTATACAATTGTTTTCAGTGACTAAAATGAAGTTTTATTCACAAGTGAGTTTTCATTATTTATACTACTGCATTGTCGGTAGTACTGTCAAGCTATGTCAAATTCGTAATTTTCAGCTTAAGTTTTGCGTAGTCTGTGTCAAATAACAACCAAAACCTAACCTACGAACTTCGAATTTGACATAGACTGACAATACACTTGAGTACTGCCAATACACTTCAGTACTGTCAAACGTATATCACAAATCATAGGCGACTAATTATAAATTTATTTCGCGACATATTCTGACTGCGCAAACTATTTACCCACAAGAATTGCTAGTGTTTAATCAAACGTCGTATATCACACGAGAGCGAAATGCCATTATAAGCTCGTGAGAAATTGTATCGCCGCGCCGTGCTGGGGCACTAGCGATTCAAAATTCTCACTCGCAAATAATGATGCATTTCTCTCACTTATAATATAATCTACTATTTATCTACAACTGCTTAGATAAGGACTTCCATTACACCACTAGTGTTTAATTAGTAGTAACATAATGACATCTGCCTACTAAATGCTTTTTAAAAAAGGCAGATCTGACATTTCTCTTAATGCACCTGTCTCGATTTTAGGCAGTTCTAGATAAAATTTTGTACAATACAAGTGGGATAGGAGCATAATTAATATACTTGTGTGCTTACACGTATATTAACGATGCTCTTATCCCACTTGTATAGTAAATAACGTCGGTATACATCTACAGGATGTTCAAATAAAAATATATTAAAGTTTACATTGAAAAATAATAATTTATGGCCAGTCCTTTTGTATTGTATTTGAACACCCTGTATTTAACGTTTTCAAACGATTTCAGTCAATGCGTTTCATTTATGGACTACACGTACTAATTCTTTTATAAGTAAACTTAACTAACATCAACTTTTAGTGCCACCATTATGTTTTGAACTTAACGTTCGATCGTAATTAGCTTTGTCTAAAATAATCGTTACTTCATCACTTTTGTACAATTTCCAGATATTCAATAAACGGCAAAAGCGAAAGTAATCAAAATCACGGCTGTTGCCGACATTGTAAACAGTCTATACCAAGGGCTGTTTATTATTAAAGAGCTGACAGTTTAAATTAGTAAATGCGCGGAAAAAATAAAAGCTATTAAAAATTAGATTTTGCTTTTAAAGCATTAATGAAAAACTCCACTGAATATTAAAACACTTTTAAGGGAATTTTGTAGGGAAATAAATACACAAAATTCACTTTTACTCCGGCATTCAAATCCACTTATCTTCATAAATATTTCAAAGCTTCCAAGCATTCACGAAATGGTTCAAGGAATAGGTGCATGTTGCTCGCCTTTAAATGTAAAAATATTCTTGAAAGCAAGAATACTTGATCTGGATGTTGCGTCGTTTACTCAATTGTTTACCACTTGTCATATAATTCACGCCACGGCCTACTTAGCTTTTGCAGTTTAATAATCGGTTGATCCTTTGTGTGAAACACTTCATAATACGTAATTAATTAAATTTATTAGAATGGAAAAGTTAAATGGATAATCCACCGATAATTTCCACTTCTTTATTTTAAAAAATAACGGACAATTTAAAAAAAATAAGGACAAGAACACAATTGCGAGCAGTTAACCAGAACAATTAATCATACGTAAGCTAGCAAGTATGTGGAGCACTTTTCGAATTCGCAAACACGTTGGCTTGACCTCCCGAAGCACAATTCAAACATCGCACGATTTTGCTCCGCGGGCTGTAATTTCTTACTGCCTTGGGCAAGAACCTCCCATATTTACCATTTAACCTGTGCTTTCTGAAAATTTGTTATGCTGCTGGTATCCTTGAAACGATTTCGCAATAAACATTACTGTTTCCAGACAGACACACACAAAAATTAACTTTTGCCTATATTTGTTGCCATTTAAGGCTCCCGCTGTCAGTAATTAAGTCGTGTTACGAATCGTAATGAACATCGTGTGTTAATTTATTCCAATTACTGAATTTTCTTTTCGATACTTTGCGTTGACATCTAAGGAGGATAATAGAGATCGCCAGCAATCACAATTTCACCGTTTGCAAAGTTTACGATGTTCTGAGCACTTAATTCCTACGAATATATAAATACTAGTAAGTTTTTAGTAAAATTTATATTTCTTATAAACAGCCTCCGTTTTCTGATTATACTTATGTGCAACTTTCATATGCAATAGGTTGCTTTTTAACCACGTAACTTCTGAGTGTTTTTATATTTTTGGTGTTTTAAAGAGATAGTTATATGTAAAAAAAGTTTACCAAATTTTTCATATAACAAGACAGAAACAAACGTTCAATACACAAGATTATATATATTTATAATCACTTAAAATGTTATTCTACATCAAGTTTTGGATTTCTATAATTTCGACAAACTAAATTGTAAATATTGGCTACATCTAGTATAACATCATCTCTTGGAACATCCTTTGTAATAGCCTACCGACTTTTGCAGCGACCCCCGTATAATACAAGAATCGGGCAGGGCAATCAACTTCCTCTAACTTTTTCTAACCTTTTACATCACAACCGTGAGGCAGTTTTCTAACCTACCGTATGTTCGACCTTGCCGATTTATATACGTTACTCGCTACTATCTACTTCATTCTTAACGTTTTGTTTTTCTTCGTTCCAGATCTCTTCTACACGGATTGGCCTTCGCTGCCTCACGTTTGGAAAAACAAACTTTCGACTAGGAGCCGTTCTAAAAACCTTTTAAACCCAATCGACGTAGATGCAATTTGCGTTTCATATAAGGTGGCGGATGCCTAGATATGAATCAGAGTCACCTGAGACTGTAGGTGGCATACGAGTGCAAGTCGTACGTCATAGTGGCTTTCTTTGAGTTACCAGAATTAATGCTGGACAATATTTGTACACCTACAATCGTTTGTGAACGTGTTAGTCTTTATTTACACTGTTTTGAATATGTCACTCTTATATTCTACATGTTTGCTAAATTATTAATAATACTGGAATTTCACAAAATAGTGTAGCTCCTCTCGAATGTTAACATATACATGCGTTTCAACATTTTTCTGTTAAATATAATTGCTAAGAACCTGATTCTAATTCATAGCATGAAGTTGTGCTGCGATTCATCAGTTTATGCAATTTCAGCAACACGTTCGTTTATGTCGAAAATCGCAATCGCCACTTATGTCTAAATGCATTATCGCTTCATAATAACAGTGCCGGAGTGTGTTTAAATTACAATTTTCCAGTTGTGACATCTTATGTTGTAATCCCGGCCCAACTCTACTTACGATCACTTCCGTAGGTGATGAGATACTTTAGACTAAGTCTACTAGATTCTAACTATTGTGCTATTATTTACAAATTAACTACGAATGTTCGAATGCTAAATTGACCAAAAAATTATACAATATAAGAAATATAAATACAGAGAATATTTCGAATAAGGATTAGGAAAAAATGGCTCTTATAGCTAGTAATTAAAAATAACATGGGCGCCAGTTGCCGTATTGCGACAACGATAACTTCAGACTAACCGTCTGGTTACACAATCTTCACTTACCGTTGAAGGTCTCTATCTTACACCAATCTATTAAAAAATGAATACGAAAAGGTATCGGTAGATCGTACAAAAGCAAATATCAGTAGTAAATTCAAATACCAAGGCTTTAATAAATACAACCAAGGGCGAATAGATAGCATTATAAAAGTGAGATAACAACGGTTAGCACAAAGCACATATTAAAAGCAATTAAAAACAACTAAAGCTAAAAAGATTACATCAAAATTTACATTACATAAATAACACTAAGTTTGTCACCTTCCAAAGTCACCCACAAGTTAAATTCGTTATATATACTAAAAATTAAGGGGCCACTTTTTTACTAGTTAAACTTAAGAGAGTAACGGCAATGTGAGTGGTAATATTTTTTATCCATCAATTATGCAGTTACCATGCTGCTCTAAATTTGTTTATTTTATCCGTGTTTCTACAAAAAACAGGCCATCAATTGTATTTTGTGTGAAAATCAAAGCATTGATACATTTTGACGCCTTAATTTTTTTTGAGTTCCTGATTGGTTACTGTAAAGAGCTAAATGGTTTACATTTGCGAGATAATATAACCCTTGCTCAATCTATCGATGATGAACAAACAGCAAGGAGAAAATCTATTGGGTGTCAAATGGAGCTAGGTCAGGTAACCCCCGATTCACTATTTAGGAGCTGAACCGTTCGTTCATGGGCAACACTAGGCATATTCGGTTATTGTGCAAAGGTGTGAAATGACATTCGAAAAGTATTTATATGAAGATAAATATTTGTACACGTCAAATAAAGATTCGTCTTTCAACATACGTATGTATGTATACACATTCTAGAAGGTAACACCTTGTTATTGAAAACAAAAAATAAACTATTGTCGGATCATATCAGCGTCAAACAACAAATGAGCATTGTAAGGTCGTTCAAGTACATACGCATTTGTTAAAATTATATTATTCAATGCAGTTTGTACGGTTTACTACTCGAATTTCAAATGTAACACTACCTGTACAACCATACGACCTATAAAAGACATTAACTTGATTCACTTTTGTTCTGTGTAGCAATTAAATCTATAAAACGTGAATAACTACTACTTATTTTTAGATATCTTATTCCCATGGGTTTCTTTTTAAATACTTTGTCAAAGTTTTGTTAAAAGTACATAGCCAGACACCCATTTCTCAGAAGTTCAAATTTACGTATGTGTACTTATTGATAAGCACCATTACTTGGTAATGTTTATTTAGCCATCATACTTAATATATAATAACAATTTGTAATAACGTATGATAAAGCCATTCTTGCCACTTTTTAAACATTACAAGCGTTACACAACTGTGTATTGCAAAAGCTAGCTTTAAAAATGTAACGAGTAATTCACCAAAATTACTTTTTTATAACTATTTCATTCAGGCTTGTGCGTTATGCTAATTTATTTACAATCTACCCACAAGTGAACAGGTATATTTGTATCTTAAAATGTACACGTCAAGGCAACAGTCCGTGTACTTTCACTACCGAGATTGATGTTTAAGGTTTTTGGCCACACATTTTATAGAATTTTTCCATTTGGAGCTAAACAAGTGCCTTTAAAGAGCAGACTATACACAATGTAATCTGAAGAACCCGTCGATTTTATCGGTTTCTTACAGCCTACATTGATTCTGTCGAATTCCAGCTACTGGAACTGAAAACCATCAAACGTGTAGCTTATCTGGTGTTACGTCAATCATACTTAATCCAGGCACTTCATTTATAAGAGGTTTGTATATTTACAGCGTAGGTAATTACATCTTTCACGATCGAGGCAGTGATATTCAAAATGGCTTCTTAAGTGTACGATAACACTGTTTTAGCGGTTGAACGAAAGAAATATGCGTCTTGTACACCTGTTTGAATTTAGGTGAAAATCCAGAACACGTAAGTTGCTATCAAAACGCAAATAAAAGCAATTGATACTGAGGTTTATCTATCCATCAAAGTATTTTACTCTATCAGTAACAATAATCACGACACTCTTTTTTTAAACGTTTTCATTCCATTTAGGTAATAGGTCATTTGAAATAGTAGTAATGAACGTATGCATCTAAAACAGTCTAAATAATATACGTCTATTCAACCACCTGACACACGTTATTTACATATTAATTCAAACACAATAGATATGCCCACATTATTTAACTTTTTCTAAAAATACGGAGGCTGTACGAAGGTTAACCTCATATTTTAAACAGTTTCGTAATTCAGATTGAATAAATAACTGTCAGTATTTGTCCGCACAGTTATGCAAGACGCTTCAAGAGAGGTTCCTTATTTACTACAGCTATGATGGACAGAAGTGTCACAAGAGACCAAATACGGATCTATGCTGCACTTGTAGCTATAATATGAAGGCGTTTCTAGTCGCATATTGATTATCGTTCATTGTTTGTACTTGACAAGATAGCCAAACACTGACTAGTACTTTCCATGATGAATTACGTAAGTTAGTTTATTAGCAGACTATTATGTACTTCGCAATCGGTGAAAATGAGAATACTGATTATATCGCCACTCGCGGAAGAATATGGGTCATTCTAAATTTTTAATAAAAAGTAGGCGAATCGTAATTTCTCTACTTCTTTAAGTATATTTTTAATTAATTTAAATATCTAAATGTTGGCCATATAGATGAGAATTTGATGCAATTTTGAACGATTACTTTTCTAGGAACATACAAGTAAAATCTACCTCAAAACTGATCGTAAGACAATTACTTCTTCCCCAAAAGAATTGTTGATGTTCTTAGTTTAAATAAGCATTATATCGGGTGATCATTTTCAATCCATGGCATAGGATATAACTAAGTCTATCTACGGTAATAAACATTTGAAAACTCGCTGTTGATTCGGAGCTGTCAAAGTTACTTTCCATTTTTTTTTCGAGTATTACTACCTATTAATTTGCAGACATGGGTTACTAAATCAGATGTAAATAATTTAAGCTTGATTACCGCTATTTTTTGGTGCTACACCCGCTGGATTGCCAAATTTTTATATAAAAGACTTACTATTGATACTGCGCTACATAACGTGTTTATTATAATTACTGTTTTCGATAGAATAGCTGACGTTCCCTAAGAAAATTAACTTGAACAACTCAAAATGAGCAGTAAACTTATAAATGTCATTATCAAGGATAGTCATACAAGTTCTATGTCCAGGATTAAAAACGATCGCCCAGTATATTAATGCATAGCATTACTGCTTGTTTTTAATTTTTCCCTGCTTTGTAGCAACTTTAGAATAAATTTAGTCAATTTAGTCAAATTAGTCAAACGATATATTATTGAAATCAGAATTAAAAATCTCGATCAGTTGGTTATGTCTTTATTATTTAATTCTTTTTATTCTGACAGTGTAGCATCTTCTATTTTTCTTAGTTGCTGTTCGCCCATTAAATCCTGTTACAATCATAAATTCCGCCAAAATAATTCTAAGAAGTTGTCAAATGTGCGTCCAACAAGAATAATGCCATTTTGAACAACTTCTTTAATAACTTGTTAGAAAGATTGACATTTTATTAGGTACTAATTAGTTTAGTTTGCGATTTTTAGCAAAAAAAAAATTATAGAAACATAACCTGGTAGATCTTTCAATTATATTTTCAGGGGTAATACAATAAGTCGTTCTCTGAATGTCATTTTTTGGCAGTGGTCTATTATCATATGTTTTATCGGACTTTTTCCACTGTCTAGGGTGTATATCACACAACGTTTCGGGAGTTTTGATCTACTCCCGCCTTCAGGTGTTCCTGGTTAATCCTGAGAAGAACTGATATTGTACGCTTTTCTACGTAAACTCGGGCCTCCCCCGGGGTTTGAACCCGGGACCTAATTGCTGTGATTACTAGTCTGCCACTCTTACCACTAGGCCACCAACGCGGTTATATATAACATATAATACAATAAGTAGTACACAATTCGTTAAAAACCCCTAACTACGCAAATATTTAACAACCGCTAAATCCTTTCACTGGTGATTTGGCGAAGAGCATATCTTGGGCCAACTTTGTCGTGTTAGTTTCTCTCCAAGGCTATTGCAAATGACAGCTTAGCTGTCGAAATATGTAGTTAGCGGTTGTGAAATATTTGAATGGTCGGGGTTTTTAACGAATTGTGTCAGATTAAAACCACAGTCTCCATCAGTGTTTTATAATAAGTAGTGCACTTATTATCGATGGTTTTTTGATGAATATTATGAGTTATAACCGCAAAGCTGTAAATGTAACTCGTCCTACGGGCTCGTTGTATTTTCTTGCATTCGGATTATAACGAAATTATATTCATTAAAAAATTATAGATTATTAGGCGTACTTCGAATTACAATATTTAGAAAGAGACTATAATGATTTCAAATATATACCAGAAGGGGCGTAATGCTATTTTATTACTTCATCATCAATGCTAATGATCAATAAAGCTGATATTATATGGCAAATGCATATTTTGTATAATTGATATGTCGGCGAAATTTTTTGCATATGTATACTAATTATGTGAAAACAAATCATTTAAGCCAAGTTTCATTTTGCATATTTTGCATATTTATACGTTTTTGAGCATATTTTATGGATTTTGCATATTTGTCTATATTTAGCAATAATTGGTAATGAATGAAGAACTTTTTGAGATTTTTTTGTAAAATATACTATTTTATTAAATTTATTAATAAAATTTTTATGTACAACTGAGATATACGATATACTTTCATTTTCTGCCGCTGTAGTGCAGTGTGCGTATCGAAATGAGCAGAGGAAAGGGGAAGTCCCTGTTAAAATCTTTGATTATATAAACATAGACAATCAGCAACCTCCACTTTTCCCATAGAAGCAGTGTATAAGGAATCGGCCAACATAAACTTCATTTCAAGAGTGTTGGGTGAATAACAGTCTGGTGGGGTTAAGGGAAATCTTATTTTTATGTTGCTTACAACGTGAAGTTGGTGTTGGCAGTCCATGTTTATATAGTCAAACGTTAAAATGAATGACGTCTTTGAATAAAAATTAGAGAAATAAATATACTCATACGAAATAATTGAAATGTTTACATTATTTAGAATACTCCTACTTAGTTTCAAAAAAATTAGAGCATATTATGTATGCATATACAGGGTGTTTCATAATATATGCGCAGGACTTCAGGATGTGATAGCTCGTCCAAAAATTTGAAAAAAAGTTTCTATTAACTTACCCTCTAAAATGCACAATTTTCGAGATACAGGGTGTTGAAATTGAAAAAAAAAATTCGTTTTTTGCGAATATCTCCGGAACCGTTTATCGTACAAAAAACAGCTTTTGTAAGCATTTTCTACTCATAATAAGCTATGTTTTGTGCGAGAAAAAATTTTTTTTAAGTCATAATTGGTGAAGATTTTGAAGGGGTAGTGAGTGTTTTTCTCCCCAACTTCTACGCCACTGGAAAAAGTACAGTTTTCAGACGCCCATTTGAACCGCCAATGTTTTCTACACAATAAAGGTACTCTTGGTCATAAGCTCTAAAGTTGACCGTTTTCGAGAAAAATCAACTTTTATGTTGAAAAACATGGTCAATTTTTTGAAATAATTTTTTTTTTTTACTAATTATACAAAATTTATTTAAACGTTAGAACAAGTAACAAAACCAAACGTTAACTTCATAATTGCAAAATTAAAAAAAAATAACAAATTATACACAGTTAAATTAAATGTTGGAAATGTCCTCCGTTTAATTAGCAACAAAAAATTTATTTCAAAAAATTGACCATGTTTTTCAACATAAAAGTTGATTTTTCTCGAAAACGGTCAACTTTAGAGCTTATGACCAAGAGTACCTTTTTTGTGTAGAAAACATTGGCGGTTCAAATGGGCGTCTCAAAACCGTACTTTTACCAGTGGCGTAGAAGTTGGGGAGAAAAACACTCACTACTCCTTCAAAATCTTCACCAATTATGACTTAAAAAAAATTTTTTCTCGCACAAAACATAGCTTATTATGAGTAGAAAATGCTTACAGAAGCTGTTTTCTGTACGATAAACGGTTCCGGAGATATTCGCAAAAAACGAATTTTTTTCTTCAATTTCAACACCCTGTATCTCGAAAATTGTGCATTTTAGAGGGTAAGTTAATAGAAACTTTTTTTCAAATTTTTGGAACGAGCTATCACATCCTGAAGTCCTGCGCATATATTATGAAACACCCTGTATATGCGCATATTTTCGTACATTTGAGTGCATATATATGCGCATATTTTCGTACATTTGAGTGCATATAATTATCAGCTTTAATGATCAATGTTTGTCCCAACGCTCTTTTTGTTGCTTTTTATGCAAAAAACACACGCCATAACCTAGAAAAATCGACTGACATTTGTAAATGATCTTATTTGACACGTGAAACAAAACCAAGTTAGCTTGTACCAAATAGATAACAGTGAGTCGCTATATTGTCAGAATGGTAAGGTCCTATTGGACAATGTTCGAAATTTAAAAGGTGATGATTGGCTCTCAATTCAACGAATTATCTTCTCTAAAATATATACGTTGTGGTGCAAACTTGATACAACGATGTGCAAAATCAACAAACAGACTGTATCAATTGAAATTGCAAGTGCAATTATGCACGAATGCGTATTATAAAATAATAAAAATTGATTTTTCATTTACAATAAATTGGATGATGATATGAAAGAAAGACTGTGCGATAATCAATCTAATGTCTATACGGTGAGATTTTGCAGTCGTGGGCGGGTCTAGCGAGCACAATGTACAGAGGCGAGCATCGCTAGGTATAAATTTCAACAGTGGTGTATTGTGGGTTACTTGTTACTAGGCGTTATAAATATGAACCGTTTGGAAAATTAGTGCAGTGGACACTGCTAAGTGTCGCCCGATCAACTTTCCATGATAATAGCTTTGATTGAAAAAATTATACAAATTGGTGCAAAAGAAGTTGCAAACGAACGAATAGAATATTAGTTATTTTAGTTCTTGCGCTTAATACGCGAAAGAGGCAAATATGAACGAGAATTTGTCTATGAGGTCTCTATATTCCAATAATATTATATAACATTCAACTAAAAGGCACCCTATCTCCGCCTGTAGGTACAGGCCATCATATGTTTGTGACACTGACAAAGGTTATTCGACCAACCAGTGTTTTCAGCGTTCTTGGGAACTATGTTTTAGGATTTGATTTCAGAATCGTTTCAACATCTTCAAAACCGCACAAACACGAATTTCTGTTACAAAACATGTTTTTTTAAGGAATAATCGCATATGGACCAAACGTAAAATGACAAAATAATTGTTAAAAAGTTTTTAGGGTAAAAACAACACTAGCATTTAAAACTTTTTGTAAAAAAAATCGTATCTGGGTGTTTTCCAGAATGCTAAAAACCTACCTTGATGGCTAAGGCAAGTCTAAGAAAATTCTCATTTTTAATCGATCATGGTAGGCGGTTATGCAAAGGTGGAAATGATCCAAATAGGTAGCTGAAGTTCCCTTAAGGGGCTGTACAGCCCACCAAAATTCCAAATCACTCTGCTTAAGAATACAGAAGATATTTAGGTGCATTCATTTCAAGTGAAACATACTGTACCTATATTTCTTGCAATGGAAGTATGTAAAAACTGTATTACACCCCATTTAACGTTGTCTTACATATTTAACAATATGTATATACATAACAAGTGCAAATAATAGTGTTACAGACTTCTAGGGCCGATAGATCTTAACAAAATAAACAAGCAGTTCCCATAAACATCGGCCCATCGCTTCTTAACAAAACTACAGCACTGAGAAGAGTGCTGTAGAAACACGATTGTATTAAATAATAGATATTTATGCATTAAGGGAGATATGAATATGTTTTTTCCTGAGGTTGACATGTGTTACAGACCGAGGGCCCCTGGCCCGAGGTCTGTAAGTCAACCGAAGGCAAAGAGCATGAATATCTCCCGTGGTGCATACAATATTTTATCTACTAGCATATTCGTAAAAATGTATGAAATTTCAAAATGTCATAATGACATTAGCCATTAGAATATGTAAGTAACATCAAGGATTGCCTCATTGTATGGTTGCTAAGACATTACTTGTAGTTGCATTGTTACCATGAGTTTGAGGGAGAAATAATTTCACGTCCATTGGGAGTTATGAGTAGCTTTTCATATTTTGTTTCTATGACGAAAATGTACAATATCATGTTGCTAGTAGATAAAAATAATTTATTTACTTATTTTAGAGAGTTTATACTGCGTCCAACAGTAAAAACTAATTAAGGACTAGCGCCATAATTATACTGTGTGTTCAAGGAGGGCCAGTTAATAGTAAGAGATAACAAACTTGGTAAAAAGTAATTAAAAGACTAACAAAATGACGCTTAGAAATCTGATATTTTTGTTTGTTTTTGAGTTACCCTAAGAAACTGAATTTTTGGATTTTTAATTCTATTTTTTTCTGGCGTTAAGATTACAGCTACAGCGAAACTGACAAAAATTCTTCATGGCAACTTTTGATGGAGTTGATTACGTTATCATTTTTTCCGACGTTTCGTCTTCGAGCAACTTAACTTAATTTTCTTAAATACAGTCCTGATGTTCTGCAGGTACATTTTAGAAGCACTTTTTATTCTGAATTCAACAATGCATCACACATTATGGTTTAATATAATAACAGCAATGAGATAGCATGAACAAAAAAACTTAATGCTTGAGTAAGAGATTGCCATACAAAAAATATATATTAGTAGACATATTTTGTTGACAGATGTCATAATTAAAACGAGCGTCAAACCTACTCAAACAATTATCTATGTTTATCTCTTTCTTACTCAAGCATTGCATTCTGTTTTTTTTTAATGCTATCTCCTTGTTGTTATATCAAGTGATCAACAAAATGTCAGCTCTAGAGTGCTGTGGCTCCATTTAAATTATATGGAGCCACAGCACTCTAGGCATGACATTTTGTTAATCACCCTATATATTGTGGCCCCATTGTCAGATAAAGTAAATTTGGAATAATTGTATAGATGCGTTTTCTCAAATTCCGTAAACTGGAGTCATATTTGAATTCGTTAATGGTGTTTCTCCACTGTATTTCTGTCTGTGCCTTCTTTCTGAATTTTCAATTCCGAGCTCCATCTCGCAAGAAACGTGAACAAAATGGTGGGTAAATTAAAAAAGTTGATATAATTACTAGCATGGGGTTTACGATTTATGAATTCTAAGAATACGTCTGGCTTATCATTTTCAATTAGTTTATGCTAAATTAATAACTTTTTCTAAAATTACTATTGATGGAAAACGCCCCCCCCCCCCCTCTACTCAACTATCTCTTTTGAACCGTATAGCAAATCTTTCCACGGCCACCTAATTGAGCGTAAAAATCACGTATATCTGTCAAATTTCAAATGTTTTTTCTTCTTCTTCTTCCTCGTATTATAGGCCAGTGGCCTGTTTTAACCACAAAGTGGTTCTATGAGCCACTTTTGCCCTTAGGCCGGGTAGGTGGCTTGCCTTGCCCGTCGAAACTGAGGAAGAGTTCCCTTGTTAGGGGTTAACGAATATCGCAAGTGTTAGCGTGGTAGCCGGGGAGCGTACGTTTTTAAACTCTGGAGTCGCCGGGATTCGAACCCGGGCCGGCCGCCTGAGAGGCGAGCATTTGCTCGCGGGACCATCCGCTCACAATTTTTTTTAATTAATATTATTTTAAATACATAAAAAATGTATTCTATGACCTTCTGACCGCCGTAGCTCCTTTACGAGACCATTTCGGACCCATATTTATAGGAACATATTCGGTTTGAGTGCTATTACGCCTAGAAATCTGTAACACTATTTTTTACACCCTGTTTGGAATTAATAAAAAAGAATAATAACATAACTTTGATATACAATAATGTGGCATGGCTTAGTAACACATTCTTAGGCCCAAAATGAGACAATATAACTCAATTTACCTAAATCCAAATGTGTTTCGTTAAGCCAATCTGCGTGGAAGTTGGATGATATTCGGTATGATACTCCAAACTGTCATAAATTATGTTTTGGTTATTTTTTAGTGGACTATTAGTGGATGAAACATGAGTGCCACGACACAGACAAGACAGTAACCCTTTACTGACGACACTGCTTTTAATTTCGAGATCGAGATTGACATTCTTCGATCTCGAATATTTTCTAATAAGTCTTTGAGAAATCCACTGCTCCATATCCCATCGACCAAAACGCCGTCAGACTTGCCAAACTCTTCTACAGAAAACATTTGTTGATACGATACTTCTTACAAAAGACAACACACAAGAAGTTCTTAAAAAGCTTTCCCTAAAAGATATGCGGTTATTAATTTTCATCAGCATGGGATAAATTAACTCCAGCAATTATAAAAACATGTTAGAACAATGTATTATTAAATCGTAATGCAGAATTTGATGAAGAAGATGAGCTGCCTTTGAGCGAATTACGAAGAAAATGGAAAATTGACAATATGGTGCTGTATTTGATGCTATTACCTTACTAGAAACAATTGAACTACAGGAGTACACTTCCAATTGAAGAATGGAATAGGGACATTACTGAAGTTGAAGAAGATGTGCAAGATATTTCAGAAGAGAGTGAAAATGAAAATCAGGATCATGAAGAAAATAATGTAACACACCCAGATGCTGTGGAAGCACTGCAAACAATATTAATATGGGCCACGTGCAATGTGTTGGGCATTAATCACTTTATTTCTTTAAAAAACATGTATTAAAAAGCAGTATTATTAAATAAATGATTCTGTTACGAGGGTTCAAACGAAAATAACTTCATATTTTGTGAATAATAATAAGGAATGAATTAATAATAAAACTTACAAACAATTCAGTAATGTTACTTAAAACTGGCCATTTAAACAGAGGCATGTAGTTGTTCCCCGCTAGTGTGAACAAATGCGTTAAGTTGAACAACCTCAATTTTTCTGTGTTCACAGTTTTGAGACTGTACCTACTGTACGTAAGTGGAGTTAAATCGTCTTATTTTGGGATTCCAGGAATTCTCGGTTGAGCCATATTCAAATATTTTATAGACAGCCTGCATACGTAGCATTTTTTTATTTAGGTTGTCGTCTCTTTCGTTGGGTGCCTTTTTTCTTTGGGAGGAATATGCATTTTAATTACTATTACTAATTTTATTTACTCTTTCCTATTTATTTTCTGTTGTGTATTATGTACGTACACTCTTTATATGAGGATATTTTGACTAATAATGAATGTGTTCAAATGTTGTAATCAACTTGACAGATCCACATAAATTGGTAAAATAAAAAGAAAAGGTGCAAGGGATTTAAAACGGATGAAAATTATGTGCCAGTATGGAATTTCTCTAAACCTAAACTTACTAAATCCTTTAAATATCAATACGATAGATGTGAGAGTCAATTCAGTCATCAACGTAATGCAGCTACCGAGAATAGTTTACCATATTTTTGTTTGCGATCCTTACCTCTAGCAGTAGAAATATCCTCTAATGTTAATAAAATCCCCTTGATGTCAACACCTTGAATCTATGTATAAAGTTCGGTATAATTAAGTATTTTCCTCAGTTACAAGTTTGTCTAAAAAATAATATAATATTCTATAAGAAAACAAATACAATAGCCTGTTTTATTTTAATTATTTAAACTACCATATTTACTAGAGTTTATAAATTTAAAATTAAACCTTTATTATATCTTTTAATACTTATAATTCACAAAAATAAGAACTGGAAAAATTGTATTACAATAAATACACGTCTAGAAATGTTGTGGTAGCCCATTTGTGAATATACATGCTTGAACATTACAATACATATAAAATTAATAGCAAAAAAAGCTACTCCGCACTTAAAAGACAGCTACGAAATTAATTAACGTTAATTAACTGGAAATGCAAAAATACCGTCAAATTAAACATTTATAAAACGTGTGTTTATTTAGAAACCAGTAATTTAATTTTAACTATTCTATTAAACATTTGTATACCTTAATCTTGCAACAATAAATCATGTTGCTCCCTTTGTGGCTCATAAATTTTACGTGTTTATCTTCCAGCGATGTTTGCTCATTCCGTAGCTTAAAATACGCGTTTTATTCTGCAGAGGGTATTAAAATGTAATCCAAATATCGGGTCAAAATTCTCAAGCCATAATCTGACCTATGATACAATGTTGAAAGCATTCGCAGGGCGAATCGCCAATTAGTTTTAAAAGCAATCATAATTTTAACAACAATGTTTGTATAACGTTTTGTATCAAAGAGTGCTTTTATAATTCGAGTTAAAAGTAAGCGGTTCCTTGGAAATAATTATCAATATAAACAATTGTTACTGGCGATACATTAAATTTTTTAGGGCAAGTATAAAATAGATACGACTCAGTTTTATGATGTCATAGGTGGCAATATATAAAATCGCGTTAGCTAATTTAATGCTTTGGTTACACGCCCGTTTTCTTCAACTTCCCGTTTTACTACAAATTCAGCGGCTGTTTTTTGAGAAAACTGCCGTGGGGCAAAAACCTTACAGGAATTCTAGACTTCTTTTTATGTTACATTCTGTTTCACTGTGGGGATACAGCCCCACGGTCGACTTAACAAATCCTCTGTATAATAACTACTTTCCGTATTGAGACATACATAGTTGTAACTAAAATTATCAACTCAGTTTCTGCGTAAGACAATACATTCGTGGCGATATTCAGTAGATTTTAGTAAGACATAATTAAGTTATATACGATAGCAATTGATGCATAAAAACCTACTATTAATATATTATACCCTTACACAATATACAGGTGTTGTAACAAAAAATTCTTAAACGTTTATTCCATATATCAACATTTCAATAAGGTGGACACATCCATGTTTGTGCCAAGAGAGCTAAGTTCTATACCTACACTAAGTCAAACTATACATACACAGTTCTTCTTTAAAACGTTAATTTAGCGTAATTTGGCAAAATATTTAAACCAACTACAGGCCCCACAGTACTTAGCCAAGAAATTAATGGATTTTTGCTATTTTCAAAGGAGGTTCCTATTAATTCAGCTGTTTTGCATGGGTGTAAGGTCAGGAACGGTCTCATCAGCACAGGGTGATCCATCTGTGTCAGAGTGTTGTATTTATACTCAAAATCAGAAAATCCCAGCTTTTGCCAACACTCTTCCAAGGAAAGTAAAGTCCCGTTGGTGTTCCAAGCGTTGAAACACAGCACTGGGCAGGAGTAGCTTGTGCTATATACAATGTGGTATTCAAAAGTCAAGGTGTCTTCTGTCTTCAAGATATTTTCATGTTCGTCAGCAACTTGCAAGTCTTCAAAATTTCCTAGTCCAGAACTGGAATGAGCTACCTCAATAATTTTATATTTTTTCTTGGACAGATACGAGCAGTTTTCGTGATTAGTTTCTCCATGTAGAATCCATTCATCGTGTATTTCATCGGACATGGTTTTTATTTGTAGAACGCACTTTGCGAATGAATCCCACGACATGAAAAAATGCGGCGCTTCCATCGTAATTTAAACAGACGTAGGTAGGGATTTGCCAGTTGCCAAAATTAGTTTCCGAGCGAATGAACCACTCCTACACGCTTATCATCCTGCAACGGAAAAGTACTTGCTTCAAAAAATCTGAAGAATTTAGAAATTAAACGACTATGTTGAACACTATTTATAGTGTTCGATATAATTTTTGGTCGTCTCTCCTTTTATGAGTAATTTCTAAAACACTGCTGTTCTTGGTTATACGCTTTAGAGGCAGTTAAATTCTAACACGAAAAGCTGACCTGGAAACATTGAGGATAATGGAAATTGCGGCGGAAATAACGAATTTAAGGCCACACGCCTGGTAACGTCGAAAACTACGCCTACTTGATTCCTAAACTCGATTTATGACGACATTAGGGTTCAAAATGGATATTAAATCATCGTATGTTGCAGCAACTAAATCGGAATAATGATGTAAAGATGAATTATATAATTGGGTGGTTTCCAAAATGAATAACTTAATAAAGACAATTTTTTGATAAGTAGTAAAATGTAGAATCAGAACAGCAGCCTGCAATAATGTTATTTTTCTACGCTGCACTAAATGCCAATTAATTAACCTACTGACTAAAGATACTGTCAATAGCGAAGAAGCGTATAAAACAATGGAACCACGTTGCACGTTATGGTGTATAACATTATGCACCGAATAAATGTTTAGATGTGATAAAAATACCGTACTAGTACTACATTTGCTTTTCGATTTACATATTGGGTGACCGGTTTCAAAAGCAAAAGTTCTATGGAGTACACTGAGTACATTTTGGTAATTATTATGTGAAAATTGTGATAAATAATTTTTTCTACTCACTGTATAGAACTCGACTTTTGCGCCTTAGTTTTAGGAAACAAAACTGTCAATTTCCAACCAGCAGGAGGAAATTTTTATTAACTCCCGGAGAGAGCCAATATTTTTTACCTCCTGTCAGATTCGATTGTTAGGCTTCTAGATATTAAAACTATTTTGGCTTAATTTTTTTTTAACTATAGAAGTTTGTCCAAGTTTTATTAATAAATCAGGACAAATTGCTTAACAGTTTGTGGCATAACGTGCTAAATCACTTCCTGCTTCATTGCAATCATTATCCTTCCTATAAGTTAAAATAGGATGCAGCAATCGTCAGATCTATGATGTGATATGCATTTGGTATGTTCGGTTTTGATCGGTATATGTTCAGGATTTTTTTTTATCCACCAATGTTCTAAAAATGTTTACTGCGGTATTTATTTTAGTGCAGGAAAAAATCTACTAAAAGTATCCTACAGTATCAAAACGCAATGTAAAGAAACTATTATCAGGGGTTCCTAAAGCGTAATAATAATATGTAAATGCCATGACTATGATCATTGTGCGGAAAATGGGTGTGTCAATAATGTTTCTATGAAATTTTTGATTTGGGTAACTCATTAATATTTAAGCGGAATTTAGACCATCAATAATGGGGAACACCTGGCCCTTGCATTATCAAATATGCCAAGCAATAAATAAATTATGGGAGCTGCCAATTTCAAGGTACTGATTAATATGGGGAAGTTATTTGAAACATTTTAAAATACAAATTTTCAATTTTTTCTCCATTTCCAAAACTGAAAAAATGTTATCGATATTTCCAAGATCTTCAAACTGCCATGTCAAAAGGTCAATTTTCTTATTGAACACAGTAAACTGAAAATCAACTTTAAATTGCTACAATTAAAAATACTGTAATATGCAAAAGAAAAACGTAATAAATTCTAAGGGGTAGGTTCCCGCTGCGTGCTCAATCAATCTGAAAAATACAAGTCCATATAGCCCTACAACTTAAAACTGAAATATGCCCTCCGGTACGACGAACCATTAAATAGAAATAAATATATGAATATTTGTAATTTAATTTATGCTCGTATAAAAAACATTTTTTTAAATGTTCTATTGTATACTATTTATAATTAGTTTTGGTGGAAATCAAGTTTTTTAAACGTAATTTCCTTTATACACCGAGTGACAATGAGACCGGGGCCATGCTTTATATCTTTATCTATGAATCGCTTTGGATAATATTTTATACGAAGATACCTACTAGACATAATTTTTGATTGAGCGATAGATATAGTCAAAATGGCCGGCTTCCGGTTTCACTCGAAATGAGACCAACTTTGATTTTTTTAAAAACAAAAAAAATATTTTATTTTCAAATTTTATTTTGTATGTACTACTATTGAAGGCCGTGACTTGGAAAAATCTGTTTTAATTAAGAAAAACATAAAATATATAGGGTGATTCATTTAAAAAATCAAAATTAATGTTATTTCCGGTAAAACCGGAAGTCCGCCCTTTTGATTACATTTGTGTCTCAATCCAAATTCATTCAAAAGTAAAAGAGGCATGGCATGGCGGTGGTCTCATTGTCACCTGGTATATATCCCCATCAGGTGAGCAATAAATGTATGAAAATGAATTACAAGCGAATGAAGACATTTAAAGTGATTGCTTTTTAAAAATTTTCATGGTATAAATACAATACTAAAACATTTAAACAAAGTATTTTATATGTCCACCAAATCCACAATACATATAATAGTACATTGTGTATCTAGAACAAAAAATGCAACACAGGAGTCTGAGAATGTTGCTTTTTGTCCAAGATGCACATACTATTTTTCCGCCGATCGATACGAGTAATTTAAAAAAAAAGGAAAAAGGGTCTTTTATCGAAAAATATTCCCGGCCTAGGACGGGAATATTATTCCTGTACAGTTTTATTATAAATTACCTAGCAACGGCTGATGTAATGGAATGTTCGACTTTGCTCAACAAAATTTTATCAATAATGTGTTAATTCCAGTACGATTGGCGGAAAATCAGTATTTTCTTAAACAAAGCATGCCTTACCCCTATTATAGTCTCTCAAAGCAGATAAAATGTATAAATTAAGGTTTTGCAGAACTACTGACAGCTAACAACCTTTAAATTAAATATGAAACATTAACACATTTTTATAGTAGTTAATACGTATTTAGTCGTCGATAATTCCATACAGTTAATTAAGTGTTTCTTATACAGGGTGTCATTGAAAGTGTGAAGAAAACTTTAGTGGATAATAGCTTATACCAAAATCAAAGAAAAAAGTGTATAAGTGTAGGTCCGAAAATGCATCTTAAGAGATTTACAGCCCTAAGAAAGGTAAGAAAATAACACGAATTTTGTTAATTAAAATAATACAAATAAAACAGATTTGGTGTAATTTTGCATATCTACGCAATTTTTTATGCTGAATTACATGCGATTAAAAATATTGGTATCTGTTTATTCGAAAAGGTTAGACTTTTTACATAAAAAAGGTGCTCTTATTTAGAATAGCTGAGAGCATTCGTTTTCGAGAAAAGCGAACATGAAGCTTGAAATTAGATACGAGCGTAATCTACTCGTCGCAATGTGTTTTTCCATTTAACCTTCTCGGAGCTGTAGCTCTCATAAAACGCATTTCCGGACCTATATTTGTATGAACTATTCTTCTTACTTGGATGTAAGCTATCCACCATTAAAATTTTCCTCGCACTTTCGATGACACCCTGTATATTTTTCACGGATAATCAGGTAGTAAATCATTTTAATTAGATTATTTTAAAAATAACTTTTAAGTAATAAATAATGTAACAGTAATAAATCATGTAAACTTTTTCAATGAACAAACCAGTTTATATAATGCACGTACAAGTACTTGCCAAATGTTTCATTAAAAATACTCCGGTAGAACTACCTGAATGCAAGTGCTCCACTCAATTGCGACACCTTGATATTTCAATTTTAGAAGCAAAAATATTGAACTCGACCTTTTGTCTTGTCACGAAAGATAAGTTGCGAAATTGAATTGAGTACTTAACGCGATCTGCAAGCTTGGGACTACTTTTTAAGCCAGTCAAGGGTTAGGTAGTAAAAATATGTTTTGCGTTACCATTAACGCATGTTTGTTTAACAATAAATAGAGATTTCTATGCTTATTTTTGGCTCGCACACGAGACAAAGGTAAATTCTGGGCATAGTCGAGTTAGAAACCAGAAAGTGTTGGTTTTTTATCGTAGCTATTGATGTTTTATCTTGAACTGCGAGTATAAAGAATGATATGGAATACAACATAAAATAGTAACATTGGTTGCAGTTAATGATATTTCTTACTTCAGAATTACACTGAGTAATATTGGTAAACGTTGGTAATGGAAATTCGTATTTTATTGCGGCTGCTTTTTAACTGCTCTAAATCATTAATTCTTTAGGTTACTCGAACTATATAATGAATATTAATCAATGCTACATTGCAATCACAATAATCCCTTACATGAAATTTAATTGCTGAAATATCATGCGTATACTTATTTATTATTTTACAAGTTGTCTTCATTTAAAAACTGTAGAATTATTGTTATTAATACGATAACATGTGTTGCATGAGAATATAATTATATATAATAAATAAATTCCTACTTCATCGAATCAATTATTTATTATTCTTAAGAATACCAATTAAATAATGCAACCATGACTTCATTGAATAAAATCACATTGCAATATTACGAAATCTAAATTTAATAATGAAAAAGTGCAGTTGCAATACGTTAACTTGTTTTGATTTCTAGTAACCACATATTTGTATGTATGTATGTATTATCTGTAACCTTACTTACAGGTGTAGAGGACCACATATGATATGATTATTATTACTACTACCAAAAATTTATATGTTTCAAAAATATATTACTAGAAACGCATGAAAGTTTTTGAAAACAGCACGCAAAAGGTAATAGAGAATACAGCGGCAACTTTTTAACAAAGTCCACTACATATAACTTACTTCGGCAAGCCGTCCTCACCAAGCACGTTTTATGGGAAAACTTTTGTTTGTAACCCAGTTGTAGGCCAGTTTGCTATTTTCTGGAGTTGGATGAAGAAAAACTTCGTGGGAAAGCGTCAATGTTTAGGTGGCTCAATAAATTTCTAGTTCACTAAATTTTTCACGAAGTTGAACTTACTTCGCTTACTTTTACTAATAATTGGGAACAGCTGCTTACTATTGTCTCCTTCGTTGTTGAGTTACGAGTAGATCAGACAGTGCTAAAAATAATATCATTTTAAGGACGCCAACTCCAATTTTGTCCATTAAATTCAAACTCTATACGTCTTTTGAAATATCACAATTTCGATCAAATATTCTAAAGTTGGCTACATTTTTGAATTAACGTTTCAACCTATGGAAATAAATCAAATTGGAATACAAATATTTCTTTATCAATTTCGAACCGATTACTGTTATTTAAGGAAAATGTATTTTATGACTGATTGACTGAAGCACAACTTTAAACATTTGAACAAAACAGAATTCATTGTATTTTTGAGTAACATCAAAACCGAAACACAACGTAATTATGTAACCCACCACTTTCGACGTTATCGCAACTTCAATGACAATTCTATAATTAAATTGAAATGAACAATATAGGCAGAACAGCTCGATAACAATGGATATTGAGAACCATTTAATGGATTACTTTGATGTTTGACACATCAATAAGTTCAGCTGATAAGTAATAGTTATTATTATGCTTCTCGCAATCAGTATTTATATTTTAACAATCATTTTCAAAATGGTACAATCGAACAATGCGATTACCCACTTCTTGACTAGAAAGACTTAACACAATCTACAAATAGAACGAGGAAGTTCTTCATAATGCTGGTAGTTTGTGAAACAAAGGCTTACTCAACACAATTAACTTTGATGCGTTAATTATCGTCTGTTGGGAATCTTCATTTTATATTACTAATTCCTATTTCAACTAATTTATAATTTTATTCAACACCTACCAATTTCGATTTTACCATTGTGATTTTAAACAAGGAAAGTAGCTATTTATATTGCTGTAATGAAAACTCACGTTACTAAGGGCAACGTGAGTAATTCTCTCAAATACCCACTAAAAGAGTTCATTTAAACGCAATACCATAGCTACGCAAAAATTATCAAAGAAACTCGGATGAATATTGTGAATTTGAAGAATTTATTATTGTTCATTATACGTATTAGTGCTTTGAACTTTGAGGCGCTATGTATAATTGTATATAGCACAAGTCATTTACCCCCTTTAAAAAATTTACCCCATTCATACAGTCCCAGTCAAAATATTTTTGCGTGGGTAAATTCTGTTATGACCGACTTGTAGTGTAAATAACTATTATGGTAATTTGAATTTCCTATTATGTCGAAATTCTTATTTCTCAAAGCTTTCTTCATAACTACTAACTACCAACATTTGCATACGATAGTAAAAATGATTTGGGAAAACAAAACACGAAATCTAACCGCGTAATTTGCACTGTAAATGACAGAAAAGTGAATGATTTTTATTGAAAGTCAAATTCTTAATATTTTGCTCTTAATATGCGAACAACTGTGCAAATATTTAATTAATCTCGTCACTCCCGTAGATCTGAACCACCCTGTATAAATACGAAACAACAGCACAATTTCGAAGCCGACGCCGATCCGTATCATCTATCGCACGAGTGGCTTCGGTCGATAAGAGGATTCCCAAAAATAGCCCTTCCAAAAATAGAATTTAATTATAAAATGCTAGGAGACAATGGATATCTGTTAAATTACATCTTTTAAAATACAGACAAAATAATGCTCAATAAAGGAAACCGGAATTCACTTTGAAATCCTAATTTTATCGACTGCAATTTCAAAACCGTAAAAGATATTAGTTAATCAACACATCTGAGGACCAAGTTTGTTAATAATTGAGAAGTCAAAGCGGTAATCACAACTGCCTATTTAAAAAATCCTTGGCATATATCATAAAAACATTTTTATCCAGAATATCTTTATTTTTAAACAAGCATTTAACAGCGATAAAAAATAAATACCGAAAAAAATCAGTTCGAGCTACGTTTTTTTCTTCAAATCTTTGTCTGATTTTATAAAGTTTCTCGTTGAAAATTTTAATTCACACAGGTTCTTTTCACTATTTTTTTAAGTAATCGGATGCGAGTTATTTTTCTATTCTTATTACATTTTCTTATAAAACGTTGCTCCATTTTAATATATCAGGGGTTATCTTATCCTCAGATTTCAATGTTTTTAACTCTGTATATTATGAGAGCTATCCTGGATCGTGGATCTAATCGGTGGTATTTCAATTTTCAAGTACGCAAAGACATTTAATCATAATGTTGTCATGAGGTTATTAATAGAGAGCCTTCTCATTTGTTCCAAATTTGCTGGGCCGTATATTGTATAAATATTGTATTTTCAAAAGCAGAGTGATGACTAACTCCACTAGTTTTATTAAAATTATATTCTTTTAGTAAATTGGCGTATCACATTCGATTCCGTATAATTTAGTAGAATATTCATTAACAAATAGATAACAGTTATTGGAGAAAATATAGCTGCCTAGGAACGGTCTAGGAAAGAAATTGTTTCGAAGCAGACTTATATCTTGCAAATGTTCCGAATGTAATGATCTCAGACCGTTCAAAATCCGATTATATTTATTTTTCGTTGACCGCTTGTTAATTTCAATATTAATGAATTATTTTTCCTAAAAAAGAATGGATTAATAGACGTCATTAATACACTGTTTTTGATTAATACACTCTTTTTCATTAATTAACTGTTTTTTTTAATGATGGATTAATAGATCTATTAATACACCGTTTTTGATTAATACACTCTTTTTCATTAATTAACTGTTTTTGTGATTTTGACGTTTTGATGATATCTTGCATGGAGGTTAGTTGTATTAATAAAATTTTTCGCCACAAAAAAAGATTTTGCGCTCAACGAAAATTAAAGGCACTCACTGGCTATCGCTCGTTCGTGCTTTAAACAGTTTCGATTATTAATCGCCTTCATTAACACACTCGTTGGTTAAATAACTATTTCCGTTGTTCGTTTATTTATGGGTTTCATAATGTATAGAGAATCGTCTATTAATGACCCTTATTAATGAATGGTTTTTTATTAATGAACGATTTTTAAAAATCTGTTTATCGTAGTGGCACTGTAAGTCTATGTCAAATTCGAGGTTAGCAGGTTAGGTTTTGCGTCAGTTTGTGTCAAAACTAACCTCGTATTTGACATAGACTTACAGTGCCACCAATATAAACAATGTCAACCTAAGAAAAAAAATTACAACCATCTATGGTCACCCGGTACCATTAATGTCAAAACGTTAAGTGTCAAATTCTTTTCATGGAATAAAATTAGATTTTCTTCAAATTAATAATATACGATCAACGTAAAAATATTGTACCTAACTCGCGTGTTAATCGGCGATTAATAATCTCTACATTTAAAAGGTCTCGATTATTAATCGCTCTCATTAACATACTTGTTTGTTAAACAATTATTATGGTCTGAAATTCATTCTCCTATTAGTATGTGCAATTGTTTTTGTATACGCTAGTTGTAAATCTGGTCAACCAGTGGTTTTTATCGAGTTAATATAATTCGCTTAAAACACTAAACGCAAAAATTCTAGTTTTGAAGTTGGGTACATTGGAGATTATCTACACCCATATACCGTGTACATATTGTAACGGTGTGATGCTTACAGCAATGCTGGTTGCATTGCTAACGTACAAATGCTAATAAAAGCTGCAAATAGGCCCAGAATTGGTATTGTATTTATTGCAAAAATATAAGTCACTAGTAAAAATTGATAATTACATAAACATGATTAGCAATAACTGTATTTAATTAACAGAGGTTAGTGATTGAATAGAACAGCACCGTGAGGAATGCGTTTAGTTTGTATTCAAGATTTGTGCTCGAAATGGCAAATGTAGCTAAACGTATAATGAATGGCAGTTTAATCGAGTAACGTTATGACACGATAATGAAATCGCTTAACTACAAAGGTATTTCGAAGCGTTACAGAGGTTTCATGCAGCGCTTTCAGTCATATCGAAATGCCAACAATCGATAACGCAGCTAAAGGGTTATAAAGCATTGCAAGAAGGAACAGATTAATGCAAAGAGCATTTAAAAAGCAACCTAAGAATTAAAGAAGACTACAATAATGTGCTAATAGCTTGTGAATCAATGTTTTTTTAACTAAAAGTGAAAAAGTGCATCCAGTTGTGCGGTTATAGTTTCCGGAATGACATCTACAAAAGATCAATTTATCATTACTAAATACAATAAAGTTGTATGCCTTCGTAAAAATCACTACTTTCTTATTTCTTCAAATGTGGTGTATCAAGTGATCTAAGTTATATTTGAAAATACAGCAATATATTTAGGCCGTAGCAGGGTCGGACTGAGTGTTTGAACCGGCCCGGACAAAGAACTCAAAACCGACCCCTTTCAAAAATGAATTTTCTTCTCATGCAAACAAACCCAATTATCAGACTTTTTTCAAAAACAAAATATATATTTTAAAACATCACTCAGGTAATACAAAAAAATTATATTTTTTTAATAGCAAACGCTTACTGCACATAGGTGTAACCAAGAATCAAGTAAAAAGGTCCTGGATAATGAAGCAATGCGAATTAAAATTTGTGTTTGTACCCCGAGAAATGCAATGTTCCAGGATGCAACGGGGGTGAGGGGAGTCTTAACACGGGCAAATTTTACGAACAAGCGGACTGAAGATGCAGGCTTTTGCACAAATGCGTACTTGCTCAAGTCCTGGTGCGATGGCCGACAGCTAATGAATTTAGCTATACGAAGAGCGAAGTAAATGCAAGCGACTTCAATAGCTTTGCAGTGAGTAAATTGCTGCATATTAGTTCTTGTGGGGTTCACAAGGTAACGTTTGCTTGAGCAGACGTATCCTTTAGCGTTTATATTTAAAGTAAACGCATTATTCAACGTGTACATGTACGTACCATATTTCAAGGGTACATTTAAAGCGTCCGTTTGGAGACGCTAACTGACGCCGCACCCAAAGGGGTATTTACAAAATTCGAATAAATCTTTACGCAGCCTTGACGTCAGAATTGGCAGTGATGGGGTTTCCACGTTGCAGTTTGTGTGATTATTTTCCACGCTTTTACTTCCATAATTGGATGATGCAATCCGAAGTTTGAGGTGATGGAAGCCAGCGCTACTTCGAGGAGCAAAGGTAAGTCGAAATAGCAAAAGAGTTACACAGTAAAGTCTACGGCTGCGTACGCGTATTGTGTTGATTTGATTATATGCAAGTGCGACCAGCCAGGGCGTTATTTAGAAATTTTGAGATTTGCGTTTTTTAACGACAATTATTCCAACGTTATTCCTGATAATGTTTTACGTTGACGATGTATGTTTGCAACGCGCCTGCGGGTAGCTCCAAGCTATATCGTAAGGAAGGTTGTTAGAGAATTTTATATTATTTTATTTTATTTTTTCTGTGTCTTTATATGTGTTTTATATATGTTATTATTTGCGTTTTGCAGCCAATAGATTGATGTGAACAAATTGGCTTTTCGGCATTGTTTAAAGTTTAGTTTCAGCCGACAACACTACAAGGGAGAATAACATTTCTGTTTTGGCAGATAGTGATCTTTCATAAGCTACGCACTGAGATATTAAAAGTTTCATATTCACTGAGCTAGCTAACCGGATAAAAAGAGAAAATATTTATTTAAATATTATGGCGTACATTGTTCAGATTTAACGTATTTGCGGAGGGGTAAACAAACGTCGCATTTCAAACCTGCTCAGCTAAACTTTTTGTACAATATTTGTCGATAGGTTTGTAAGGAAATGAAAACTCGAAGAGTGAAAGCATCCAAAGTCCTGGTACAACTATTTCTAATGTGCAAATCTGAATTATATGGCATGACAACTATGTCCATAATCACATTAAAGAAGTCCATTCTAAATCTGTCAGCTGAATTTTGTAGTGTTTTGTCGTTCGTTGTGAAATCTTTTTATTCTGAGCATATGTCTTTTTCTTAACGACGTCTAGCTAGCGGGATTTTATTTTTAAACAATTTCACTCATTTACCTTATTTATAAACTCTTCAGTCTTTTCAGCAATTTTATATAATTCTCGAAAAAAATCCTTCAGGGATTGTCAAGTGTCCTCGACCATGCAGTATCCTTGCAAAAAAATCCATACCTGATGTTTACAGCATACCAATATTCACGGTTTATGGAAAATTTTTGTAATCAAGGGTCGCAGCGTTCAAAGTGTTAATACGCGGTTGTGATTAACCAGTAGACCACCGGCCCATCCGGCTGTAGCCCAATCGCCCGGCTAAGCAGTCCGACTCTGGGCCAACAATCGCAAATTTGTAAACGAGTGTTGCTCGCATAGATCGTGCGATCTGCCACCGCTTAATTTTTTTCCTTTGCGGCGAGTGAAGGACAAAGTATACGCCAATAATTCACAAACAATTCCAGCCCTCGACCACAATGTTCGACCTGTTCGCGGAATGCAGTCGCAGTTATACGAAAATGTGATGGCAGAACTTTCTCAAAAGGATGACCATTTGTCACAGAAGCCGAAGCGCCTATTTACCAAATTTCGTGTTTCACATTTTTATTAATCACTGCGTTTTTACTTTGAATGGAAATAAAAATATTGGCATTTTTTTAACAAAAAAGATATTTTTGTTAATTTAAAATGGCACGTATTAATGGAAAATCCTATACTTACATTTTCCTACTATTATTGCCACTCTTTGAGGCAAAGCACAAAATAGTATTTAATCCTACCTTACATTAAAGCAATGGCCTACGTATGAAAGCATATAATCAAGAACACGCATATTTAAAACAACTGGGAAACTAAAAAGCTAAACACGACAATTCTTTGAAAATATGTTGAAGGGAAAAGCTTCGCAAACAAATTTGTGTTAAAGTACAGTTCAAATTCAACACAGTTTTTAACAAATAGTACTTTTGAAATCTATGTGGTATCTATACATTTAACATTCCTGGAATGTTTTCAAAAGTTAAACACTATCTTTAGAGTAAAAAACATGTTTAACTATGCTCCACCCAGCTGTCAAATTCCTCATTCATTTAATAACTACCATGAATGTTGATAGTTGTTAATTGCTGAGTCGAGTTTTGCTATTATTAAATTAATTGTCGTCAATGGTTATGACATTGGAGCTATACCAAGGTTGCCTGTTTTTAAAAAATAATTCAAATTACTGTCAAGTACATGCAATGGGATGGTTTCACTTGTCCAATAAATTGTTCGTCAGCTTCCAGAGTCATAATACTGAAGCGACAATAAACTCCAGTTTATTGCCTAATGAATTAATTTAAAACGACTCTGTTATTTTTCCTACAGCATTTTGCCGCGCAATTTTCGGCGAATACAGAACAACTAGCTCTGGATGTTCATGCAAATAAGCAAACAAGTTAATGTTGGGAATTAGAATAAGGCGTCGACCTTTCACTTAGGCGTTTGTCTTTGATCGCGAATGTCTGATAATGATAGCTCGGCAATTGCGCTTCTACAAATATTCGAGTTTATGCATGCGTGACTTCTACCACGCACACACACTCTGACCTGCTCGAGTTTCCCATTGTTATCTTCTGTTAAACCAAGATCTCTTTATGACGAAATAAATTCTGCAAACGCCTACGCGTTAGGATGTTTGGGGATTTTTAGAATTTTGCTTAATTTATAACGGGTTTAATTTACGACATTTTCAAGCCGAAATAATTTTAACTTGGGAGTATGTTACGCAGTTGATTCAAAATGAAATGGGACTGAGCTTACTGTTTTTCACCAATTGTTCTCGGTAGCTTGACGTTTTATTGGTTTATATACTGTCGAACAATAATATGCGTTTTTAGACATCATTTTCACGCGTAAAGTAAGTCGTTTTGGGCCCTCGGACATAATAGTTCTTTATGCACCAAGGGCATTATTATGAAGATATTTATGCCCGCTGGAGGGTGACAAGTTTACAAGCTCGAGAGCCTCTAGTCAAGGGTTTGAAAGTCGCCCGAGGGTTTATACATCAAGTAACGCCCATGGTGCGTACAACATTTTTCTTACTAGCGTTTCTTAATATAACCTAAATAATAGATTGGAAAGCTTATTGGATGATCAACTATTGCTGTGACGTGTGAACACATAGAAGGATCGAGGTACGTGATTGGTCAGAAATACGAAGCTTTTCATTTCTGACCATTCAAGTACCATATAGTCAGGAATCAGAAATCATAAATTCGATCATAAGGTGTGCACTCAAAGATGTAGTTTTAAAAATAAATGTACACTATCTGGAATTACCTTGCAGATCTAAATGTGAAAGGATCCATTCTTTTTGCCATCGTAAAAACAAAAAAAAAATCCAATTGTTTTTATTACTGAAAATTGATGAATTTTATGCGTACATGGCATTTACAAACTTACTTTTGAATATTGCCCAATGATTTTTAAACTAATGGAAAGCTTATTCTTTCTAGATGCAGATGATGTTAAATGAATCTCGAAATTATTTTTACAAATGCTACAGAATTTTTTTAAACAAAGCGTAACGGGAATGCGCGGTATAAATTTCAGCAGCGAGGTGTTTTGAAATATATTGCAGAGCTCCCAGCGCAGATGTCCTGATTTTATAAATAATTTTATGACATTTTTTAAAGATTTTATAACAAATTTTATGACATTTTTGGAGATGGCTCAAAATGAAAGCTTTAATTTTAGTCGGTTTACTATTTGAAAATGCATTTTTGACTGTACTATAACAACAATTACATAATATAGATAGATGCTTTGTACACAAACAAAAAATAAAACTATTATAAAAATAAAAAACAGTTGCACAGGCATGACTATTATATTATTTATAACTAGCAACCCAGTGAGACAAATGTCTCATTTAAAAAAACAAAAAAGACCGTTTTTCAAATAGAACGCGTATTAAATAAAAACTGTACCCAGACCTGGAAGGTGTCAAAGTGGTACGCCGCATCGGAACATTCTGGAAGCTGTCAAAGTGGTTGCCTAACCGATCGAGGTTTTAAGGCGCAGAAGGTCGCAGCTCCGTTTGGCTGCTGAAACAGCGTACTGACACTTCCGGTTTTCGATAAATCACGTGATTTCTCGAAAACCGGAAGTGTCACGTGACTGAAATTCGTTTCCTGACCTGACATGACCATTCCAAACATATAACTTTGATAACTTTTTTCTCTATCTCTTACGGTTTGGCTGCTGAAACAGCGTCCCGGACAGACAAGTCTATTAGATAAAGGATTCACAGCTACTTCTTCTTCATCTTTGCCATCATCAATTCAGTTTTTTTGACCTTCACTTCTTCAATTTCAGTTCTCATTTTTGCAGCCGTCTCTAAGCCCATGCCTATCATGGCCTACGCTTCTATGTCTTTCTTTTGTACTGACTTGTTTTGCAAGTTCACACATCTTCCCACCTTTTTGTTGCCTTCAGATATGAAATTGTTGGCTATTTTAAGCTCCACTTCTTTGGTGAGCAAGCCCATCAGTATTGCACATAAATGCATACTTCCAGCGTATGAAATGCGTAAACAAGTATACAGCAATTTTTAGTGAAATAATTATCTGCACTGATTTATTGTTGTAACGATTACGATTTATTTTCCGCTGCGTGTTTTGATCAATTTTATATTATTAATTGCTCAAATAAGGCTTGCCATGCAACGCTCTTGATCATTGTAATAAAGCCTTTAGACAATGCACAAACCATTAATTCACCATTTCGCACGTGCGATATAAAAAAGACCAATGATAAATTTGGCTACGGATCAACGTGGCCCTTGCAAGGCCTGGGCTGAGCAGGATGCACCTATCGGATTTTCCTCTTTGCGTCACATAAAACGCATTCATTTAAATCGTTCTGCTGAAGATACTACGTAGACTACTTAATTTTTGATATATCATGAGTCACAATTCGCTTTCGCTTGCAATGCGTTGTTCTTTTTAATTCCAATAAAAATTTACGAATTTTCCTATGTTGTCGATGCCATCAGATCTGTATATGTAGACATATACATACTACATAATTTATAGAAAATTGTCATATGAAATATTTATCAAAATGCAACTAAAGTACGCAAATGGTTCTTAATTAATACAAACAACCCTGTTTTCGTGCAAAATTTATTTGTTAAACTGGAATTTTCAAAGCACTCAATTTAAACTATAGCTTACAGAGTGAAAAGTCTGTTTTTGACTGATCATAAGTGTACTAGTGCATAATACACTGAAGGACGACAAAGTGGAACACCTAATATTTTCATAATTTTGAAACTAGATGATGTTCACATTTTTGTTAAAATTTAATGTAATTTCAAATATCAAAATGAAGACTAAAACTAGTGTATTTTGTTAAATTAGAGTAGCAAATACACATTTCAATGCACATTATCTATTTATTTTTTACATAACTTCAAAACCTAGCTGTCCCACTTTTGTTGTCTTTCAGTGTATTATAAGGATAAAAAACAATAAGTACGTAGACAATTACATATTTAGAAATAAGGAATACAAAAAAATGTAAGCACACTCTCCCGTAAGCTATGTAGAAGAGCTCTCTTTAGACGTCGAGGTATACAAAAAAAAATTCGTCTGTTTTTCTTTGGCTTTTTCTCCTTTTTCGATATAGATTTGATTTTTGGGTACCTACCTACTATACAGAAAATGAAGAGAACTGTTGAATACTCTTAATGTTGTATTATTGTGTCTCTAGAAATATTTATTTAGTTTATTTGTTAAATTTGGTATGGCGTTTATTGTCTTGTAACAATGTTGTAAATATTAGTATTCTAAAACCCAGATAAATTACTGTTACCCTCATAGAATCGTATTATTTAGAATCGATAATAGAAATATACTATCACCTGCTTGTTCTGCTTCCATGTTATTACATACAGGGTGCCCGGATTTCGTAGGGACAACATGGGTAACTTTTGTATTTGAAGAGATAGAGAGATGGTTAAATTTGCAAAAAGGTGCAGGTTTGAGAGCTCATTAAGAATCCATCTTCAAATTTTACTTGTCATGGCCCACTTATCTAAAATTAAAAAAAAAAACTCCTCATTTCTTTTATATGCCGTAACTTTTTTGTTACTTAAGATATTGAGATGCGTATTGAACTAATTTGCATGGTAATTTAAATATGTACCGTTGCGGCCAACTCAAAGTGCACGGCATATTTTTAGCTTGTAATACGATATTCTAATCATAGACGTCGAGTTTTGACGTTTACGTTTGTCATCAACTGTCATAGAACTGCAAACTCGGAAAATCCCCAGACATTTGTCAGAAGCAGAGAAAATACGAGCTATTACAAAACTGGAAGAGAACTGGTCGCTGAGTCGAGTCGCAACAGATTTGCATGTGAGAAGAAGCTACACTTTCAAAATTAAAAATCGTTGGCAGCAGAGACTTCTGCAAGAAAAGTTTTTTTAACACCAGAGAACAAAGAATGAAGAGTAAAATTTGCAACCGACTATTTGAATGAGATCAACGACTTTTGGAACACGATTGTTTTCTCAGGTGAAAAGGTATTTCAATCATTTACCAATTGACGATTAAGGGTGTGTAGACCACAAAATTCAAGATTTGAGGAGCAATATTATGTTCAACCCTTAAGGAGTAGTGGACGAGATTCTTTGTAAATGTATGGGGATGGATCAATGCTTACGGATCTGGGGCATGCTATAGAATTAATGGTCGACTGAATGCTGAAAATTATCGCAACATTTTGCAAAATGTGATGATGCCATCTGTAAGAGAGGTCTTTCCTAATCAATTTACTTTTCTACAGGCAAGATATTACCTAATTGTTTTTGTTTATGTTAACGTAATTGATAACATTATATTCACAGGATAACTGTCCTGCGCATACAGCAGGCGTTGTTCATTGATGGATTGATAAGACTAATATCAATTTATTACAGTTGAAAATGTGTGGGGCTATTTAACTACAAAAATTTATACCAAGGATTTTGCACCAAACAAAACCGATGAATTATGGGAAAGAATAAGAAATGCGTGGAAGGAACTGAGAGAAGGATACAATATGGAAACATTGTTCAGTTCTATGCGAAACAAACTGCAAAGCGTGGTAGCAATTGAATACTGATACATAATTATTAAATACATATTATTATATAGTTTGTTTACTTGCGAAACTTTGCTAAAATACAAACGTTAAAAAAGTAATACCCATTCTTATAACCACAAGCAACGCCACTGGAGAAACCCCCATTTAATAAGCCGAAAAATCGCAAAAATAACCATAGTAACAAAAAACCGTGCACTTTGAGGTGTCCGTAACTGTACTTTTATTGGCACTTAATAAAACCAATTTCATTTGTGTAAATTTTTAGTAATCTAACCTAACCTCAAAATTTTAAATTGGTACCGTGCAATTTTTTTGGCCCTTTTAGGGATTTTTTTCTGAATGCAATGATGATGACATGATATGAAAACTTTTTAAAAATTTTGAAAAACTGAGCTTATTCTTTTTACAGGCAGAAATCACTAGTGCTATGATCACAATAACTTTGTTTTTTGTTTATCACGTTATCTGTGAAATTATGTTTCGAAACAAAAAGCAGGCTTATCATCATACCTGTCTGTCAGTGGTGTGTGTTATTACTTCAGCTTATAATGGAAAATTTTGAAAATATGATGTATTTTCTGCGTATATCAAGTGCTACAAGAACGTAGAACTTACACGTCAAACATACGGAACACACTGACACTACTGGAAGGCACGGATGATGGATGATAAGCGTGCTTTTTGTTTCGAAACATAATTTCACAGATAACGTAATAAATAAAAAACAAAATTTTTGTGATCATGGCACTAGTGATTTCTGCCTGTAAAACGAATAAGCTCAGTTTTTCAAAATTTTGAAGAAGTTTCCATATCATGTAATACATCATTGCATTCAGAAAAAAATCCTCTCTTAAAAGGGCCAAAAAAATGGCACGGTACCAATTTAAAATTTTGAGGTTAGGTTAGATTACTAAAAATTTACACAAATGAAATTGGTTTTATTAAGTGCCAATAAAAGTACATATTTAAATTACTATGCAAATTAGTTCAAATCGCATCTCAATATCTTAAGTAACAAAAAAGTTACGGCATATAAAAGAAATTAGGAGATTTTGTTTTTTTTTAAATTTTAGACAAGTGGGCCATGACAAGTAAAATTTGAAGATGGATTCTTAATGAGCTCTCAAACCTGCACCTTTTTGATAATTTAACCATCTCTCTATCTCTTCAAATACAAAAGTTACCCATGTTGTCCCTACGAAATTCGGGCACCCTGTATATGTATAGGCATTTTTATCGCTTTAGTAATTATTGCTCCCTTTAGTAAAGAGATATTTCGCCGACCCTGACTCGTCTTGTTTCAGGTCATGTTCCTACATGGTGCCCGAACTTTACTTAGTATTGAAAAAAATTAATTCGTGGCAACTACTTCCAATAAGTAAAAATAGTTTTCAAGATGTCTGTTTTTAAACAAATTGATGTATTTTTAACAAATTAAGTGTGGTCGGATGTAAAATAATCCAAACAAAACGACCTCCGAGGTCGCCAGTTTTAGTTTCTATTCTGGGAACTTTAGCTATTGTTTCAATTTTTTTACTGTGAGAACAATTTTACATGGAATAAATGAAGCTAAACTGATGTTTTACGATTTGTTATCGTCATGTAAGCAATATCTTATACTACTTCACATACGTACAGGGCAGCTGCTTAAAATCGAAAGTAAAGTGTGGACATTTTACCTATTTTAAAGGAATTCAACCATTTTTGGCTAAGTAATTGAAGAAAAAAAATGTTTTGCGCAAAATTGCTTGCTTGGCTATGGAAATCATATTATTGACAGCTACTTAAATGTCTAATATGTAATAAAATAATACCTATAAAATATTCGAGTTGGATCTTTTATTAAAGTTGTAATGTTTACGTTTACAAGGGAGTACACTGATATCTATTACATTTATGGCAGCAGAATTGATTAGAAATAAGAAGTAAGAACCATATGATAGGCTGGGCAACCAGATCTCTTCTAAAACGAGCTAGGACATGTTTACATAATAAAAATTACTATTTTGAGCAATTTCTGTAAGTATAAAATCTTAAAATTAAAAAATATATTTTTATACACCCTGTATTTTGGAAATGGTTGGCTTTAAAACATAACTTTATAGAAGTTTTTACATAACTGAGTCTAATTATCACGCACGTAAAGTAGCACCATACGTCACTGGACACCCTGTATGTTTGTGCTCAGGTCTGGGATCAGTTGTGTTCCTTACGAGCTCGAGCAACACAGCGGACCTCGGACGACCACAGACAAAATAAATAACTGATAACGTTCACTACCCGTTAAAAAGCAAGGCCTTAGCTTTCTTATGTCACGGGCCTGTGATGTCAGCTAAAATGGGTAGTTAATGCCTGCTCACTTAGTGCCTTTGTTAGTGTTTGGTGCTATGCGTTTAAGTTATTTATCACCAGTTTTGCCCAAATGAACACGTAAGTTACGGTCACAGGTCATTGTATTATCAGTAATAATATCGTGAGACGACTGTGAATTATTACTTACTAGCTGGCCCGGCAAACGTTGTTTTGCCCAAAAATAATTTGTCTCTGACACCCCGTTTAACCACTATAGAGTTTTAATTTTATATCATGTTCATCGTCTTGGACTTAAAAATATATGCTACTTTCTAGCTGTACCCGCGACTTCGTAAGCGCGAGGTTCGTTATTTCTGTATTAAATAAAATCCCGTCCCGTCTCCTCTACCATCCCATCCCATCCCGTCCCGTCTCGTCCCATTTCTTCCCGTCCAGTTCAGTCCCGTCCCGTCCCGTCCCTTCCCTTCCCGTCCCGTCCCGTCTCCTCCTCTACCATCTCATCCCATCCCGTCCCGTCTCGTCCCATTCCTTCCCGTCCCGTCCAGTTCAGTCCCGCCCCGTCCCTTCCTGTCCCTTCCCGTCCCTTCCCGTCTCGTCCAGTCCCGTCCCGTCTCGTCCCTTCCCGTTCCGCCAACTCCCGGCAAACGTTCTGTTCAAAAATAATTTGTCTCTGAAACCCCGTTTAACCACTATAAAGTTTTAATTTTATGTCATGTCCATCGTCTTGGACTTAAAAATAAATGCCGTTTTCGCAATCAATGTCCTAAAAAACCTGAATAACGACACCCATATCGATTTTTAGGCTTATTTACCCCATTTCACCTCTTAAGGGGTAGCGAACCCGACAGACGTTGTCCTGCCCGAACATTGATTTGCCTGCTATTAGCGTGTTCAGCAAACGTTTTTCCGATATTCGAATTTTCGATTTCTTTCATTTTAAAAACATGCTAATAGCTACAACTATTTTCATTATCCGTAGCGCGCTGGTCATCATTGCGGTTGGCACGTAAAGTAGATACCCGCGCAGCTGACTGTCTTCGACGACCTATGTTAGCTCGTCGTGCCTTTGGCATTGTAACGGACACTATAAAACGACACCGAATTGTTTTCACAATCACTTGTACACAAACCAAATTTGAATGTCTGACTGACTGACTGACTGCGACGACCCTGCATTCGCTTCGCCCCCTGTGGGTGCAGGTAGCGGCTGGGCCTCCCAGGTCAAAACTGTCCTTCCGAGAATTGTCGGCACAAACAGCACAATAGCTCTGATGCGGATTATGACATGATTTTATTTTCCGGCTTTCCCTTTGGATTTTCCGAATTTTCTTTTTTGCTAAACCACCTCGGGAGTAAGACGAACACAACAAAAGAAAAATCATCCAAATCGGTCAAGTCGTTCTCGAGTTTTTGCGTTACTAACACACTAACAGACGGCGATTCATTTTTATATATAAGATAATACCATGAGTAGTCAAAGTTATGTCGAATATTTTGGCTGTGGTATCACGAATATCCATTGCGCTTAGATTCAATTAGGACGAGTCCTAATCCTAAGCGCAATGAACACGGGTAGTGATACCACCGCAAAAATATTCTACTTAACTTTGACTAATAGTGGTATTCGAGGGAACATTCAACCAATATAACTGTAACTGATGCGAGTTCGTTTTCATAGGAGCAACTAAAACGAAAAATTATAATAACTGTCATCACATTGAAAATGTCAGAAAATTATGTCGCCAGGATCACTAGTGGTTATGTCGAAAAATTATGCCGCTTGGAACAACTAGTGGTTATGTCGATATAATTCTTTTTTATTGGCTGAAAACAGAACATCGCTACATTGTCATTGACCTATTTGAATTATTTGACAGATGGGTTGATTTGTCAAAATTACTTTGGCTTTCTCACGAAACGGGTTGCTTAGAAACAATACGAGCTGAAGGCGAGTGATGTTTCTACAAAGCAACCCGTTGAGTTTGTAAGCAAAAGTATTTGATAATTCTTAGTTGAGTATTCAATTAGATTATACCACGAATATCAATAAGGGAATTACACTATAAATGTATTTAATGCGTATCCTAAAAAACTTGTTGGAACTGGCACGAATGAACCATTTTAGACGTCATTTTCAAGGGACTAAAGTGTCACTTTTAATCCCAAGAGATATTTCTGCCACAATTTTTGTAACCTAGAAACTGATTTCTACTCCTGGTCGTAGAAAAACACCTTAGTTTAGGTGTCGCAATTTCTCATGGTTCTTGGGAAAGTATCTCCAGTAAGTCATGTTTAGTTGTATGAAACTAACTTGAGAAAAAGCCAGACGTATAATTCGACATTAGGTTATAATTTTTGACGTTTAATAAATACACTTATAGCTAAAAATAGTTATCAAACGTCAAAAATTATAACCCAATTTAAAAGTGCATACCTGATATTTTGTCAGGCCAATTTCACACAACTAAACATCACCTACTGGGGGTACTTTTCCCAAGGAGCATGTAAAATTGAGACACCTCCACCGTAGTGCTAATAAAATGCTAAGTTACCAAGTATTTTTTGTCACCATCAAAAACTACTATTGTTATTTTGATAACTTAAAAATTTGGCACATTAAATCCCACGTATGATTATTCCCTCAATTTTGTCTCGAGAATAAACTTCATCCTTGTAATTAAATGTCAAAAAGAATAATACTAGTTGATATCAAAAAGTTAATATACAGTTACTAAAAATTAATCTGCTAAATAAAAATGGCAGTTAATTTCAATTCAATATTTGGGACTATTTGACATAAGCAAAAACCCTTTTGCTACCAATCATTTTGAAATTTTTACTATTTTTTGTCTTTAGAAGTAAGAGCAACACACGAGCAAACGCAAAGATGCCGGCCCGGTTTGTGCTTAAATTTATTAGTATGGGAATATTACCAACGTGGTGTTTCTAATATGTCCCAACCGACCAGGGCATCAACCTGTCGTTCTTAAGCCTAGCTCAACAATATTTTTAATAAATCCATGTTCCACTAGCCATAGCGCATACACCAATTACGCGATGCTTGCAATTAACTAAAATACCATTCTGCAACCGAAGAGCTTTTAAGCGTTTCATAATTATACTTGAAAAAATAAGTAAATGAAGCCTAATACTTTTCCATTAGAAAATCAAAAGACGGTTGCAGTTTTTTGCACTCCAAGAAACTTTTGATAAATGGCAAATAATACTCGTATATTTGAGAAGATCGATTATTATGGTCATCAGTCATCATCACTACAGTAATCCTGGCATAGCCAGCCAAGAGCATATTTGCTCTGCTTTTTGAGATTTGATACTACGATTCCAATATGAGACATAATCAACTAAATTGTAGAGACCCTAAGTTCAAATCTCGGCAAATCTGAAAAACGTTATCCAATTTTCTCATTCCCAAGACAAGAATTCCGTAAGATATAGAACCGGTGTCAACCAGCAGACGTACGTGATAGTAATGACACCTATTTCCGCCAAGAGAATCTCATTTGGGATGAAAGAAACGCACACAATGTCTCATAAATATTGCTTAATGCCGTTATTACCACCAATGGATGAGAGTTAAGTCTTTCAATTCCAAGGTACATAACAATGTCGAACACAGGCGTCCGTTGTGTGAAGATGAAGCACGCCTGACCTCTAGTGACCACTTGGACGGTTGTTTACATGATTAGCAACTAAGTTGCGTATAAATGTTAATCGATTTCCGTTGTAATTGTAAATGCCTGATAGTTGTTAGAGTTGTTACGATTGCGATTTAGATACCGGAAACGTACAGGTTACAAAAGACGAAGTACCTACGTCTGTGCTTCCATCTAGCAATAAGCTTCGTTCCTGAGGTATGATAGAATAGATGGGAGTGTTTTTTAATGAAATCAAATGTTGTATTTCATTTACAGTTTATTTGCACGTATTTTATCTAACGATTATAGGTTATTTACAATTCCTAACAACAATTTTATTTCTAGTACAGTAATGTCAGAAACTGTTTCAAATCGTAGATAACGATGACAAGTTACTCGTACAAAAACAATCGTGAAAGACAATGGCTAAACCATATAACAATTAATTTTCTGAAGTGGATGATAAATAATCATACCATTAAAAACGATAAAAACATAATTTCTATTGTCATTTGCAATTTCTCTTGGAAATTAAGCATCACCGCACTTACTGCCCACCGATAAAAACGTCGTCGAGAGCACAAAAACTAAAGGATAATTAGCGGCAGCAAAACAATTTTGTTAAATGGAGACGATTATTCAATTAAAGTGGCGAATATGCAAACCAAGCGAAACGCTTAACAGCATTGAGCGTATTGTGTTTAATTGGAGCTCCCACAAAATGATGTAAACTGTGACTCAATTAAGTCACTTATATTTACAATAGCTTTTGACGGGCTGCATAAAGAATGAGGTTGAAACCTTCGCAGGTATGCAAGAAATACCTATTATAACGGTCATTGCACAATTAACTACTGGGATATAGTATATGTAATATGTTGATTACCACGTGCTTGCATAGCTCTAATATGTAAATACCCTACTCCCTGACAGTAATAATAGCAAAGCTATATCTACTTAAAAATGGAATGGAAACATTGGTTTCTAGAGAGATCAGTTTCCTGTTGTACGCCACTGGTAAATTAAATTTTGATGTCCTGTTCATTTTTACTTGCAATCACTTTAGCAGCTACATTCTAAGAGATATATTAAAATGCGTAATGTTCGAAAAGTAACCAATAAATTAGACTACATCTGATACTTTCAAGATTCCTTCTCGTAAATTAGGGTGTGTCGATGATAGTAGTACAGATTACAAATGTGTAGAGAATTTCATTTAAAATTCAAGAATCTATCTTATTTGAGTGACCAATACGCTGATCTTATACATTTTAATGCTATATCTATAATCCGTTCACGACCTTTTTGGGACAGAGTTGGCTATGATTTTTTCTTTTCATGTTGGACTAACTGATTCGGTGATGTAGCGATTGCAACTTTTGTTTTCTGTCAGTTTCTGTTCGACATTTTCTTGCCACCACATTGCCAGATTTATTATTTTAATATTCGTAAGAAAATAAATGATTTATCAAATGTGTAAAAATAATTTTAATTTCCGTCAAAGGAAAAGTCAAAATGCCCAATATAATTTTGTTACAACAAAAAATTTCCATTAAACGATGCTACTTCCAATTTAAAAAGGACAGACCAAATCTAAAAGAACACGAGTTGATGTCGAGACTAGAGAGAGATCCGGCAACAATGTACGTATTTAGAAAATATAACCTTAAACTGAAAACAACCTAACCTAACACAAAAAGTGTCAATTTCCATTAGGGAGTTTAGTTGCCACAGAGGTACTGCCAACAAAATTACTAGATGGTCATAGCCTCACCTGACCCAAAAAGATCGTGAACGGCTTATATAGTGTGTTCCAAAAAAACTCATTTAGGGTAGGCCTTGGAAAGAAAGATAGAAAATCTAGTCATGTCTTAACTTAAGTCTGTAGGTGAATGTCAGATTGCATTTTGTTTATGTCACTGTGACAGGCAAAAGTTTACGCTACATTAAGTTAGTTAGTTTACTTGTATCAAGCAAAAAGGAAAATAAGATGGTATTTATACAACAACGAGTGTTTTTGTTGGAAAGTTACTTTCGGAATGGAAGAAAAGTCGATGAAAATTGGATTTATGCTATTGAAGACACCTTTAGGGAATTCAACGAGGAGTTTCCTGCGGCAGCTATACAATATAAGGTAATTAGTGATGCTTTATCAAGAATGGTCCATAACTTCCGTGAAACTGGAAGTGTAAGCCGGAAGCAAGGCAGTGGTCGACCAAAAATACACACTGAAGAATGCTAGACAAATTGTGCAAGAACAACCACACGTATCTGTTTGCCATTTAGGACAGTTAGATTGGAATTCTGTAACTGGTTTATCAATAATTTAGGAAATAACGATGATGCGTTTGAGAAAACTTTCTTTACTGATGATAGTTATCTGGCTATATTAATTCACAAAATATGAGGATGTGGAGTGCTGAAAATCCTTACACTTTTCGTGAAACTACCCTTCACCCGTTAAAAGTTGGTATTTGGATTGCCGTGTCTCGAAGATGTATTATCGGACGAGCTTCCGGCAACGCTACTTACAACAGGATGGCGCGGCTGTCGATACCGCTGAAGAGACCATTAATTACCTTCGAATTACGATCGAATAATTAGTTTACGTTCAAATTTAGAATTTCCACCTATATCACCAGACTTGACTATTTTAGATTATTTTAGATTCCCTTATCTGAAAAATAATGTATACTATACGACCACTATCAACAATATCGAGGACCTGCAAAATACCCAAAATTATTGAACAGTGTGCCAAAATAATTCCTCAAATGCGTATAAATGCTTTTAATAGTATAAAAAGGCGAGTAAATTTGTATCTTCAAGAAAACGGGGACCATTTTGTACAGCTTGGTTAGTTCTTACTTTTTGTATCTGCGAAAAAAAATATATAATTTCAAATTTTAATGATTACCTACTTGTTAGGATTTGTTTAACAGTTTGGTAATTTAGTTGTTAATGATATCATCTAAATTGAAATAAAAGAGCTCATGTCTTCAAAAAGTGGTTTATATACAACACAACTTAAGAACTTAACCTCCATGAACACAACTGCGCACAACTTGCGCTAAGAATGGCTGTGTCTAAATATTACCCGATGGGTACTTAATCGGCTTACACAACCACAGTTAACTCGTTGAATTTGGTAATAATCAGAATACAAATTTGTTTTTATTAAGTGTTTTGTATATTTTTAAGAAAATAGATAAAGATCAAGATGTATCTTTGTTCTCGCTGACTGATGGCAGTTCATTTGCTACAATGGGTAGGTATGTATCAAGTTACGGCAAACTGTTTTTTTAACACACGATAGATAGTAATGTACGGTTTCATTTTTATATCCAGCAATACGATATGTAATCATTCACAATGTACTCACAGTTATAGTAGCGAAAGCATTCTAACATTATTGATACACGATTTATCATTTTTAATTGGTGTTGTACAAGAACTATTACCATAAACTTTCAAAAGCTTGCATACTTGTGTGTGAATGTATGATTGTTATATTTGTTCTCTCATCCATGACCATACATTTTTGTAAAAGTGTAGATAGAAATTTAGTTAAAAACCAAGTCTTGATGTTGGTCACAAATGAAGTTATCAAGGTAAGTAAGTACTAAAGCTTCCGCTTATTTTAAAAAAAATCATTAAAAACTTGCTTAGTTTCTTTTGTTAGTTTTTTGGCATTTTGAAAGTATATTTTACAAAATCTTGTAATAACTTTTGTAGTGTACAAACACCTGTCAAAAGTGACATTAGTGATATTTTTAAGGTTGGGTTAGTACACTGTAAAAAATATTAGAAGTCACGGCCTGCTTTGAGTCATGTTGAATTTTTTTTTTTTTTTTTAATAATATACCTAAGTCTATATATCAAAGTTTGGGAGAATCGACCTCTGCAAACGCATGCCTTTTATGAATAAAAATTCAAAATGAATTTATTTTCACATTTTCCTCTGAAAAATCGATGAAAAAGGCATATCAAGATATTTTCAACAAATATTTAGATATTTGTTTTATTAAATGCATTGACTTAAATTACCATAACACCATTACAATAAAGTGACGAAAACGTTAACCTATTATCAATATTCAAAATTTCAAATTATTTAAAAAAATGCAAAGTTAATTCTAGTAATCACAGCAGATGGTTTATATCGTATATGCAAATCAAACTGTAGTATGATCAAATATTATTTTCATTTAGTATGGCTATGGATTAGTTCCCAATTTATGAATGCAACTATAATTCACTTAAAAAAAATGTCAAGTTTGATATTTAAGTATAAACGTACTAGTTGCATTCATAAATTAGGAGTATTCCATAGCCATACTAAATGAAAATAATTTCTGATCATACTTTGTTAATTTGTACATTCATTCAACTGGGCATGCATAACTTTGATTGAAGAATTAGATATAAAACAATAAAAAAGTAATTACAAAATAGATTCAAGCAGATTCAATTATATCTAAACCAGTGGCAGCTCGTAGAGAATGTTGATGGCAGAGCCAACGGACTAGAAAAAGTTAGCATAATGAAAAAAATCACCAAAATTAATAGGCTCATCAAATATGATGGATTGAATGTCTCTCTTTCATTTTTCGATTAAATTTATAATTCGGCAAAAAACATATCTTGTATCTACACTCTTTCAGATACATAGCTGTTAAAGTTTCACGCATTAGTTTAAGATGCGCGCAGATCTTCCAGTCACGAATACCACCCGAACTTTCATCGGGCGGCGACCTCGAAAAATCGATTTGTAAAGGTGGGCTTAGACGAATCATTTGGACTCATTCAGCAAGGAAATAATAAACCCTCCTTATCATTAAAGGAAATGTACTTGTGTTCGTAGTTTTAAAAAACACAACCAATAGGCGTAATAAGTGACTGTTTTCTGTGATAATATCGCTGTTAAAAGTAATGGGAAGTTTTTTTACATAAACCCGAAAATAGTAACCGTCGAATGAAACCATGGTACTTTTGCCCGTTTAGCACTTCATGTAGTGTTGTGCATTATTATATAGGTATGATGTGCGACTATTTACCAGTAAATAATGAGGATAAGTTCTTACATATATTACAGACCAATCCAAATTGATTATTTTCGATTACGAGTGTCAATTTGATAAATCAGATCACACTTGAAGTGGAAACGACCCTAGGGCGATTTCCAATCACTATGGAAACTACCTAATTAAAATTCAGTAGTATCCTATGACAAGTAAATAATGAAGTGTCAAATTAATTTGTCAGAAAAATGCTTCGGCAAAAATTATTAGTTTATTTAATCATTTATCAATCGAATTTACAGCGGCAAGTGACAAATCCTTATAATTTTGACAAATAATAATATCCCTTAAGTGCGTTATCTTTAAGAAACAACCCTCGCCTGCGCCTCGGGTTATTTTTGCGGGTAATTATCACTGTTCTTGGTAAAATATAGCTGATAATAAAATAGATCATAACCTACTTATTTAAGCAACGGTGTTTTAAGACGGTATATTGGCAGTTTCCGAATATGTTCCGATCGGCGACGTTTCTTTATTAGGCACTCCACGTGCGAAATTCGTAAGAATCGGTAATCAGAAACGCGACATGCGCCCGTTAACGCAGGGGTCAGGTCAGACTGAGCCTGATTGAAGCTTGAGCTTACGCGGATGTGGTTTCCACTAAAATTTAAAATATCCGTATCTTTCAAACTACTTCTTGCCACCGAAACCCGCGGTTGTCTATCAACTGTCGAAAAGCTTTGTGCCGTTTCTATCTGCTCCCACAGGTCCGGAAAGCTAGCAAAGTTTATTTGTACAGTTGCCTAATATTCATGAAATAAAAATTACTCGTACTTTGTTTTAAGTTTTAAAATGAGAACAATGATGAAAACTAGGTACAAAAAATGTTCCTTTCAGAAAAAAAAAATGAATGACCGGTTTGTTATGGTAGAGCCATAGTTATTAGCTACTTATAGCTAGCCACCACTAGTCTAAACACTATTTGAGAAACGATGATACTTATACGGAATTTCCAATTTTGAAACAAAACAAGGACATAGGAATTGTGTATTCTTGATTGCGAAGACATCTCAAGGAAAATTGATCACTAGAATGGATCACCTACCTATCTATTTACGCAGATTCAATATACATAACGTGTGTATTTTCTTAAAGTGCTGTATGTTTGAACTACGCTCAAATCAACTTACCGCATAAATCATTCGCATTTTAAAAATACATAGAATAAATGTTACGTATATTGTAATATTTACTTTTGTGTTCTTTGAAAATATCCTATCATTTTATTTGTATTCGTATAATTATGGGCTTTTTAGTCGAAACCAACCACTGAAATATGATACGTTCTAAATTTAGTACAGAATCGAAACGAGTCCAAAACTAATCGTTAGACCGAGGGCAGTTTTTAAGATCGGGCGGCGTTTTAGCAGGTAGTTTTAAATTATCGACGGGCTTTTACGGGAATTAGCCGAGAATTCCCATATGGGAATATTGTGGGGCCCGGGGCGACTGGGGATGGCATTTTTAGAATGCGAAGGTTCTTTGTTTTTGGCAGTCTGTAGGCCAGGTCACACGCGTGTGAACGTGAACAAAGTTAATCCGCGGCGGGTGTCATTCCACCGCGATTATATGTGTTCTTGAAGTGGTTGAATTGTGTAAGTTATATGGACTATAACTTATAAGAGAGCGGATGAAACGATGGGGTCTGTAGAAAGGAATTATAGTGCTTGCGTAGCAAATGTAGATAACGAACAGCGGAGTCGGACATTCGTTATTGTTTGCACTGAGGCTGATTGTAGCTTTATTAATTGGGTCGTTGTTCATTGTTATGGTTGGCCAGGAGTTAACTAACTGCAGAGAGCGCTCTCGTGCCTGGACCAGTGGCCATTCAGCGAGATGACCCACGATCCTTGACCTGATGGGCCCCTTGCTTATCAGTGATCCCAGTTAGCGGACTGGGTAGCTTGGGAAGCCCGTCTCAGCCTTGTACCTGTGCCTTTTACGATCCATGCGGCCACCGTAATTGCGGATTACATTGACATGGGTTGGACCCATTGATGCAGTTAACGTTCGGTTAATGCGTACTAGATGCGGTAAGCATCCGTGTTTTCAGGATTATTACAGATACATCATGGAAGGTGCACCGAAGAAAATACCTGATGATGTCTTCTTCGAGATGCGACGTGGGAACGACGCGGGGGGCATAAAACCCCCTGTAAGTATTATGTAATGCGCACATTACTGCTAAAAGCTGAATGTTTGTTGTTTTGCTTGCATGACTGATTGTGGAATTGGCTGAGTTTGTGTTCGCGTCGGGCGTATGTGACCACCTGCTATATGAAAGGACTCGCCGTTCGCCTTGCCCCCCCCCCCCCCCCAGTATCATGTTTCTGATTTACAACCCCAGACCTCAGGGGCGTTATGGAATTTCGGGTAAGTTCTTGTAAATTTATGCATGTGAACCGACCTGGATCCAGGACAAAAATTAAATTAGCCCGGAGCCCCGAAAATATGTGCCTACACGTAGGAGCTATATGTACACCTACTGTGTATGTGGTGAATTTAAAATACTCTGAGTACACATTTATCGTCTAGTAGTTCTAGTAAACAAATACGCTCATATTTCCAATGACAACGACTATTCTTCGGCGGCATTTCAAAGATATTAATTAGGTTAAGATGTCCAAACTAATTATTTCATATTTCACTTCAAAAATTACAAAATTAAAAGTATGATAACATTACCTATACCTAACCAATATTTTCAAGTCCTATATTATGCTCGCAAACTGTAAAGAATATATTTTTATAATCGTTAGCAATAAAAACGTGCCACTCAAATTGGCACATGAAAATAATAGGCATCTGCACAAGCCAAACTTAATCGACGCCAATGCAAGCATGTTTCTGTAATACATCAACATAAATTAAAACGCTAAGCAACCATGAGCCGAATTAGACATTTGTTAAAATTGTGACGCCCACGTTAATAAATAGGTTAACTCGATAAAACCCGGACATAAATCTTCGTACAAGCCTAAATTTAAACAAATCGAATAAGTGAGGACCGCTAAAAGCTTTATTTATATCAACACGATGTAAATACTTATGTTTATTTTTATGTAATGCGAGTAGCTGAAATACAAAAGTCACCACAAAGCTACATCAATCTTTTAGCAAGATCAAAATAGAATGAAATAAGCGCGGTTCTACAAAAACAAAAGCCCGCATATAAAAAGGCAAAACAAAAAATAAACGGAACTCACTGCTTAATGATGCCATCTTTCAGGAAACCTCTGAACGACAAGCGAACTGCACCGAGACCAAAACCTAGGGAAGCAGCTCGATCACGATGGCGCTCGTTTCCACCAGAGCTTGCTGACATCATACCACTGGTCTGAAGCGCCTTCTTATTTGCCGTGGACGAATTCGCACTTCAACTGTTTCACGCGGCAAAGGAATGGGGCGGCAATTAAAAACAAAAATAATCTGTAATAAGAAAAACAACAAAATGAACTTAAAATAGCTACTAAAGTAAACTTTAAAAAATAAAATAAAATAATAAAGTAATTGTTTTGAAGTCCCTTTTCAACAACAAAAATAAGAGCAATAAAAAATTAACACGTATTATAAAGGGTTGTTCAATTTGCAGGTTTAGCATTGGGATTTCGAAAATCCTAATGAATACAAATATGGTTAAATAGTGGCAAAATTGCGCATTGTATACTGAAGAATATCCAAAGCATAAAAGGACATAGACGCCCTAGTTTTCGAATTACGCCCAAAATGACATGCGCACTGGATTTTAATTTTTTCGTTATAATTATGTCGATTATTTTGCTACTTAGATCCAAACTGTTCGATTTTGGTTTTAGATTTAAATTTGTTTCCATAATTTTCGAGATATTGATTTTAGTGAATTTTCGAAATTCCTCGTTTCTCTAGTTTACGAATAATAGATTCAAAGTTCACTAATGCCTTTAGTTTATGTGGTATTATTTGTAATAGTTTTTGCTCAAAAGCCACAAATAGAGCTTCAGACTGTTGTCAGACTTGACTTTTCAACGAATTATTTATCTATTAAGCTTTCTTTTGTTCAGTTTTAGGCTATATAATTTTTAAAAAATTGCCTTTTTGACAAGTCGTTGTCAACAATTCAATTTTAACTCATTAGTTATTACAAAATAGTTATGTATGGTACAAGTGAATAAAGAGGCATTTTATCCATAAGGTGAAACTTTAGTTCACGAGCGAAGCCGAAAAATGTTCACTTGTCTCTTATTTATATGTTATTATTAGTATTATTATGCGTACGTATCCATGGTTTAAAAATACTAAACTACGGTACCACCAAGCACACAAAAACCGCAGAAAGTATGTGAACTAAATCTACAATTCAAGTAAGGGAAGTAGAGAACAAATAAAAAGCAAGCTTGGCGTCGAGGTACATTCACACGAAAAACATAAACGTCACTTTGCTATTGCTGCTATCGCGTCAGATAGAACATACAAATATGACCATAATATATTTTTGCTTTGTTCAAAAATGTCGCAGTAATTTGCATTAACGTTTAGGTTAATTGATAATTATGCAATCTAATACAATATTTCTTTTGAGTAATCTCTTAGTACTGTGGCAATATTTATTATTATAAAAATATGTACTGCATTATCGGTTGCTTGATTTTCTATTACTTTCGTAGCAATAAATTTATTTGACTAGTCGTTGTTTAGTAACTTAAACACTGTTATATGTAAAAAATGATTTTTTAAATAAAAGTTAAAATTCCCCGCATTTGCGGATGTTTATAATTTTTCTACGAGTGTAGTTGTGAAACAGAGCTAGCGCCAGCCTCCACATCTCGGGGTTTTTGTGAGCTTGGTGGCATGTAGTAGTAATATTATATTAAATGCAATTTTTAGTAATCTTAGTTATTACATATTTAATGTAGGTACTTGTTGAAGTACCAGAAAAAAAACAATGAACCAACCAATATAATACCTGTATAACGAGAGGAACAAAGATTTCTGGGAATCTTAATTTTGAAAGTATCCCAGTAACTACTTTTTTTGCCGCCTTCTTCTCATTATAGGCCCAGTGGCCGGTTTTTAACTACAAAGTGGTTCTATGAGTCCTCTTTGCTCGCAAACCGGGTAGGTGGCTAGTCTTGCCCGTCCCTTATTAGGGGTTAACGACTACCATAGATGTTAACATGGTATCCGGAGGGCGTACGATTTTTAAAATCCTGGTGTAGTCCCCGGGGATCGAACCCAGTACGGCCGCCTGATACTCGAGCATGTTTCTTACCCGACCATCCTTTGTAACTAATTTATGAGCATATAATGATACAAAAAGTATATATAAATAAACAAACTAATAGATTACCTACTTACATCTAAATACAACATAATAATACATTTATAAAAGTTGAAACGAAATTATAACTGATCTTTGTAAGTCGAAACATCGATAAAGATATTGGGTTGCAACTCCCGAACTGCGGGCTGCGATGCCGCTTTGGTGAAAATTTTCTATTAAATGAATGTGTTTTCCGATGTAAACTAAGCATTTCTTCAAGCACTAAATGGCCACTAACTTAATCCACTACCCTAGGACACTACACCAAATATTAAACCTAAAACGGACCTTTTCTATGCGATTTCCCTCTTATCTTATGCCACAAACACTTTCAATCTGTCGTGTTGATTTGTTGGGATCTTAAATAATGAAGTTATTCCCGTACAACTATTTCTTGCTATCTTGCTTCTTTGGTTTGTGCAATTACGTCTGCGATGATATCGAACATGAACGAATTCCTCCATCATTTTATCAAATATGTTATTTTTAGCTTAAAAGAAAGTTTTATTGAACGTCTGTCTTTGCAATAATGGAAGCAATGCAGATTATGAAAGTTGAATTTATTTATTACAACAGTGCTATGTGCATCAGCAATCTATGTGACGCCCCAATCAATTAAACAGTACTTTCAAAATATTCGACAAATACAATAGACAATTTCCCTTTGAAAATTTCCATCATTAAAATATTTTCACATGTCAAACTGACCACTAAATTTAAAAATTGATAGATTTAGGAATTTTAAGCATCTTTCAACGTCGAAATTCGAAAAGCATAAAGGTAGAAGGAAAAGCGAACGTAGAAGAAAATTCCCTCGGAAAATAGTCTTCCAATATACTCCTCTTTCATAAAAAATACAGGAACATTCGCCTATCTATCATGCACTCGGGATGTAACTAGTGATTATTGGAATATTAATAATGGTTTTGCATTTGAAACTTTGAAAAGATCTATCGCTGCAAAATATCCCCTACAACTAGTTGGTTGTTTGTTTCCAACTTGATTTTTTTCTGTACATTATTTAGTAGAATAGTATATTGTGTATCTAGGACGAAAAGCGTAACATTCCCAGACGGCTGTGAATATTGTTGGAGTCTGCTCCCCGAGGGCCCCCTTGGGGAGAGTCGGAGCCCCAAGGGCTTCCTTAGAGGGGCGGAGCCCCGAGGGATTCCTTGGAGGGGCGGAGCCCCGAGGGCTCTCTTGGAAAGGGGCGGAGCCCCGAGGGCCCCCTTGGAGAGGGTTGGAGCCCCAAGGGCCCCTTTGGAGAGGGACAGAACCCCGTTGGTTTCCTTGGAGGGGTGGAGCCCCGAGGGCCCCCCTTGGGGAGAGTTGGAGCCCCGAGGGTCCCCTTGGAGAGGGTTGGAGCCCCGAAGGCCCCCTTGGACAGGGTTGGAGCCCCGAGGGCCCCCTGAAGAGGGGCGGAGCACAGGGGGCTTCCTTGGAGAGGAACAGTTCCTATTTATATTCATTTCAAAGTCGATGTCTAATTGACGGTAAAAGTTTAGTATACCCCTGATTGACATCAAAACATTCTTAGATACTAGTTGGACCCGATGGAAAGTATTTTGCAAGTTACAAAACTTTCTTTGTAGACAATGTCTAACCTAACGTATAGCAAGCTCCATTTGGTAAAATAAAAATGTTTAATTTTCAAAACTCCGCACATCGGCACACGTGACATTGCTACATATGGCCATGGCAAATGTATTCCAACTTTCTCCAGAATGTGTCCTTACGGTTTATTTAATTGTTATCGCAAATGCTAGGAGTACAGAAAAATTTCGTCTCCGAAAGCAAGAAGGCGTGGTTTGTTCATTTAATACTAATAATGTCTCATGTAAATTGCATACCATTAATCTTGTCCCGTTTATTAAACCACATGTTATCTGTCTCCAAAGCAATTGATAACAAAATTAATTCTACAGAAACGGAAGACGTATGATTCAATATTACCCATGCAAAGTATAAGTTTTTAGGGACTTACCTTGTGGGAATACAGTGATTACGCAAAAAAAGGAACTATTTGACCGACCGTTCCCCAACTTGTCTTAACTTGATCTGTTTCAACAAATGGTCCACCGACCCAAACACTTAGGGGTGGCAGGAGGGGGTAGAGTGAGCGCCATAATAGGAAATTCCCCCAATAGTGGGTACAAATTATCGAGGTAGAATTATAAACTAAACTAACTATATGTATGTACAGCTATTAACTTGCATTAAGATTAATAATGAAATACCACTAAACTAATGTGACTAAATTCTAAATACTAATCACAGTAGACACATTTAAATGTCTTAAGAGAATAATAACGATGTGTTAAACAATGTGGAGGTGTTCTACTGAAATTTAACGAATCTAGAAATCTAGTAAGAAATTGTACAATATCGTCGTCATTATCTGATACAATTATTGTATTCATACTCAAATATTGTTCTTCATATCCAGGCAAGATAGATATAACTTTGTTGTTGATTTCATCGTAATGTTTCTTTTTGGGGTTAATATTGAGAACTTTGAGATAAACCTGGTGTGTTCTCAAGAATTGACAAACTATTACCAAATATTTCTGTAATGATATCATTTTCGGCAATTACTTTACCTGTAATAAACTAAGGTACAAAGTCGAGATTCACTCGCGAACACTACCGATCTTTGAAAGTAAAGATGGACATTATCAATAGTAATATAATAAGGGCGCGACATACCAATAATTTTGCACACGGCAAGGGTCGAGTGCTGGTTGCCCTTAGAATACTGTCCCGAGGGCAGTTTTCTAAGGGCAACCAGCACGATGACTCTTGGCACGGGCAAAATTATATGTACCTAAGTGTGTCGCACGCGTTTATATTTTGAAGATTATTACACAAAACCAGTATACGAATTGATCTAATAATGCCGATAAACTCAAATTGCTTGTTTCTTGTATTTCTATTAATTATGACACCATCTATGGGGTCGATAATTAGCACTAGGGAGCTTATCGGCTGATAAGTTTCCCTAGGGAGCTTATCAGGTAATCAGTTCGGGTTGGTCGATTTTCAAAAAATGCATGGTTCTCATTGGCTGATATCAGTCATGTGACAGTTGTGTGTAATAATCAACAGTAATGTATTAAGTGCATAGTGACTTGCCGATAATGTTGGTCAGATTGCACGACCAACAGCGAAGCTGGAGGGCGTATTATCTAAACAATCCAGCGGGAGTGCAATCTGGTCAGTATTATCGAAGTAAGGAACTATGCACGCAATATATTTTGCGTGACTATTGCTTGAATCGATTAAAAAAGTATCGAATCATAATTTTAATGAGTAAGGTGGAGTATTACCGATAAGTAGTTATATAACAACTTACCGATAAGTTGTTATGTAACACCTTATCGACGCAAGTCGTTTTTGATTGGTTGAAAGTTAAAAAAGCGAGTTCGATCATTGGTTAAATGACATCGTTTGACAGCTGTATGCAATAGTCTTAATAATTCACTAGCATTTTACATGTACTTTGACATTTATGTGACAACTCAGCAGGACATGTACGTTACAGTACTTTATGTATATCACAGGCACAGTAGACCATTGCAAAATTCCGCAGGACACCGCAGAACGACTTCAAAAGTTTACTTATTCCACTGCTATGACATTGCTCTCTGCATCACTTGCGCACTGCAATATGTTGGTTTTTCCGTAACAATTTTCCATTTATTTGAAATTTTGTGCAAATCTACACGGTAGCAGCTTTTAATTAAAAAAAGAATTATCGAAATCGGCCTATACTGGAACTCTCAAAATAGGTGTCGAAAGAAAATGCTTCACGTTTTAAATATATAGATGAGCAAAAAGAAAGTTAATCAAGGGTGCCTTTGGAATTTTGAAGTCATGCGTATTATAACAGAAGAAAATATGGAACTGTCATTTGACATTTGTTACAAAGTGAGGTTATAATCTCCTTCTTCTTCTTCTGCAGGCTTTTCCTCGCATTTATTACGGGAAGTCTAAATGTGGAGGGCTACATTCTTTTTGCCATTGCAAAAAAGCAGGAACAAATATTTCGGATTTTTTAAATTACTTAACATTTTTTAATTTAATGCACACATCACATTTACAAGCTTAATTTTCAATATTTCTCAATAATTCTTAAACTAGTGGAAAGCTTATTCTTTCTAGATTCAGATTACTTCAAATTAATCTCAATATTATTATTAAAAAATGCTACAGAAAGTGTTTAAACAAACCGTACCGGGGTGCGCGGTATAAATTTCAGCATCAAGGTATTTTAAAAATTATTGCACATAAATGCTTACTTCCAGCGTATGAAATGTGTAGAAAAGTATAAAGCAATTTTTAGTGAAAGAATTGTCTGAACTGATTTATTTTTGTAAAAAACTGCTATTTATTTTCCGCTGTCTGTCTTGATTGATATGCTTGTCGCGCCTTGCCGGTCACTGATTTGCTCCACGTAGACCAGGAAATGAGGGGATGACGTCGGAAATAGTTACGGAAAAGCTGAATTTTAGCCAGTTGTTAAACCATTACAAGAGATACACTTTCCAAAACTCGCAGCCCTTCCCCCTCATTGCCCCATCGAACTTCAATTTTGCAGACTTTAGAAAACTGCTTTATAGATCGGTAGCCAATGGTCCTAACCGTATACTTTTTGTGTTGATCCTAAAAGAATGTGCTGGAAAAATATTTCATTAAAATTACGAAAAATCTGTGAACATTAGCGCAAACCTGAACAAAAAATATTTCTAGCAATTCTTGTAAGACAAGCTAAAAAAAAATTACACCGTTACTATCATTGATTACCGAGATATATAGCAGCTTTCTAAAGACTGCGAATGCGAAGTTCGATGGGGCACTGAGGGGGAACTGCTGAGGGAAAGCGCTGGGAGTTATAGGAAAATGTGTCTCTTGTAGTGATTTAACAACTGGCCAAAATTCAGCTTTCCCGTAACTATTCTCGACGTCATCCCTTTGTTTCTGGGCCACGTGCAAATCAGTGACCAGCGAAGCGCAACACGCGTATTAATCAGAACACGAAAATAAAATGTATTTTTTACAATAAATCAATTCAGATAATTTTTTAACTAACAATTTCTTCATTCTTTTCTACAAATTTCATATGCTCGAATTATGCATTTATATGCAATGTTTTTCAAAATACCTCAATGCTGAAATTTATACCGCGGATTCCCGGTACGCTTTGTTTAAACAATTTCTCTAGCGTTTGTTATAGATAATTTCGTGAATAATTTGACATCAACTGAATTTAGAAAAAATAAGCTTTCCACTAGTTGAAAAATCATTGAAAAATATTCAAAAATAACCTTGTAAATGCGATGTATGCATAAAAATCATCAATTTTCAGTAATAACAAAAACAAAAATATTTTTTCTGGCGTTTTGCAATCGTAAAAAAATGGAAGCCCCCCACATTTAGATCCGCAAGGTAATTCCAGATAGTGTACATTTTTTTTTTAATTTGTATCTTCGAGTGCACACCGCATCATTTTAGAACCGTCTTTTTGAGAGGTCAGATTCCCGACTATTATTAACACGTTGCAATATTAGCCAATCTCCATAAAATATCAGTGAGAAGAATTATTAGGTGTAATATTCTGGTGTTATAATATACTTGACTTCAAAACTCCATGGACATTTTTGATGAACTTTTTTTTACTCATAATATCGTGTGTCCCACAAAACTCATTTAGAGTAGGCTTTTGAAAGAAAGATAGAAAATCTAGTCATGTCTTAACTTAAGCCTGTAGATAAATGTCAGATTGCATTTTGTTTATGAAAACATCACTGTGGCAGGCAAAAGTATACACTGCATTAAGTTTACTTGTATTACGCAAAAAGAAAAATAAGATGGCATTTACACAACAACCACGTGTGTATTAATCATTAATTTTTATTTAGTATTGCATATTTTTAGGAAAATAGTTCCAAGATCAAGATCTAATTTAGTTCTCTCTTATGGTAGTTCATTTGCTTCAATGGGTATCTATCAAGTTCTAGCAAACTTCAATTTGATCATAGCATGCTGCGAATGAGTTTTTTTAACACACAATATATATAGATTAATGACATATGAACGTTTACGGCAGGTTAACATAAAACAATTGTCTAGTGTAAATTAGGCGTATCAAGCACTGCCTGAAAATTGCTGCTATTCGTGTAGCTTGACACTTCAAATTAGAAGGTAGTACATTTATGCATCTATAGCTGAAACATTCCTCCTGCCAAACAACTATGGAAATATTTACCTATAAATGTAGAATAAGATTTTTATGACATGCTTTCTAACTAATAGTATTATGTTATTAGGAGTAAAAGTAATACTTTGTGTGGCGAGACCGGACGCGAGTAAACCAGTCAGACAAGTCCAGGTGAGACACACAATCACTTTTACCCCGAATAGCATATGCTATTTTATTTTCAAACGCCCGAACTAATATATATAGATAAATATATATTTCAAAGATTACGGTTATCGAGAATTGACGTCTACGTCAGTTCCCGATAATTAAAAAGGTCAATGTCAAAAATATTCGAAAGCTAATCAAGTTTTTAAGTCTACTTTTACTCCGCCAGCGTAAAAGTAGCCACTTTTATGCCTAGGCATAAAAGTAACGCATTTGCCTTGTCTGTCAAGTCACATAAGTTGTCACTTTTATGAAGTTTGAAAATAATAGTTGTTTATGTATCTAGGCCGAAAAACTGGCTTTTTATGGACGATGCCTGAAATTGCTGGCCGAGGCGATAGCCGAGGCAGGCAATCAGGCAAGGGCATAAAAAGCAGTTTTCGTCCGAGGTGCATATTAAATTTTTCCGTCGACAGTCATAATTTGAAAATAAATTAAAGTGGGGTCCGAATTATAAGAGTTGTTGAGGACGAAAAACGTTTGCAGACAAAAAGCGTTTGCGGACGAAAAGCGTTTGCGGCGGTCAAGTGCGGCCGTAAAGTGTTTGCGGACGAAAAGCATTTGCGGACGAAAAGTTAATGGTGTCCAAAAAAGTGACAGTTTTCGTACGTAAATGCGTCCGTAAAATCACATTTTATAGATAGGTCGACGGAAAACCTATTTAATGTGCTAATGCGTGTAGTTTGCGTTATAAAAAATCCACAATGAAAACAATCGCACAAATACATTACAACCCCCGTTTTCTTTGATATTAAATTTCATCAAGGGTGAACCAAACAATCATTGCATGTTTGTACTGGCCAAAAAGAAAAAAAAATACCAAATTAGATATCAACCACAAAGACAAAATACAGTTGATGTGTGCATTTAATTAGTTTTCCTGTAAAAATGACAAACGAATATATAAAAATATGAGAATATTGTTTCTTTACTATTTTCACATTTTATTAAAAAACCAGTCGGCAAAGCGGCAACCCGAGCACGAGCAATGGCTTCTACAAATAAAAAGAATCAATGTTTGCTCCGACGACTGAATGTTGTATTAAAAGCAGAATTACAAGGGCGTTTGTCGTGCATCAATCAACTCACTAATGAACGAACGTGTTGTGTTCTACGGGCTTATTGCAAGTCTGTTCCATTTCTGAACAGCTGTCATTCGGAGCCACGAGAGGAAAACTTGGAAGATGGATGCTGTTATCGGCGAAATTGACGAATGTTGATTTAAGTAATAAGTTGTGTTTGTTACAGCAAACATGCCGATAACATTCAATGTTCAAGTTTTGATTAATGCATCTGTGTTGAATCGCTTGTCAGGAATTCTTTTGTGCATGGTTATTGAGTATTACCCAAACTCATACGAAATTTTCCCTTATCTACAATTGAATATGTTCTTCTTATATACGGAAAAGGTACAGCGAAATTTCCTCGAAAATATATTTCGTTTGTTAAAACAAGAACACCTACAATTAATACTAAATTTGTGGCAAAAATGCAATATACATATTGTATTTCTTCCATGTCTATCACAGACACTCGATATATTTATATAGTGAACAGTTTCTCTCAGGATTGATGTTACAAGAGGTGAGATGGACTAAAGATTTTTGAATTTTATTTTAAGATTGTGGGATTAGGTCTTGCTTGGTCTGAAGAGAATTTTAAGAACATTTTTAGTTTTTGAAAAAACAACTCGCCCTTGACAGTGAAGCGAAAGCTATTTTCTTTGCAGGTAAACTACCCTTTTTGTACATGATACGGCAAAATTTTACCAAGAAAAGTTATTCAGAATGAACAAATTATGACTCTATACAAATTTCAGGAAGTTCTACTTACTTAGATTAAACAACAATCATTTTTAATAAATACAATTTATTTTGCTTAATTTAAAAAAAAATACGGTTTAATCTCGGTACGTAGATCTTCCTGAAATTTTGTATAGGACAATAATTTATCATTCTGAACAACTTTTCTTGGTAAAATTTTGCCGTATCATGAACAAAAAGGGTAGTTTTACCTGCAAAGAAAATAGTTTTCGCTTCACTGTCAAGGCGGACTTGTTTTCTCAAAAACTGAAAATATTCTTAAAATTCTCTTCAGACCAATCAGGATCTAATCCCACAATCTTAAAATAAAATACAAACATTTCTAGTCCAGCCCACCTCTTGTAACATCAATCCCGAGACACACTGTATGTTCGTAAAAACAAAAAAATACTTCAAAAACCTAACATTTATATTCATTAAGATAGCAGCAGCGACAAATTCAACATATTTCCCAAATTAAGTGGCAGGTAATTACTTCGTGTCACGAACAACATCCAAATGAATCACACCCCGTAGTTGATGTGAGCTACCACGATTTAAGATTGAACCACTTCACTTCTGGGGCGTTCTGTAATTATTTTCCATCTCCTATTACAAAGCGACGATGCGTGGTTCATTTAACTGCACTTCCACACTTCACGCTAGACACATTTTATAGATGTAGATTACTCTATTGTTTCCAGCCTGGGTAAGGTTTCACCCTAATTTGCCATTTCAGACACGCTGAGTGTTGAAAGACGGTGAAGCTTCCAATGTACTGATATGCTTATACATGTTTGCATTGGATGGTTTTCTAATTATGCATTAAAACGCTAATAAACGTATTGCGACTTGCTCTTCCTCTTACTACTAAGATCATATTATTGATAACACTTTGTGTTGTTTTATAAGCAATCTTCGGCCGCGGTCCGCGCAAGTGGTTAGCCTAACCCCTTGATAAGCAAGAATACTTTTTCATGGGGGTTACAAGCACCGAAGGTGTGTCCGGCTGTGAGGTCCGAACTCACTACCTGCCGACTGAAACTTTATAACACTTGACCAGCCGGCCACTCGCTCTCTATATTATTGTTTGCTGTATTACTGATTCTTTTGATCTAAATTTAGTAAAATATACATTGTGTCTGCATGCACAAGATAGGGAAACACCAATGGTAAATTTCTTTAAGTATAAACGTCGCCTAGGCATGGCTGGTGTTACGTCATATGCACCTACCCATATCTGTTGTTTTTTGCGTATAAAACGCTATAAAACAGAAATTAACGAACATTCTTATGTTGCGTATACCGTCAGACACTGTACAGATACTTAAAATCTACGAATGAAAAGATAAGGTCGTCTGGTATGACCATTTTGGGGGTTAAATACCAGTGATTATCTCATATGAAGAAGAAAGCATGTCACCTTTTTCCCCAGTTTCTACATATTTATGTGAGGTATACCAAAATGCCTTGGTACTAGGGTTTCCAGTCCCGGGATCTGGTCCCGGGACAGTCCCGGGATTCTACCACAAAAACCGAGTCCCGAGACCAGAGCCAGCCCAGGCGAAGTCCCGGGACCATGTCAACATGCGTGCGTATACTCGATATCAGAGAATTAGGACGGGTATTCACCGGCGTCCGGCGTATTACTCGTGCCTCTTGCACATTCTGCATTATTTGCGTTTTGCGTAGGCAGGAGAGGTATTATTTTCGGTAGGTTAGAATTAAACCTGTGTGTTCTTTCAGTTACATTTGCATATCTTCTTCTATTTATGTATTTGTACTGTTTGAGGCTTTCGCGGTTACTCGAATTATTCTCCTTAGCATAGAATTTCGGCTTAGACCGCGTAGTATTTGTATATGAACACCCAGCATTCTCTGGCTTAATGTGCCTTGCACCTTGTGAAGTCGAGCAAAAACCCGCGCGATGGCCATGCTCTTTGGTGGCTCGTGTTGTTTGAGTATCTTGAGAACGAGGATACTTAGGCAGATTTGGCCGTTTTGCTGTTTGTGCATCCATATTCACTAACGTTTCGCAAGACCTTGCAGCTTGCATCATCAGAGTGAAAGTCGCACTGCATCTAGAAATACTACGCGGTCTAAGCCGAAATTCTATGCTAAGGAGAATATTTATGTATTTGTCTGTTTTTTTTTTGTTGGATTTAGATATGTGCGAAGAAGCTGAATAATTTATATTTTGGAGTTTTAAGTGTGTTCGTTATTTGTCTGCTAAAGCGTTACAATTAGAATGAATTCCGATTCGCAACCTACCTTCATTCTACATAAAAAATAAATTTGAAGTCAATATGACAACAATTTTATATAATGAAGATAAACAATTGGCGAAATGTAAAGTTGGTTCTTACAAAATTATCATAATCAGAGGCAGCTTGACGAAAGGATTACACAAGCACTTTGCAGTTCAAACAAAAGCAAAAGATGAAGAGCGATAACATTTTTAGTACCAGGAGAAAGCAATGACGTTGTAGACGAGCCCCAACGCAAATTATCAGCACAGAAATACTTTATTTAACTTAAAACACTTGTTTTTCTTTGGAAATTGCATTCGGAAATTTCACCTGAACACTATTTTCTTTTCGGGACCATTTTCGGGATCTTCGGGACTAGTCCCGGGACTTGAAATTTAGCTTGTAAGTCCCGAAAACACTTTTGGTCCCGGGACTTGGAAACCCTACTTGGTACCACTTTCAAAAAGGCGTGTTTTCAGAATGAAGCCAACTCTATAAAGTAACACGTATCCAATCTTAACTCAGTTCTTCATCATTTGATTCCAAACATTCTTATTTTGAATGGCAGCTCGTTTTATCTTTATATATATAATTCTTCTGTACGTGTGTATGTGACTGAACTCCTCCTAAAAGGCTGGACCGATTTTGATAAAATTTTGTGTGTGTGTGTGTAAGTGGGTCCCTGGATGGTTTAGATTCACAATTGGACCCGGTAGGTGGCGCTGCAATCGGGTTCTAGGATTTTTTTTTAAATTTTTTGACAAATTATTTTTTTTAAATTTTTTAAAGATTTATCTCATATCAGAACATATAACCCCAAAATTTCACCCCCCACCACCCCCCAGTATTTTTTAAAATAAAAAAAATCGAAAATCGAAAATCGAAAAAACCTTTGCTGAACCTGCTAATAGCAGGCAAACCAACGTTCGGGCAGGACAACGTCTGTCGGGTCCCCCAAAATTTCACCCCCCCCCCCCACCACCCCCCAATATTTTTTAAAATGAAATTCTTTATATATATAATTCTTCTGTACATGTGTATGTGACTGAGCTCCTCCTAAACGGCTGGACCGATTTTGATGAAACCTGTGTGTGTTTGAGTGGGCCCTGGATGGTTTAGATTCACAATTGGACCCGGTAGGTGGCGCTGCAATCGGGTTCTAGGAATTTTTTAAAAATTTTTTTACGAAGTTCTTTTTTAGATTTTTTTAAAGATTTCTCGCATATCAGAACATATAACCCCAACATTTCACCCTTTCACCCCCCCCCCCCCAACTCCCAATATCTTTTTAAATGAAAAAAATCGAAAATTCAAATACCGAAAAAACGTTTGTTGAACCCGCTAATACCAGGCAAACCAACGTTCGGGCATGACAACGTCTGTCGGGTCCGCTACCCCTTAGGGGGTGAAATGGGGTAAATAAGCCTAAAAATCGATATGGGTGTCGTTATTAAGGATTTTTGGGACGTTGATTGCGAAAATGGCATTTATTTTTAATTTAAATTTCATGTAAGATTGATGAGTAGTCACTGGCAATCATGCTCATACCATAAAGGGTTCACATATCTACCAGACCATCTCACTCACCTTGCATAATAAGAGAAAAATTTCAGCTAATATAATCAGTTTAACAATGTGATACTATGAAACATTTTTGTCAGACACATTAAGATTTTATTGTTAAAAATACGTAAAAAGTTTGTGTAACGTTTCGCTAGACATAGTTAGCTTCTTCAGACAATATTTGATTAAAATATGACATTTGTTGAAAAGAATGCTATAGCATCAATGTCAAAAAGCAAACCAAAGGAAAATGTGCTTTTATTTTAATTTTATAAATAACGTTTTAATACTCATTAGTACTTTATCCTTTAATCAAACTTTGCGTTTTCCAACAACAAATTTTAAAATATAAAAAAAACCATAACCTAACTTAACAGAAAGATTCAATCAGAAAGGCCGACAAAGAGTAATGCCAGCAGATGCGAATGAATTTGTAAAGGAAAACAAAATTAATATTACAAGAACTATACATGTTAAAAAACACTAGATTCACAATCCAAAGAAATAAGAAAATAAAACCAGACAAACCCATCGAGAGCTATGGATGTTTTACAAGTTATTTTACCTTAGTTAATTTCATCATCACCAAATTAAATAATTCTACTCTCGATTAAACTCCAAGTTAATCCGTAACTTGGTTCGCTTTCATTAGTTAACAATAAAACAAATGAATGAAAAGTTTTAAAGCGGACATTATAGCTTAATCATAGAAAGGAACGTTTAATCTTCAACTACACATAGATAAAATTATGAATCCTGAATCACATCTTAATGTAAAGCATGGTCATACTGTTAAAGGTAAACCCATCGAGAGCTATGGACGTTTTTTCATTTAGTTTGCATCAAAACATATACTACTTAAACACATTTTTATCGTGACAACTACAATAAAACAAAAAGTCAAAGAACTGCGACACGTTAACTAATATCCATCTCCTATTAATATGTCAAACACAAGAACTCAAACTTATGCAAACAGCGCAAATCTGTTACAGATCTTTAAATATGGAAATGAAGAAGTAACAATATGAAGGTAGTTGCAAAGCTTGAACTATCAACTTCCGCGAAGAAAAAGCTTTATTCAAAAGACAGTACGTGCTGAAGATGACGTTTGTTATGCTAGTTGGAAGAAGCCGTTTCAATGCCGAAAACTATAGACAATTATTTAAAACTATACAACTGCATAGCACAGAAAGGACGATGGAATGAGAAAGTGTTTGCAAGTGAAAACGTGCTTATGTCCCTTGTCAACAGAAGGTCTGTAAACAAACAACGTACGGTGACATCGATAATGCTACCAAAATGCAATCCATAAAGGACATATGGATACAGCCCTTAAATGGCAACTTCTCGAAGCAGCTCATCACAGCCATAAATACAATATGACCTTCCTAATTAACCGTACCATTCTCCAGAGTGCAAACAATAACCTATATATGAAATGTATATTTTATAAAAAAGGTGGAAAAAAGACAATGAGATAGAGGCATTTTCATATTTGATGACGAAAATAAAACACTGTTGAAACACAAAACCAACTTGTCAGTGTCAGTTTTTCCAAAGACGTTCGTTAATTACAATCATTATTCCCATTTGCAACGTTTATGAGAAAATCGACACTTGTTGGCATTGGCAAGTTGGTTTTGTGACATTCAACAGTGGTTCATTTTTGCCATCAAATATGACAATGCCTCTAGATGTGTTAGTCGTAGCCTTTAAGTGTCCTGATATGCCAAAAGATACCAACGCCATCATTATAAGTGGAAAAAGGAAACAAAGTGTTCCCCCTACGCCCACATACAGTAATTAAGGGAGCCTAAAGGGCTTATTAATTTAAATGCAATATCTCGAGCAGATATAACAGAGTTAAAAGTAAATACATGGCGGAATACGAATGTCGCCATTTTGAAATGACGCCATTTTAAAAGTATTCTCAAGGCATTTCGGTGATTAAATTAAAAAAAACTAGCAGTCCAGTGAGACAAATGTCTCATTTAATAAAACAAAAAAGACCGTTTTGTAAATAGAACGCGTATTCACCACACGTACGTATATGACGTCATTGTTGGTAGCAAACTACCAGTCGCATTCGCCTTGATAAAATTTGCCTAGAATCTAACCTAAAAAGTTAGGATTAGGATAATTAAGTAAATAATTAGTGTCACTTGACTGAAATTCGGTTCCTGACCTGACATGACCATTCCAAACGTATAATTTTAATAACTTTTTTCTCTATCTCTTACGGTTTGGCTGCTGAAACAGCGTCCCGGACAGACACGTCTATTAGATAAAGGATGTTTTGGAATGAAATACTTGCAGATACATTTGATTGGTATTCCTCACTTTGGGTTTCTATTTTGCAGATAACATTTTCTAACAAAAATTGTATAATATTGTTCTAATTATACCTTGCAGCAAGTCTGCCATCCCGAACATATTTGTTACTGTTAGTCCACTAGCTCGATTGTAATTTTCCTATGTGTAAACACCAGCCCCTTTTGCTTGTTCACCAGATTCTCGGTCACACTTCAATTGGCACTATCACGTTTTAATAACTTGATATGCACTGGCACTATTGCTGAATACATTTACATAACTTCATGCGTGTGTCTCCTTCGGAGAGTCGTTTATTTTAAGCGAATTTATCACAACTGGAGTCTCTGTTTATCCCTAATAACAAACTGCAGCAAGTAATAATTGTTATTCATAACTAAAGTCAAAATAAATATAAAATCTGACAGGTAGCCTACTGAATGATTGATAAATAGGTATTATTAATAACCACCGTAAGACAATTTAAGCATATTTTTAGTATGATGGAACACTATATACCTACTGGAGAATAAATTGCCTCCCACATCATGTAATAATTGTCATTAAAATATTTTTTTAAATGTTTACTTTGCCCGTCTAAAAGATGAAGGAAGTATTGTAGTCGCTAACAAATCACCTTCTGAGATTTCTTCAGGTTTCACGGCCCCTTGATGACGAAAATAGTAGTTTGTATACCAAGGTACTGAAGTTTAGCGTTTTTCCGCAACCGTCTTAAAAGTCATTAGGGAGTTTTTGCAATTTCGTTACGCTAAAATAGAGGCCCGCTAAAATTTATGTTACATACCGATGTCAACGATACAACTAAACAAAACCAAACTTTTCGATTTTAGCGTAACGCTACCGTAACGTTATTTTATTGTTCATTTAAATGTTAAACAGTGTTTAACATGATCGCGTTCTCGAATGATAAGATACATTTAACATGCATCCACTCGAAGGGACAATTTCCTCCGTGGCAGAGGCGGCAATCTTTTTAATTTCATCCGGGATAACAAGGAACTCGTTTTTGGTTTCCATTTTAAGATTTTTATTAGGGAGTTTTTGCACAACGTCTCGTTAAAGTAGCGTTACGATAGCGTTACCCTAAAATCGAAAAATTTGATTTTGATTGGCTGTATCGTTGACGTCGCTAGGTAGCATAGGCTTTAGCGTTTAGCTCTATTTTAGCGTAACGAAATCGCAAAAACTCCCTATTTTGTTTACGACAGGCACTATAGCAACATCATACATATTCATGATAGTCAGATATCGATTTAGCAGTTTTTAGTAATTATTATTGATTCAAAATTATTGCCTCAACCTTAGAACAGAAAATAGACAGGAAGCCGCATTTGTAAGAAATCCGTGCGACCGCGATGGGTTTTCAAAATGGCGGATGGTTGTTTGCTTTTGGCAGTGGCGTATCATATCGAGAGGGTGCATGTGCAGCAAACAATTTCAACAGTTTTATTAAGTGCACTTTACACTATGTGATTTATGACTACATGTGAGTTTGTGTGACTTCAGTCACTGTCTGTAATTTAAATTGCTTCCTCAGATTGTGTGATTACAAATAATGACCCCATTATACGTTCCCTTCTATGCCCATGACTATTGTTGTGTACAAGTCCGTATGACAAGTGACATGTTCAGAGAAATTATCTCTCTATTTGAAGTGAAAAGTAATATTAATACTTACTGATGGAATGTAATGCCCAAAGTCCTGGTATTTGGGGTCTGAGAACAGCCAAAATTAGTCTCAAACTAACTAAAACCCACAACTGTCAAACCGGTATCACACCTCATTAGTCATACATGGGTTTTCAAAATGGCCGTTTCCGTCGCCTAGATGTTACAGCCAAGTTAAGAGAAATGCGCCTTCCTGTCTATTTTCTGTTCTAAGGCCTCAACGAACAATAAACTAATTTACTTTATTTATTTAATTTAATTCGCACTCAGCCAACAGCCGTTAGGCCAATTATAGGCGTCGCTGTGCTGTTATGAGGACTTCCAACCCCACTAACGACTGTCATGATGTTGTTATGACCGCCGGGACCAACTTTTTTCCGTGATAGCCGTACCACGAGGCGCCGAGAGATGCAGCCGTGAACGAATTTCGAGGGGAAACCGTCTTAACATTTCTCACAAAAATATGTTCGAATGTTAAGACTGGGTTACCCCTCTAAATACGTTATTTACTATTAACGTGACGGTGTGCAAAAACTTCCTATTACTTTTAATACCAAGTCATTGAAGTGGACATTTTTCTTACCGACACAAAAAGTGTATGTTGCTAGGCAACACTTAGTTCCTAGGATTAAAATTACTATTAAATGAGAAACGTCAAAAGTAATAAATCATCTCAAATTTTGAATATTTTTTACTTTTCTAGGTTGCGGAAAAAATAGTATGTATTATTCGGATTAAAAGTTACTTTGTTTGACTTGCAATTTTTGCGTTTGCAAAATAATTGCTCGTCAAACAAAGTGCCACGATGTGGATTTAGTTGCGGAGGTCCGTATGGCCAAGGGAAATACCACATGAGAGATATAAAAGAACTTCAGTGCCGAGGGGTACATTATGTTTGTTTTTAAATCGAGAAATCGCGAAATTACATTTTAGTCAACGTTTGTAGGCTATGTTGACGTCCCTCGGTTGACGTTTACCCATCGTCCCACCGCCTACAAAAAGTAAAACAATGGATTACGTCATTGCCGGATTCTCGTATTTTAATGACGATTTCGATGTTCTTCACTGCTGATTAAAAAAAAAACATGTTTTTTTAATCCCCTGTCGGTCCGTCTGTTGGGCGTATAGCTCAAAAACCGCTTGTTGGAGAAAGACGATATTTTGCATGCGGATTAGATGTCTACCTGGCAGAAAACTGAATGTACTTTCGGTCAAATATACAAAGAGATGCATGAAAAACTGCCAGCCCTGTAGGATTGTTACTTGTCATCCAATTTTTAAAATTAGATGACGCAGACGTCACTCTGAAGTGCTATCATATCCATATAATAATGCAGAAGACTAAAAGCCGTGTTTACACAACTTAAAGTACCACAGTTGCATTCGACCATTTTCGAACTTTTAATAGCGATATTATCACAGAAAACAATTATTTATTATGCCTACTTCTTGTGTTTTTTTAAACTATTGACTCAGCTTCGAAGGCAAGTCCACTTTGGTTAATTTTCATATCTGCTTATTGAACGCTCCCACAATCTAAGCCACACTCAAACGCTAAATAGGCGTGTCCGTTACATCATACATAACCTATATTTCTGCAAATTTTTATGCGTCGCCTTTCGTTTCTTTTAGCAGTAGCTACAAGTATTAATTCTGTTAAATGGTCTACTGTGCATCAGATAATTGTAGTACAAAGCAAGGTAAGGGATTAGCGTTGTTCAGATTTCCCAAAAAGCAAAAATTGGACTCCGACTGATTCTTTACGGTTATGCGAGGTAAGTAGTTTTTAATAAACTTGTACGTACAATCTTATTGCTTCTCTCTTCTGCAGCGTCACTTTGAAGTATCGCAAATTAAAACTAACGCTGAAGGCATCACAACATTGTGGTGTTTTGTAGTTACACTGAATTGGAAACTATGGTTGTTTGTGTAACAGAATTTTAAAAAAGAGGATTACCACATTGTCACATGCTTTTAATTCTTGCAGGTATTTATAAAGATACTCTTCAAAACTTTAATTAATTACAAAATATTACATTTTAGGAAACAAGTTACGAACTGCAGAAGACGTAGATAGAATTGTAATATCTCAGCTGTCTTTTGATGATGTGAAAACCATTAACGGCCAAGTTTACGATACATTCCTTGAAGCTGCCAAAGAAGCCGGCAGGTATTTATAAATATACCTCTCAAAACTTAGAACAATTACAAAATATTACATTTTAGGAGACGACAAGTTACGAACTGCAGAAGACGTAGATAGAATTGTAACATCTCAGCTGTCATTTGATGATTTGAATGTCTACGTATCAATAAACAAATTTAGTGCTATAGTGGGCTAACTCATAACCATACAATTGTTGAAATATTGCGATTTTGTTTCTGTCGTACATTATTCAAGTTTTTGATGTTTTGTTAAGAATCGGGTTGGCGTTGTCAGGGATATGTTTACAGCATGTCAATTGTTTCCGATAACTCAGTATTAACTGTTAATTCTCACTTCCGTGCCAAAATGCTGATATCTCCAGTAAGATGTGCAAAAATGACCGATTTATGTTGTTACAATCTTTAAAAAATCGCACTGCAACAGCTACAATTACTGCTAATGAACTGGCTGCTGTCAGAAATGTTCAAATATCGTCACGTACAGTTCAGCGACGACTTCACGAAAACAATCTGAAACCATATCGGGCTGCCATTGGTCCAAAACTTTCACTACGCCGCAAACATAATCGACTAAATTTTGCTAGAACTTACCAGAACTGGGGGGATCCCGAATGGAGATGCGTGTTATGGAGACAGATGAGTCTCGATTAGTTTGGATGCTCCAGATGGTGGTTCACGGGTAAGGAGAAGACCAAGAGAAGGCTATGCTGCTTGTGCTAAGGCCACAACTTCAATTTTTACTTCCTTTTACTACTATAAAGGAAGTATTGGATTCACCCCAAAAATTCGAAATTGAGTTTTCAACAGATCTTCACGTTTTAGAGTCCCCTGATCCCAAAAAACATATTTTTTTTCATTGGTCTGTCTGTCTGTCTGTGTGTCTGTCTGTGTGTCTGTGAACAGAATATCTCAAAAACGAAAAGAGGTATGGCATTGAAACTTCATATATAAGTTTTGTGTACTATGTAGATGAGACAGCAAGCTTTTGAAGAAAATCGCATAACCGGAAGTAGGTGTTTACTCTTGTGATTTTTCAGTTTTTTTTAAAAACGGCTCTAACGATTTTTTTTAAATTTTACATTTTTCTTACATTTTTAATGTGTATTGATGTGAGATAGGTGATTTTCCAGTTGAATACTTCTAAAGTGGGTTTCTTTCGTTTTTTTTTCTATTTTTTTTATTAACTCCTATTTTAAATAAAACACCCGGTATATTATTACATTTTTGAATTCACCTTAAAATTCTAGAGAAAATTTGTCTCTTCAACTAACACTCGATTTTGTACCGTTTTTGTAGAATTTGTAATTTTTGAAAATTTTTAACAAATGGTTAAAAATTAAAAATGAAATTTTTGACTAATTATAAGATCACTGTAAAAGGAAGTTGTGTGAGTGTATCACACCAGATTTTTATTTATTTTTCATTGGTCTGTCTGTGTGTGTGTCTGTCTGTGTGTCTGTGAACAGAATATCTCAAAAACGAAAAGAGGTATGGCGTTGAAACTTCATATATAATTTTTGTGTACTATGTAGATGAGACAGCAAGCTTTTGAAGAAAATTGCATAACCGGAAGTAGGTGTTTACTCTTGTGATTTTTCAGTTTTTTTCGATTTTTTCAAAAACGGCTCTAACGATCTTTTTTAAACTTTACATTTTTCTTAAATTTTTAATGTGTATTGATGTGAAATAGGTGATTTTCCAGTTGAATACTTCTAAAGTGGGTTTCTTTTGTTTTTTTATCTATTTTTTTTATTAACTCCCATTTTAAATAAAACACCCGGTATATTATTACATTTTTGAATTCACCTTAAAATTCTAGAGAAAATTTGTCTCTTCAACTAACACTCGATTTTGTACCGTTTTTGTAGAATTTGTAATTTTTGAAAAATTTTAACAAATGGTTAAAAATTAAAAATGAAATTTTTGACTAATTATAAGATCACTGTAAAAGGAAGTTGTGTGAGTGTATCACACCAGATTTTTTTTGGATGTTCGGTAATGGTATGGGGAGGGATTTCTTCAGATGCGCGCACAGAGCTTCACATCTGAGATCGAGCAGCCCTCAACGCAGATAGGTACAGTCGTGTGCAAATAAATCTGGGACAGTGTTTTTTTCACATGCAAATTCAGTTAAGAATTTGAAGAATATTTCCATGGATTTCCTCTTATCAGAGAGAGTTACGGGTTTCAGTACCTGTTAAAGTTTAATGTAACTCTTTCAGATAGCAGGAAATCCATGGAGATATTCTTCAATTCTTAACTGAATCTGCATGTGTAAAAAACACTGTCCCAGATTTATTTGCACACGACTGTACATTAGGGACATTCTTGAGAAATATGTTGTTCCGTTTAGTCATTTTGTTGGTGACAACTTTCGTTTAATGCACAATAATGGACGGCCACACTCTGCAATATCTAAACGAAGTTGGAATTACACTTTTGGATTGGCCAGCCTGCTCACCAGACCTGAACCAGATAGAACACGTGTGGGTTCAACTGGGAAGAGCAATTCGCACTCGCCCTAATTGGCCTCGGACATTAGGATAGGTTACCACAAGAAAATCTTGCACAATTGATTAGCAGTATGCCTAGACGTCTAGAATGTGTAATTAGAGCTCGTGGCGTAGAATTAACAGTTAATACTGACAGTTATCGGAAACAATTGACATGCTGTAAACATATCCCTAACAACGCCAACCTGATTCTTAACAAAACTTCATTAAAAACTTGAATAATGTACGACAGAAACGAAATGGCAATATTTCAACAATTGTATGGTTATGAGTTAGCCCACTATAGCACTAAATTTGTTTATTGATACGTAAACATCGACATCAGAACATGGAACATGGAAACGAACAAATACTACCATCAAAACGAAAGTACGCTTATACCGAACGCTGATCCTTCCCATTCTTCTTTATGGATCGGAAACGTGGACATTGCTCAAGCCGGACCTTGACCAGCTTGAGGTCTTCCAAATGTGATGCTTGAGGCGACCGCCTTCGAAACGAAACAATTACAGGAAGATGTGATCAACAAACACTGATAGGAGAACAAATACAAAAACGTCGACTACGATGGTTCGGACATGCCTGCCGAATGGATGATAACCGTTTGCCATGTAAACTTTTTTGGTAAGACCGTCCGGCAGACTGGAGAATTCAGCGATTGACACCGAAGAAAACCTGGCTAAAGAATATCGAGGGCGACTTAAAGAATCAGCGATTATCGGTTATCGATGCCCAAGACGTCGTCAAGAATGGAAACGAATCGTAAATGGAGTAGAATGGTGAATCATACTTTAGGTTAGAAGGATTGTCACAGAAGGAACACATTTTCTCTAAAGGGACAATATGAAACAAAATTAAAATGTCTGTTGTCATGGTATTCGTAAAATAAGTTCAAAGACTGCTAAATACCGATGGGGCCACAATTATATACAGAGAGATAAAAAAAAACCAATTAGGGCATGCTGTGATATGTGTTATAGGTTTGGCAGTACTGAAGTGTATTGTCAGTCTATGTCAAATTCGAGATTAGCAGGTTAGGTTTTGTTCGTTGTTTGACACAGACTGACGTAAAACTTAACCTGCAAATCTTGAATTTGACATAGACTGACAATACACTTCAGTACTGCCAAACGTATAACACATATCACAGCCTGCCCTAATTGGTTTTTTTATTGATCTGTCTGTATACAGTGAAATCTCCCTTGGGCGGACACCAACGGAACCGACTGAAAGTGTCCGTTCAAGAGGGGTGTCCGCCTAAAAGAAATACGAAAAAAAAATCGGTTTTTTAATGAAAACTGCAATTAAAGAAATTGGGACATTTAAAACGTATATGTATGTAAATGTTTTTAAAATAAACAAAAAACTTAAAACTTCAGAAAAAAATAAGGATTTGTTACCTTACAAAATACTACTACATACAAAATACTTTCTTTATGTTTAATTATATCAGCAGCTTGTGTTTTTCCGATATCAAAACGCTCCTTACACTTAACTTTTCCCTATTGTGAACTTCAACAATCTCAATTTTTTGTTTAAGCGTGAGAATTTTTATATTTGGTGCCATTTCTACAATGAATGTGTCCCCCACTGTGTCTTTTCCTCATAGACGTCAGACTAATCCTGAATCCCCGTGTGTACCGAAAGATTGAAGTCGGTGAATCCTCGGTTAACTCGGGAAAGTTTCTCAGTGAAGGCACTATTGAGAAATGCAACAGCGACACTTGCGACAGAAAAATGAGACAAGGCGTTTATTTTTTTATTTTGTTTTTTGTCCGTTTAAGAGAACATTTTCTTGTGTCCGCGTCCGTTCAAGAGAATGTCCGTCCAAGAGGGAGTTAACACAATGCAAATTATATGAGAGTCGGTCGGGACCATGAGAAACTGTCCGTCCAAGGGAGGCGTCCGTGTATCCGCGAAGGTGAATTTTACTGTAATAGCAATAAGATAACATGAACAAGAAAATAACTCGTATTGCTCGAGTAAGAAAGAGATAAACATAATAGCAAATATTCGAGTAGGCCTGACGCACATTTAATTATGACAGATGTCAACCACACATGCCTAATAATAGTATATTAAAGTATGAGTGGATAACAAGGTCTTTAAAACACGCGCGGGTTTTCGAGCACGACGGCGTAGCCGGAGTGCTCGAAACAGAGCAAGTGTTTTAAAGACCAGTTATCCACGAATACTTTACGCTATTTTTTATTATACCTCCAATACTGGAAATAAATTACGCACTAAAAACTTAGACATAATTTTTGTCGTGATAAATCGAGAGGGCATAATAATATTGCTACTATAGTTACGAGAATTATTTACGTTTTTGTCGCGTCCATTTCCGTTGTTGCATTCAGTCGTTTCCTTGACAACCTTTAAAGCTCGGCGAGCTTTAATCGCCTGTATTCGCACGCTCAGGCGTGCTTTAAACGGCGATTCTGATGCAGGTATAATAAAAAATATTTTTTTTTCGTATGGTCATCTCTTACTTACTCAAGCATTCTATTTTGTTGTTCATGTTATCTCATTGCTGTTATATAGAATTATGGCCCAATCCGTATTACAGCATAATTTTCATTTAGAGTAATGAAATAGTATATTGTATGTTAAGAGCTGAAAGTGCATTCTTGCCGCTTGCGCATGAAAGCCGAAACCAGCAATCATGCTAAAGCTACAAGCGCACTTTTAGCTCGAAAGATACATACTATTTTTTCGACGACTGAGCATATTATTAATGGAAAATATCATATTTCATTTTATTGCAAATATTAATTGACAATCAAGTTAACATTACTCGCGCAGTCTATTAGACATGTGACGCGATTATTTCGACAAATGACGGGCATTGTCAAGGAAACATTCGGACGAGGCTACCTATTTTGTTCACGCGGAAACCCAAAACGCTCGGCGAGCGGCAAAAAGATGAAAACGCACGCTCAGCGGCAAATGTCAACTTTCTGTTGTCAAATGACAGTGAGAAAAATCTACTTTCGATGTCAGTCGTCGAAAAATATGTTTCTTATGGTTCTGATCCTGGCGGTTGAAAAAATTGTATATACACGGCAGGGCAGAACACCATTTTTCCCTCTGTGTATTTGTAGTGCTCGGCATCGCCCTTGAGCTGCAAACTTACATCTTGGGAAAAATTATGCTTTTCTTTTTCTTATAATGTATTATTTTTTCACATTGCCATTGGTGACATTAAAAAAAGTGACTTTTTGATACTTTTCATAACTGCTCACAATCATATTGATTTCACCTAAAAATGAACTAAATGAATTAATAACAATTCATCCATTTTCAAGTAAGCTCTATTCTATAATGTATAATGGTTAATTTATACAGGGTCCGGCAACGAGGCGGGGGTGGAAGATATTTCTAAAACTATGAGAGTTGCATAAATATTGTGTATATAAAAGTTGTAGGTACTAAGGTGGTGCACATTACTAAAATAGTTTTGATTATACAGGTTGTCTCAAAAAAGTGTGGCGGATTAAACTTACCTTTTTTTAAATAGAATGCCGTATATTTAGGTAGCTTAAAAGTTTTTTATTGAAATACTCTTCATTTTCATATAAAGTTGTATGGGTCTAACGTCAACTGTTTTGGAGATATTAACAATTTTATGCAAAAAATTGCTGAACTTCAGGAGGCTGCTGTAAGCGACAGAAAACAATTGAATGAAGGAAAACGTTACCAAAAAATTATGATTTTTGTAAACTATCTTTCAAGTGTAAAATGGTGGATCTGGGTATTAATGTTATACAGAGTGCTAAATATTTGCAAATTTAATTTCGATTTTTTTCAAATGGAACGTCCTATATATTTTTGTATTTCTGAAGAGCTCTTTTAATGAACTTTCCTTTGATATGTTACTTCATACCTCTTAAGTTTCAACTGTTTTTCAGATATGCGAGTTTAAACATAAAAAACAATTTAAACCCCTTAAGATGCTTTATTTCAAGGGATAAAAAACAAACGCCTTTAAAATAATGATTTAAACACTTGAATTCTTCAAACAAAAGATAAAACCAAGCTTAAAATACAAAAATTGAACCAGAACTCAAAACTAGAAATAACCAATACGACCGAATTTTGAGATAGGAAATGAAGTAGAAGAAGAAAGCTCATTAAAAGTACTTTTTAAAAATACAGGGATATACAGGGTGTTCCATTTAAATAAATCAAACTAATTATATTTCAGATTATGAATTCTCTGTACAGCTTTAATACTCAGAGCAGGAAAGGAGAACTATTTGAACATTTAGTGTAATTCCGTATAAGCTTTTGGTGTACTGGTTTTTATTTTTTTTATATGATTTAATTTGATCGTGGAATTAATTTATTCCTGCATTTATCGTTTTTTTCGTGTTTATTTCCTGTATCAACACTGACTGAATTTATATTTTCTAAACCTGGTTTTGTGCTTTTATTCTAAGAGAGATCATGCGTTTAAATCACTATTTTAAGGGCGTTTGTTTTTTATCCCTTGAAATAAAGCATCTTAAGGGGTTTAAATTGTTTTTATGTTCAAACACGCATATCTGAAAAACAGTTGAACTTAGAAGTATGAAGTAACATATCAAAAGAAAGCTCATTAAAAGGGCTCTTCAAAAATACAAAAATATACAGGGCGTTCCATTTGAAAAAAAATCGAAATTATTAAATTTGCAAATATTGAGCACCCTATATAACATTAATACAATTGTTTCCTGACGCTTACAACAGTCGCCTGAAGTTCAGCATTTTTTTGCATAAAATCGTTAATATCTCCAAAACAGTTGACGTTAGACCCATACAACTTTATCTGAAAATGATGAGTATTTCAATACAAAACTTTTAAGCTACCCAAATATAGGGCATTCTATTTAAAAAAAAGTAAGTTTGATTCGCCATACTTTTTTGCGACACCCTGTAAAATCAAAAATATTTTAGTAATGTGCACCACTTTCGTACCTACAACTTTTATATACACAATATTCATGTAACTCTCATAGTTTTAGAAATATCTTCCACCCCTGCTTCGTTGCCGGACTCTGTATTTATACAGTACAGTCACAGTATATATACTTCACAGACCAGTAGCGAAACTCTCTGTCGGCACCTTTGATCTCAGGTATGCAATTTCTGTGACCCTGAATGCGGCGGCCATATTCTTAGCTGTAGTATTAGCGCGAAATTCAAATATTACGTCATAGTACTTAGCTGTAGTATTGGCGCGAAATTCAAATATTACTTCATAGTACTTACTGGTAGAATAAAGAAAATAACAATGCAAACACAAAAATCAATTGATAAATACTTATTCTTTTGAAATTATGCGATTTGCTGGATGAGGACCTATTATAATTACAAAAACCCTATTCTTTTTGGGAGGTTTATTAAAATTAAAGGGTTTTAATGAAATATTATAAATTAGATACAATTTTACAAATCAAACAGACTACTTGTCTTCTAACAAACTCTGTAATAAGAATATAAAGTTTGCACGTTTTTCAATAGTAAGTCAGGTCTGTTGCAGCTCTCTACCCATAACTTAGACCTAAGAGAATTGAAACCATATTTGTTTATTGTATAATTAAATTTCAAAGTTTCAATCACCTTTCTGGATCTTTTGGGGAACTGAAAAAACTTATTTCTGGTGCTTTAAACTTCTGTGCTGATTTGCAATCCTTATATGCACACACGTAGCCCCCGGCTTTAAGCATTTTAACAAATCTAGGTACTTACTAGGTTCGAATTTAAAATATAACCACACTCAAAGTTTTCAACACGCGAAAGAAAGAACACCTTCAAACCAAAACACGACACAGCTGATTGAAGTGCGGCCATATTCTAAGCGGTATATTTTGGGACATGCGCATGAAATTCTCAAATCCTGAGTTTCGCTACTGGGGTTTGTTTATACTGTGGTACAGTAAACATTGCGCTTCCATACTTTGACCAAAATTATTTAAAAAGACATTTTTGTCAACTACACGGAAAAATTGCATGTTCAACACATTGGAAAAGTGATTCTTCCATGCTCACGTAAAACTTTTGCATTCGCTGGAAAACTCTCACTTTTCTTAACTTGTAGAACAATCTACTATTAATTCACTAGCGATTTAAGAACAACTCGCTAGCATATAAACATTATAAACAGTTACTTATAGTTGCTATTATAGAGATAATAATAATAATGCCAGTTTAAAATGACAAAGAAATAATAATTAACCGAGTTATTTAACAATAACAGTAACGGCGTAACTGGAGACTTGAGTTACCGCATTTATATTTTTATGACGCTCAACGCCTCAACGGCTTAAACCTGAAAAGAAATGTGATTGCAAGCAGCTGAAAATTATTTCGGTGGCACAAATAATTTTCACATATAATCTCATAAGAGTATTAATTAGGACGCCTTCCAGAGGCGAGCGTTTCCTTTCCAGAGACTTTCCATTTGAAAATATATTTTTTGAAAATTTTCCTTACTGCCAATCTCTAGCGTGCTTTTAAAACTTTCTGTTGTGCAACAAAAGTTATTACATTCGTCGTACATTTTAAATGCGGCATATGCCGCGGGTTTCAGCTAGTCACTTATAATAATGCAGAAGACTAAAAGCCGTGTTTACACAACTAAAAGTACCATAGTTGCGTTCCACCATTTCTATTTTCGGGTTTTTGTAAACAAACTTCCCTTAACTTTTAATAGCGATATTATCACAGAATACAATTATTTATTATGCATATTTATTGTGTTTTTTAAAACTATTGACTCAGCTTTGAAGGCAAGTCCACTTTGGTTAATGTTCATATCTGCTTATTGAATGCTCCTAAAATTGAAGCCGCACGCACACGCTAAGAAGGCGTGTCTTTAAAGTTGAGGCTACATAACCTACAAAATTTCAGATTGGCCTGGCAATAACTAATGTGTTCTAGCAGTGGCTACAAGTATTAATTCTGTGATAATGGTCTGCTGTGCATCAGATTGTAGTACAAAGCAAGGTAAGGGAATAGCGTTGTTCAGATTTCCCAAAAATTTGCAACAACGACATTATTGGTCTAAATTTTGCAAAAACAAGAATTGGATTCCGACTAATGCTTCACGGTTACGCCACAAGCTGAAAGGAGTTTCATTCGTAAGTTATTTGTCCTATTATAATCCATAATGTGTGTTACAATTTATAAATTCTAGCAGGAAACCGAAGAAGCAATGGATTCGGGAGTATGTTGTGAACCAAGTAACACACGTTTCTGCAGTGCTCGGTATATTCCTTTTTTAAAATGTCGATGAAAACTAGAGCAGCTTCTTCTGTTAGTGATTGTAGTGTAGACGCTACCAAAATCGCAAAGCAAGTTGTTGCACTTCTATTGCAATCCAATGACTTTAAAGTTGTCGTGAATAAAGTAATTTCCGACACGTTGCACGACTTAAAGGCAAGACGTAAAATTAGCAAAGCAAGATGCAGATTTAGACGTTTTGTTTATAAATTGCAAGTGTTTATGTGACATGTGACACTCACAGGTAACACGACACACGAAAACTAATCCTGTTGACAGGTGACAAATCAAACGATTTTTTCAAAAATCTAGGAAAATTTCGATATATTGTTTGTAAGGGTCCTGATATGGAACGCGTATGAATGCTATTCACTGACATGGCAAATAAATATGACTTAACTATTGATAAAAAATAGATTTGATAACATGTAATAACATTTTATGGTCAAAATTTATTTAAAAACAATTTAAATTCAAACACATTTAGTAAATTTATTCAGAAAATGTATAATGGTTACAAAAAGATTATTTCTATATTAAAATAAAGACACTTAAAACATTTTTCCCGCTGCTGTTCATGTAAGTCAGTGATACAGCCTTAGTAACAAAACGTGTAAGTCGGTGATTATATTTGTTTGCTGCTTTTTCTTGACAACGGAACTTAATATTATTATTAAGTTCCTAGGATAATAAAATTAGCAAAGCAAGATGCAGATTTAGACGTTTTGTTTATAATTGCAAGTGTTTATGTGACGTGTGACACTCACAGGTAACACGACTCACGAATATTAATCCTGGTGTCAGGTGAAAAACCAAACGATTTCTTTCAATAATCTAGAAAAATTTTGATAAGCAGCGGGAAAAATATAATAAGATAACTAGGAATGTATCGCCTATTAATATTTTCGGCAGGCCTACCTCAAATGTTAATAGCTATTAAAAGAAGCTTATGAAGCACGTACTCTGCACTCCTTTCCACACCACCATGAAGTAGAGTTGACGGCACGTTTTTTTTATGTGGTATCCCCAGGACACCATTCCACATGTCACAAAGAAAGTTGTTGTCGCTGCTGTTAAAAATTGACTCCAGAACTGTGTTGAAGTGGTAATGTATCACTTAAAATCTTATACTTTTGTTTTAAAGTGCCAATTACACGCTCCACGTGAATTCCCACATTGAAATTGCATATACACTATAGTTTTTTATCTCGTTACAGCACATATTACGTGCAACAGTTTTTCATGAGTGTTTGAAATTTTGATAACATTTGAAATAAACGAATTTCATAGTTGCCGCAGTGGCATCTATGAAATTAGTTTATTTCAAACGTTACCAACATTTTAAACACATGAAAAAGCGATGCACGTAATATGTGCTGTAACGAGATAAAAAAATCACAATGTATATATTTATTTTTATAATGAATAATCATTACATTTTGACTGCTACTATTTGGCACTCACTCCAGTGACTCCTGTAATAAAATAATTTATTATTAGGTAATTTAATACTAATTTTTTAATACTTACTACCACTAATTCTTCTTCCACTACCAATAACTCCTCTTCCACTACAGTAGAATTGTTCTGCAAATTTTGAACAACATGGCAAATTAGTTGTTATAGATGTGATAGTTCTCCACAGGAGATAAGATTGACATGACAAATTGCAATAAAATTGGGAATTAATTAAATTGCTCAATTTATTTAAAATAGTGATATTTAATAAAACATATTATTTTTAATATTAAGAACTAAAGTAAATACTTACAATTAAGAAATGTTTTAAAATACTTTGTAAATGCGATGAAATTAATTAGTTTTGAAAACTAAAAAATTTTAATACGAGTTTGGTTGAAATGTTTGTTTGAACATTTACTAGAAAAGTTCGGTTCAAAAAAAGTATGGTTCACACAGCCCTACATACAGGGTGCTCAAAGTTAAAGCTACGATTTCGACTATATTAGCATTTGTAGTACTGTTCACGTAGATTACGATGGCAAAAACAGAAAAACAATTGAGCATCAAACTTTGAGTTATTCGCAAAATTAACATTTTTTGAAATGGAACAACTTATTCCATAGGTGTATTTACAATAAGTAATTTTTAATTTTTGTGAATAATTTGAAAATCTGATAATCAATTGTTTTTCTGTTTTCGCCATTGTGATCTATAGGGCATTCAGTAAACACAAAAACAGTTTAATTTTTTTTGCTAGATGCTAGATAAATGTCACACCCTTAACCTATTTGTTTTAGTAACTTTTTGTAAGTACATTTGAAGACAAAGATGCATTTTGGAAGTACACTCATGAACTTTTGGAAATCAAAGGCCACTCACTTTGTATTTTTATGTTTACTGAACAGACTATACGTGAGTTATACTACAGATTTGCTAATTTAATCGAAATATTGATAGTAAAAAATAATTTATTATAACCAACTATTTAATCAAATTTACACTAATTATTTAATCTTACCGCTTGCTTCTTTTTTTTTGGCTCTCTGACAAGCCAAAGCTTTTGCTCGATTGGCAGCTATCTGCTGCCCCATGTCAACTACCTTCCTCAAAGAAAATTCTCTGGTATTCCCACACCCCTCGCAATATTTTTGGAAATCTAAATTGAAAAAGGGAGTAGTCAAATTAATTCCGCAAGAAGTCAAACTTTTGAATTTTCTTTCTTTAATTAGGATAGTCGATTACTTAGTGAATAATCAAAATGACGAATGATCATATTTTTAAAGATGGATGCCTAACAGTAAATTGTAATACATACCACAGATCAGAAAATTGCACTCGCAACAACGTATCACGGTGCAGGTACGGATGTCGTATTGCCCCACCGGAAAATGTAATTTGCAGGAGGGACATATCTCTAAAAAGAAAATTTGTAATTTAACTAATCAAGTTTACTTTCAAACATAAAGGTTCCGTAACTTTGTCCAAAATGCGCTTACAGACAAGAGGTAAATAACAAATTAAAACTCACGCAACTGAAGAATTCTCCGACTATGAATCCTTACTCCACACTCACAACAAAATCTATTAGGATTTTATAAACAAATAAAGAGTATTTTTAATAAATATTATACACCAAGTGAATTAAGGTTTTTGTTTGATGAACCATTTGTTTAAGCCAATCAGGTATTTTTTTGTAAAAAAAGTAGGTAATAAAATGGACATTTTACTTACCATGTTGATTCACACACCACTAAGAACAACGCAAAATGAATAACTACAAAGGCCACGGGTGACTGTTGAATGACAATGCTAACTAGCAATTACTGAATTTTCAGTTCCGTTTTATCAAGAAAACTGTAGACGGTTCTAAAATTTCCCCGTAGGCCAGTACCTTGCTGGACAAATTAGTATCGTAAATGTATGTTTTGGCAGGACAATTGGACTGGACAATAAATTCTGCAAGTAATGACGGCTAGAATACCAGAATTCAAGGAAGAGATCGAAGACCTGATGCTGTAAGTAAAACCGCATGTCAACAAATTGCAAATAACGGTTATGCGGGGAAGGAACTTTGTGTCGGATCCCTTTATTAAGGGCAACCGCCTCCGTAATCTGTGAGAAGCTTAAATAAACCGTCTTAAAATAAATATACAACTACATAGTAAATAAAAAGAGAGAAAGATGAATGGTTCCCGACACCGAAAGGTAAAAGATGCTACGAAATAAAAATATGAAGGAACTTTTTAATTTAAAAACAATATTTTAACAAACACTTGAAATAAGTAACCGAATAATAGAACACTGCAGTTTAAATTGAAACTAAATGAATTAATAACAGATTCATCCATTTTCAAGTAAGGTCTATTCGAAAGTATGGCGCCTGCTGCAACAGACGTGTGCTCTAGTGCTCTCTCATGTTCACGTTGTAAAAGTAAACTAGTTAACGGTTTAAAATGCAATAAATGTTTGAAACAATACCATCCCAGCTGTGCACGTGTTTCTAACAATATTCAGCTGTGTGAAGACGGCAAAATCATATGTTGTGCAAGTGATGAAGATTGTGGTGATGCCACTGTAGATGCTTCTATAGACGCTGCGTTCTTCGACGCACTAAGTGAACCCCCTAATCTGAATAAAAAGGTAGATGTGAGCATTTGTAAATATTTACTACAACAGAAAGACACACTAATCTTTGAACTACGTGATAAAATTGCGTTATTAAACAATGACATTGACGTGTTAAGCAAATTAGCAAATTCTTCCTGTGAATGTGCCAAAAAACTAAGTACTCCAGTTATAATAAATGACAAAAACGGGTTGGAAAATTCCCTCGCATATAAATATAAACAGACTTCGACTAGTGCATCTGCGTCGAGCGCATTGTGTGATAACGGTTCTAAAAACGTACCAAACTTGGATAAACCCATAAAATCGAATAAGGTCGCTAAACACCTTATCTCCGTAAAAACACTTTCTGCAGGACTTCTCAATGTTGAGTCGCAACAAATTTGTAACGAAGTAATCAATCTTGATAATGGTTCAAATTCTACAAACCCACCTGCTTCAAAACTACAACAGCAATCCAGTGAATGGAAAACAGTAACACAAAAACGAAGACGGCCCAAAGAACTAATCATTGGAACAAAAAGTGTTAAAGGCAGCGCAACGTCCGTGTTGGGAGTACCAAAATTTGCGAATCTCCATGTATACAGAATTGATCCTAAAACAAACGTGGAAGCACTTAACCTCTTCCTGAAGAAATCGTTCCCAGAAGTTTCTTGTCAGCAATTAGCATCCAAGTACCCTGATTTGTATGCCTCATTTAAAGTAACAATTTTCGCAACCAATCTTCCTAAAGCCATGGATCCCGAAGTCTGGCCACAAGGAGCTTGCGTTGGACGGTTTTTTCAACCACGACAGAAAACAGCAGAAACTGTTTGACTTTTATAAAGCCAAATGTTCAATCAAAGCGTACAAAACATGTGGCAAAGGAAATTATAAATGGTAGTGGTAAATTGAGCCTATTAAATTTAAATATTTGTAGCATTAAAACGAAAATAGGTGCTTTAGAAATGTTTTTGTCTTTTTTAAACGGTCCTGATATTGTGTGTTTAACAGAAACTTGGCTAGCAACAGTTGAAGTTCCCGCAATAGTAATAAGTAATTATAAACTAGCTGGTCATTATTGTAGACAAAGTTCACGTGGAGGCGGAGTAGCTATTTTTATAAAGGACTCTCTTAATTTTGAAATTTCAAAAGTACATGTATCGGAAGATTCAATTTTTGAAACTACTTCTGTACATGTATTTATAGGCAAATGTAAAATTTGTATTTCTTGCTGTTATAGGTCGCCGAAGGCAAGTGATGAACAATTTCTAGCTCTTTTGGAAAAACTAATAAATAGTAAGCTACCTCACTTCATCTGTGGAGATTTCAATTACGATTTTCTTGAAACCAACAAAAAGGTAAAGGATGCTGTTGCGCTGTTCCATTCATATGGCCTCAGGCAATTACTTTTCGACCCCTCCCGCATACAAGGTAACTCAGTAACTCTAATAGATAATGTTTTCTCTAACATAAATACATGTAATTTTGAAACTAAGACAGTAGATACCGTTTTGTCGGATCATAGAGCGCAAGTAATCTACTTTAAAATTGACGACACACGTAAAAATTCTAATAATTCAGTAAAAATTCATCGACAGTTTAATGACGAAAATATTTGTTATTTTAAAACTCTGTTGGCGAATGAAACGTGGCAGAATGTGTTTTCTGAAACAATAGAAAAAAACAAATTTAATATATTTTTTGAGACTTTCAAATTTCTTTTTAATACAGCTTTCCCAACAAAGGCTGTAAAATGGAGTCAACCTAAAAAAAGGTGCCCCTGGATAACAGTAGCATTAATTGAAGAGGGTAGGTTAATAAGAGATTTATATAAAATTGCAAAGACGTCTTCAGATCAAAATTTGAAATCTAATTATCGCTTATTAAAAAGCCAACATTTTAAAAATATAGACACTGCAAAAAAATATTATTACAATAAGAAAATTCAAAACTCAAGTAATAAATCGCAGAGTGTTTGGGAGGTGATAAAGGAACTATCTGGCCCAAAAACTACACGTGATAAATTACCAAAGGTCATGTACAATGATAATAATGTAACCTTTGACAATCCGCAAAGTATAGCAGATGAATTTAACCGCAATTTCGTTGTTTCAGTAAATGAATTAGTACGCGATTTTCCTCAAAATGAAGGCACTAACACTGCACAAGTTTGTAATCCAAATTCAATCTTTCTTGAACCGATAACAGCAGCCGAAGTGTGCAAAATTGTTTCTGCATTTTCAAATAAAAACTCAGCAGGGAATGATGACATTCCTTGCTATATACTTAAACAAGTAGTCGATTATATATCTTTACCCTTAACTTACCTCATTAACCTTTCTTTTGAACTTGGTTTCTTTCCGGACCAACTTAAAACTGCGGTTGTAGTGCCCATTTTTAAGAAACATAACCCAAATAACTTCAATAATTACAGACCTATAGCCCTACTGTCAGTATTTTCTAAAGTGTTTGAAAAGGCATTTGTACATCGCCTGAAAATATTTTTTAACAAGTACCAACTTCTCAGTCCGAGACAGTTTGGCTATTTAGAAGGCAAATCCACGCAGGATGCAGTGCTATCATTCTATGAAAAGATACTGTCACACTTCGACGCAAAAGAAAAAACAGTAGGAATTTTCTTCGATCTCTCACGAGCGTTCGATACGATAAATCACGAGCTATTAAAACAGAAGTTACAAAACTATGGTATAAGAGGCCCAGCCCTATCATGGATAAATTCATATTTAGATAAAAGATGTCAGTTGGTTCGTATTGCTCAAAATGGTAATACAGTTAAATCGGACGTCACCATACTTCAATGCGGTGTTCCACAGGGAAGCATTATTGGGCCGTTTCTGTTCATAGTCTTCATAAATGACTTAATCAAATTCTTAGATAACAACTTCATCACTCTATTCGCAGATGACACATCCGCCATTATTTCTCAGAAAAATGCAAAATTCCTATCTACTAGTGCAAGTCAGTGTGTTCAGCGAATGAGTGATTGGTGCAAAACAAATGGTCTCGTCCTGAACGCCAACAAAACAAATTTGCTACAGTTTGTCCCTTCCGGAACAATAACAGACTATAGTCTCTTAATTAGATCAGTAAACTGTAAAACAATACAACAAGTGAAAACGACAAAATTTTTAGGATTATGGTTAGACGAAAACTTATCCTGGCACTGTCACATTCATAATTTGACCAAAAATCTTGCCAGCAAACATTATGCAGTTTTCCAAATAAGAAACTGTGTAAACCCGAACACTCTGCTAACTTTTTATTGGGGTAGCATACACTCCCTCATTACATATGGTATTATGTGCTGGGGTAACTCAGTCGATACAATTAGAGTTTTTGTGATGCAGAAGCGCATTCTAAGATGCATGTTTCGCTTGCCTTTCCGAGAGTCATGCCGCAGTTATTTTAAACTGCATGGTATACTGACTGTATATTGTATTTATATTTATCAATGTCTCGTCTACGTTAGAGAAAACATTAACGCCTTGCCTAAATGCGGGGACATAAATTTTTATTCAACCAGGACGGCCCACAACATCTATGTGCCGTATCACCGTCTTAATCAGACAAGCAAAGCACCAGTATCCACAGCAATTAAAATCTACAATCACTTGCCAGCGGTACTTAAAAAATCAGCCAACCTAAGTAGATTTAAAGCCGAAGTAAAGGAATTCTTAAAAGAACGCTGCTTCTACTCTCTGAATGAATATTTTTCTTATTGCAGTAGCATCTAATCTGTTCTGTATATTTATAATATGTACCTGTGTTTGTATATTTGACTTGTTAATGCAACTACTGACAATTTCCGATACGCTATATGTACATACGTCAAATGGAAATAAAATTATTATTATTATTATTATAATGTATAATGGTTATTTATATTTATACAGTACAGTAAACATTGCGCTTCCATACTTTGACCAAAATTATTTAACAAGATATTTTTGTCAGCTACAAGGAAAAATTGCATGTTCAACACATTGGAAAATTCCACGTAAAACTTTTACATTTGCTGGAAAACTCTCACTTTTCTTAACTTGTAGAACAATCTGCTATTAATTCACTAGCGATTTAAGATGAAAATTAACTCGCTAGCATATAAACATTATAAACAGTTACTTATGGTTGCTATTATAGAGATAATAATAATAATGCCAGTTTAAAATGTATTATGTATGGATGTATAATCGATAACCTCGTTTTACCTTACGGTGTAGAGGCTGGTGCTTTATGTGCTTGCATCTGGCGGTACAATGCTCAACTTGCCCCGGATTCGGGATACAAAGTTGAACCGCGCCTTTTAATGCTTGCACAGCACCCATTGTGTGAGGTGTCTGTGTGTATTATGTTGACCTTGTTACTCTATCTCTTAGGTCTGTGGTTCTGAGTAGAGCACAGTTAACCCGGGAGTGGTCGCGCTATGGTCGATTCAACCGCACATTTTAACAAATTGCTGTAGCTTTCTAACGCAGCTCCTTTGCGACTTGAACTTTTAAAAATTCACCTAAAATGCAGTTTTGCTATTTTTAGTGACATTTCAGCACATTTAAAAAAAATTTTAAACCGTTTTTTTGTTAATGGGGTTGATCTAACGTAACTCAATTATTTTTTCATTTATCTGGTATTATAAATGAATGTTACGCTGTAAAATCGTTTATTATGCTTTCCTAATAAAGTGCAAGAGAAATGTTATAGTTATTATCGATATAAGGCCGTTAGTAGGCATCTAACAAACGAGAATAAATTTGTGGCCGATGCCGTCAGGCCGATGCTAATGAGTTCATCTGAGCCATGGCCATGGCTGTTATAAGGAACTTTTCAGTCAGGTTGACAGTTCTGTTATTAACAAATAACAAGTAGGTGTTATGAAAAAGATTTTTATTAATTTACATACATTCTGTTAAAAAAACTAACTGATGTTGAACCGACCGGGGCGCGATCATTAACGGAAGTTTAGGACGCGCGACTACACCCGGGTTAATTTGGTGCCCAACTGTGAATGGTCTCACCGAGCCCGGTTCAAATCGCTTAATGCAAGGCAAGCGCTTATCCATCTGCGCTACTTGGCTTCTTGTGTTTAAAATGACAAAGAAATAATAATTAATCAGTTATTTAACAATATCAGTAACGGCGTAACTGGAGACTTGAGTTACCGCATTTATATTTTTATGACGTTCAACGCCTCAACGGCTTAAATCTGAAAAGAAACAGATTGCAGGCAGCTGAAAATTATTTCGCTGGCGCAAATAATTCTCACATATAATCTCATAAGAGCATTAATTCTTTCCGGAATATTTTTTTTGACTGCGTTCCAACAACATCGTATTAATTAGGACGCCTTTCAGGGGCGAGCGTTTTCTTTCCAAAGACTTTATACATTTGAAAATATATTTTTTGGAACTGTTCCTTACTGCCAATCTCTAGCGTGCTTTTAATGCTTTATTTAGTGCAACAAAAGTTATTAAATTCGTCCTACATTTTAAATGCGGCATATGCCGCGGGTTTCAGCTAGTTTGTATATATTACGTGTATAATCTTTTTTTAAATTTTCTCCTACTGACTACCGTTGCCCCCCGGAACCGCTCGCGCATTACTTCAGGGGGCGCGGGCGTCACTTAAACCTAAGCCTTAATTAAGTGAAAATCTAGACTGCCCGTGCCGGGAGTTGAACTCCCAACCGCTCCGGCCCGAATGATCACGATTTTCACTGTGACCTCGGCTGCAACGGCAATCGCCGCTCGCCTACCGAGGTCCCTTACGTGAATCTAATCTAAAACTTTAAAATCAACAATGCTTTAATTTATTCAACTATACCAACATATATTGTGGTGTAAAAAGCTAAACTGCATCACCAATCCAAATACCATATATTTATTGATTCATACCAAAGAAATTGTATATTACATACCAAGCTGGGACAGTAGAGTATATCCGAGTATATTCGAAAAACGAGGCGGAGCGTACGATACACTTTCGAGTGAGGTATGTACGCTACGACTACAAAAAATAGATGCAATTTAATGACTGACAGCTTTATTGTGACAATTGACAAGTCACTACATTTTCCGTAATTTTTAAGTCAAAATGGCACATTTTCAGCAATTTTTAGGTTAAAATGACATATTTAGCCCACTTATAACTGTGAATTGTGCATTTTTACTTCCTTTTACGATAAAGGAAGTATTGGATTCACCCCAAAAATTCAAATTTGAGTTTTCAACAGATCTTCACGATTTAGAGTCCCATGAATCCAAAAACATATTTTTGTTCATTGGTCTGTGTGCCTGTGTGTGTGTCTGTCTGTGAACAGAATATCTCAAAAACGAAAAGAGGTATGCCGTTAAAACTTCATACATACGTTTTGTGTACTATGTAGATGCGACAGCAAGCTTTTGAAGAAAATCGCATAACCGGAAGTAGGTGTTTACTCTTGTGATTTTTTCCGTTTTTTCCGATTTTTTTAAAAACGGCTTTAACGATTTTTTCGAACTTTACATTTTTATTAAATTTTTAATGTGTATTGATGTGAGATAGGTGATGGGTTTCTTTTGTTTTTGTTTCTATTTTTTTATTAATTCTTATTTTAAATAGAACACCCGGTATATTATTACATTTTTGAATTTAGTTTACAATTCAAACGGTCCTCGGTAGTGTAAATCTTACCTACATCCCTTGTAAAGTAATATACTCTTAATTATTTGGAATTTTACACGAAACTAAAAAAACACTTCAATGTTCTTTTTCATGTTTTATTGCTGTTCATTTTGTTTCCACTCGAAATTTCCACACAATGGTGCATTTATGTACCTGAATTACGTATTATGCGGCGAGATACCATCTTGTTCGAAATAACTGCAGTTTAAGTTTTACAAGTTTGACGTTCATTTTTGAACATCAGCATGTACTCAGCTTATTCGATTGCATTTCATGGGCGATTTAATGCCACCGCCATGTGTAAAAATGTCGTAACTTTTATTTTTTTCTCTTCGCCATTAATGAAGGAAAATATGATATTCTCACGTCATCGTATTCAGAAAAATCTGTAGTCAGAAAAAAATTAGTTGCCATTTGAAAATAAGTTAACTACCATTGCTCATTCAAACGAAAAAATACTGTTTGCTATCAGGTTAAGCGGGCTTTGGACAATTTAATTTGGTGACAAATAACGATCCCACAGCTCTGGCAGTTTTTCATGCACCTGTGTACAGGGTGTGCACCTTAAAACAATTAAATTCTTTCTATTTTTGCTTTAACTCAAGAACTATTAGTTAAATAAAAGTAATATTTTGAACATAGCTCAAGTTTTTACCCTTGACGAAAATAGGCATATTGTGGACTCAACATATAGAGGGTAGACACAAAAAATTTTTAGTTTCAAAACGTCCACTTGCGAGGGAAGTTCCGAGGAAAACCCTTTACTAATTTTTATATTTTGTAAGTGTCAATTATCAAGACTTGGCTTTAGAACTTCCTCTAACGACAAGGAATTTTGAGCAGATAGCGTAACACCATCCATCCATAGGGTGATACAACGATTATGCCAACAACACAATTGATTTTTCATAACCACCACACGTCATTTAACAATGCTTGACAAAGAACAAGAAGAAGAAACACAAGGGTAGCTATGTAGAATTATTTGGGTTCTTCTTTTGTTTAGATTTTGCACATTTCTAAATAAAATTGTTTTATTCTTGTTGGTCGTGATCAATGGCGTAGCTATCATAGCGCCAGCAGGCGCAAGGTGGCGGGGCCCTGAAAACCAGGAGGTAACGTAAAAAATAAATAACTTCAGTGGCTGTGATAAAAGTACCATTTTCCGAAATTATTAAAGCTCTTACAAAAATCATCGTATCGAATAAAATCAAGAATAAAAGAAGAAAGCGTACTCGTGTAATGAAGACTATGCCAGAGTATGAGTTTGTATTTTTATATGTTATGTGTCATTAGTTATCTGCTATTAATTATACCTCGAAGGTAATAAATAAATAAAGTACAAATTTAGATGACGTTAGTTCAACTTTATTGAGGGTAAAAACCAATAGAAGGAATTGTGGAAACCAGTTTGAGGCCGTGACAAGGGAAACAAATAACAGTTGTAAATAATGGGGGATTCAATCCAATTTTACAAATAAACGATACTCCATTGCAAAAAAATATATCGACGAATTAGCTTTAGACTATCGGTTTGACACGAGAAATGTTTAAGTAAATGATTTTTCTTAGTTGTAAATATAATAAACTCCCAACTAATAACACGATTTACAGGATTTAACAAAGTGAGCAAAATATTTGCTTTTTTATAACCCCCAAACCTAATAAACTGTACAGAAACCGAGGTTTACTAAAATCAGAATTAAATTTATCGATGTCTATTACAGATCTGATATTGCTTGTTGTTAAGTATGTATAATTCGCTAGAAAGTACTTTGCCAATAATAACTGCGTCTGTTGAAATTTTTTTCAGTAAACTGAAACTCATTCAAAATTATTTAAGAAGCAGCATGACAGAAAAATGCTGAAAATAGCTATCTTTGAATTAGATTTGAAAAATCGCATTACAGAGATTGCCATGACTAAAGCCAGGAAAAAAGTAAATATAGTTTAGATGTGAAGTCTAGTCTCTAGTGGATCCATTTCTGTTGGTTTTTATTTTAAGTAGATATAATTGAAGATGCCGAGTAGCACAGTTAGTAAAGCGTTAGGATTGCATTAAGCAAATCCTCGGTTCGAATCCCACGGTGGGCGGATTTTTTCCGCAGCCTTGGCGATCGCTATCGAGTTCGGTGAGAACCTTCCAGTTGGACACCAAATTAAATGTTCTCTAATCGGAACCACAGACCTAAGCAGAGACCAACAAAGAAAATAGATACCTCACCCTCTTACTCAGAAATACGGGCACGATTTTGCGTGATATCTTTAGTTACTGACAAGTTCAATAACGTCGCAAAAATACCGAAGTTTATAGGTCACTGTAAAGTTGTACAAAATTTGGTGGGTAATTTAAATTCAAATTTGTGCAATATCAGTGATCAACAAAATTTCACGTTCGAGTTTTGTGGTCCCATTTAAATTATATGGAGCCGCAACACTAAACATTTTGTTGATCACACAGTACCCTATACTATTGAAATTGCCTATGAAATATAAAATATTAATTCCTAGAATTAATTCCAAGCATAAGATGTATTTAAAACCATGTTAGGGAGTGCTAATTCCTCCCATAATCTATCAATTACAGTCACACGGTAAGAAATTTTAATTCATTGTTTAATTCAAAATTCTAACCTATTCCCTCATTCTAGGAACATGTGCTGTAAATAATTTGTAATTTATTGTAATGAAGCCCCAGTCTGAACATGCCAACACGTTGGCGAAACGTAAGTAACTGTTACACGACGTCTTATTAAATTGTTTAAGAAAATTGGCTGCTTTAATTTGTATTTTTCAAACAAATAACCATATTAAAAAAACATTATAATGCACATTTTTCCATGCCTTCGTCGATTGTATTCGATAACAATAAAATAATTGGTTTACAATGGAAATGATAACTTTGGTTGCATAACTTTCTCCGCGACCTTAAAAAATATGTTACAAGCACGAAATTGACGACTTTCTTGGAAGAGCCGCTGTTTACGGCCGAGCGAGCGCAGCGAGCGAGGCACATAAATAAGGCGTGTCTAAATCCGCTTTCATACGAGTTACATACATAATTTTTTATTCTATTGATTTGGAAGCGTTTGTTCTCTGAATGTACAATATCAGTCCTTCTCAGGACTTACCAGAAACACCTGAAAACGGGAGTAGATCAAAAACTCCCGAAACGTAGTGTTTTATACACCCTAGACAGTGGAAAAAAAATCCGATAAAACATCGTTTTTTCTAATTATACAATGACAATTTAGTCGAGGTCACGAAAAGTCGAGGAGGTCATGATCATACTGCAAAATGGTTATTCATTTTTGTTGCTATGATTATTACTGCCGAAAAGTAAAAGGCACTAGTATAAAAAAGGGGGAGTTTTAGGCCGCTATAACACTGTCGAAATTGACAACTTTTCAATGCAATAGAACAAAATAGCTATTTATGTTAGAAGTACGAAACTAAGGATTTTTTTGGACGAACCGCTGTTTATAGCCAAGTGAGCGAGGCACATAAATAAGGCGAGTCTAAAAGTCCGCTTTAGTATGAGTTACATACGTAATTTTGTTCTACTGCTTTGGAAGAGTTTTTTCTTATTCTTATTCATCATCGAGGAAGCCGGGAAAAGTCAAGGAGGTCATGATCATACTACAAAATGGCAATGTGTATTTTGATTTCAAGCAATGGAAATACGGCGTTAGTTTTTGCTCCTGTTGTTATTACTGCTGAAACGTAAAAGTTACTAGTACAAAAAAGTGGGTATTTTCATCCGCTAAACAGTGCCGAAATTATAGCTTTTCGATGCAGTAGAGCAAAAGATAAGTTTAGCATTTTTAAAATTGAATGTACACTCACTGCGCCAAATTAACTTAAATTTTAAGCAACTGTTGTAGTAGGCAGAGCTGGCAAATATTACATATAGGCCATTGACTTCCGATATTAATTGTCAACGTATGGAAAAATATTCGAATGTTGGGTTAGGTTATCGTTCTGAAATTTCGTCAGATTACAAAATAACACCTAGAAATTATACCGATTGGTGGAGGGTTGTGCGAACAGAGGAACATGCTTGACCATTGAGTTTTCACGTCAGGCACGTTGATGTACTGTACCTACTGTCAAGTGGCTGTCACATTATTGCAGTACTTGTGTTACTTTTACTGTTACATTCATTTCAAGACTTGATTTGCACTGCTTTCGTTGCCCATACAAACTACTCCTTTTTGCAATCAACAACAGAAATTACTTTGTTTTGTTACGATACAGAAGTATTACACATGAAAAAAAAACAAGGTGCATTATAGTGTACAACAAATATCTTGCATATCCATATGTTCACACTAACCTGCACCAATTTGTATAGTCTAACAAACGGCTACGACAACTTTGGCAAAATACTGAGATTTTATAAAAAGTTATATTTTATTTTTTATTTTACATACTGCCATATTAATAAGTTGAAAATTATCATTAAAAACATACATTGATACCAACAAAGAACACCGCAGGTCGACTTCGGGAACTTATTTGTTCCACTACTATAGCCTTGCCCGCTATAATATGTTGGGGTTTCTCTAACAATTACCAATTTATGTGTAATTAAGCATTTTCTGGAAATCTACACGGTGGAGTTTTAATTTAGAAAAGAATTATCGAAATCGACCTGGTAGGAGTCTCAAAATAGGTGACGAAAGGAATCGCTCCACGTTTTCAATATAAGGATAAAATTTAAACAAATTGTTGTCATTGCAAAAGTCACTGAGTTAACCATAATATAACGCAACGAACTTTATTAATAAATTAAACACATCGTAAAAAATAAGATTTTATGTAAAAATTGTAATAGCCATAATAATAATAGCAACAAAAATAAGAATGCTAAATGCGGAATTCTGTAAAAAGAAAATGTACAAAATATTTACATTTGTGGTAGAAAATGTCTCTAAAGCGCCATTTGAAAACATCTGTTTGGCATCGAACCTTAATATCAAGCATCTGCCGATTCTATTATCAGTAACATAAGACCAGTCACCAATCTAAAAAGCCGTTTGTCGAAGTGGCACTCGTACACCACATTCACGAAATTGCATTCGGGAAAATCGTCGAGAGCCCATTATCAGCTGTGATCGTTTTTGGGGTATACGAGCCAGGCTGCCCAAGGTTACTACGATATTGATTACCTGCTAAAATTGATTGCAGGACAAGACGAGCCGCGTGAACAGGGACGGTGATATCTTGATTGAAGGGTTTTATTATCGGCATGTTGCCTTCGCGGCCTTCTCGCGACGACATTTCTGGCGCGTTTTGTGTTCCCTGAATTCCCGGCCGAGGGCTTTGTAATAAGAATTCGTCTAGTAATTCGATTAAATGTGGCCGCACTCGGCTTGTAATTTCGCTCGTCTGCTCTGCACAAAAAGCCTTGAATTTTGAGAGGACCTGATTATTTATTTAGGGATGAGCGGCCCTGGGAAAAGAGGTTTCCACGAACCCCGGGAATTATTGTTTCAGAACCACCGATTGTGCAATTTTAATTCGGGGAAAATGGATCACGAAATTATAGAGATTTAGGGGGGTTAGCTATATGGATATGGAATGCAAACAACAATTAATATACACCTGGGAAACAATATAAGGTACATTGTATTTACAGTATTATATCATTTTACGAACATTTTTATTGTTGCAGATACCTTTACCAAAAAGGTTTATTGTTTTAATTATTTGTAGGAATTTAAAATTTCCAGTATTGGTGACCGAGTTTAGCGTTCGGTCTTGCTAAGTAACGTGTATTCAATAAGTGTAAGTCCTAGACGATTATCGATTGTAGATCATCTCAAACGTCATAATTTGTTATTTATTTTATTTAAATCAAAGTCAATTTAATAGTTATTTATTGTATGAGTGCGAAATCAGCATGTTAGTCACGAAAGAAAAAGTTTAACTACGATGCATTCCACACGAATGCAATCCAACGTTTTATCCAAAACTTAACATCTAAAAATGACACAAACAAGTGCTGTAATGACAGCTTTACCGATGCAAAATTGTACGAAATATTGTAAACAATTTTATAAGAAATATTAATGTTTATACAATTATTTATGGTAATTCCTTGTGAGAACAGATATCCTGACAATAATCGTAGAAATACTATAAGTGATCTAATAAACAGAATTATTTTTAGAAGAATTGAAAAAAGTGGCAAACAATTTTCTATTTATTTTCTTATTTTTGATAAAGAATCAAAGCTAAATGACGCTGTTCGCGAAAACAGATCATTAATTAGAATGTAGCCAAAATTGAAGAGTCTACACGATAAATAGCCTAAACAAAACAATGCAATGAATGCATTTTATGTGCGCAACTAAACATATTCGAAAGGCACCGTTGCTAGCACAAGCTATGCAAAGGCAATGTTGATCCTTATCAAAATTTACTATTAGCTTTTCATTTCCCTATGTTAACGTATGGTTTGAGATACTGTCTATACTCGATATAAGTCCAAATAATTATGTCCCAAAATAGAAAAAAGTTCGTCGAGTGTTGGTTTTGGATCTGTGATGTTTATCTACAGTTCATTTTTCAAGTTTTTATTGGCGGCAAGCTCAAAAATATCCATAATTGTAGGAACATCCGGTGTTGTGTATTAGGAGTTTTTGATTTCTTTGGCATGTAACTTTCCTCTTTCGCTTCAAGAATACAACAACATTGTAATATTTACTGATATCTCGATTATTCTTCTCCTTTAACACCATTATTATCATTTGGTATTTTATCCAGAGGGTTAACATATTAAAGATTTTTCTTGGAATTATGAGAACTGAACATTTTCGCTGTATTTACCTACACCATTGAATAAATCAATTGTATCGCATTTCATCTTGTTGTCAGTATATTGCAGGTAGTTAATCTAAAGTTGCTCAATTAACAGCTTCTTCAGTCAACCAACTGAATCACTTTCTTCATCTTTTGATAGTTTTATTCGTATTCGTTTTTACGAAATACCTATGTCAAATACATTTTAGTACTACTATTAGAATTATTTCACGGCCAATGTTATTAACAAAAAATTAAATTTTAGTAACTAATAAATATTGTCAACGTTCGGTTGCTGAATCATTTCAGAAACCATATGGTTGTTATATATTTTTATTAGCAATTAAAACTTATTTGTTAGTGCGTATACATTTGCAGCAATGTTCGTACACAAAATATATATGATGCACGTGTTAAAAGTGTTGGTAGCTTTCCTACTCACAAAATAAAATAACATTTAATACTTGCTATCATAAATATTCGTAAAAGTTGTACAATACTGTATAGCGCATTTTGGAATGACTTTGATATTTTCGTTTGTTTATTTAGTACCACGGCAAGAGATTTTTCGCCTTTTGATTAATAAGATTACATTATAAACGATAAGTTGAAAATTGAAAAATAATTGGTAGTCGGTATTAGCAGAAGACAAAACGTTGGTTAAAATTGACTATTTTATTACTGCCGAACTTCATTTCGGTGCATTTTTGTCAGGGAGAAAATAATATTAGAATTGTAAAAATAATAATAAATTTAACATTCATGTTTAATATTCGCAACTCCATGATATTGCCATACAAAGGACTAACCAATCACAGCTAATTAACAATAAGTAATAAAAGTATCGTACGCTAACATAATAAACGCTCAAATTGGGCTCCATTTACTGCTGAACAATGAGCTATTAACTCCATATACAATTATCTACAGCCGTTTGTGATATGGCACGAATTTAAGTCGTAGTTCGAACTTTGCAGTTATTTAAATTTTTAGCAGTCCATATGAGTACAATATACATATACATAGGTGGCCTCCTCTTCTGCGTATCAGTTTGCTCAGCATTTGCTTCAGAATGTGTCTGCGGCCCGTCCCATTGGAACCATTTAGATTTTTAGATTATCCCCGACGTTATTAAATTGTATACAGTACCACAGATGTAGATTACTACCGACTAGGAACACTACCGCATAAATATAACACATTTTGTATTATTTTAATATTTTTTAAAATTTGGATTACCATAAGCTGAGCTTACATCCGATATCAAATAACCAAAGAATGGACTGCCACCAATACGAATTACCACCGACATGGATTTACATCGGATGTAAATCCATGTCGGTGCTAAACCAAGTAGGTGTGATTTCAGTTGGATGGCATATCTTGTATTTGTCCCAAAATTCTTAAATGTCGGAAGACATCCGACATTGGATGTAATTCGCATCTGTAGTAAACCAAGTCGGTGGCAGCTCACATGGAATAGCAATTCAAATCAGTGGTAATCAAGTCGACGGTAGTCCACTCTTAGTCGTACTCGGGAACCGCAAAAGACACAAAGTCGGTTAAATGAGGAAGACACATTTATGAAAGTAATAATATTCGACTTTTTTGTTTTCAAAATTTTCAAAAAAAGGGGGCGTACTTGGGGATGTATACAGGACGTTAAAAAAAAGTATATACATACATATAAACATATGACCTAAAATGCATAGTTGCCAAATTATAGCCCATTTTGCATTCCAAAGCCACTGATAATTGTATTGTGTTGTAAGACTCTAATGTAAAATTTAAATAGAGAGCTAAAGTATTATTTCAAAATGTCCACCTTGTACTTGTATCCATGACTGCAACCACCTCGCTGTAGAATTTTGCATATATGCATATATGTAGTCTATATGCAAGATTCATGTCACCGGTTTCTGGAAGAGGAAATTTGTCCATTCTGACATTAATACTAGTAACAGTTAATTAATGGCATACTGTAGAGGTTTTCATCCGCATTATGTATGTATGTATAATCTGTAACCTCATTTACCTTGCGGTGTAGAAGCTGGAACTTTATGCGCTGGCATCCGGCGGTACAATGCTCAACTTGCCCCGGATTCGGGATACAGAGTTGGAGCGCGCCTTTGGTGCTTGCGCAACAACCATTGTGTGAGTTGTGTGTCTTGGTGATGTGTTGACCTTGTTACTCTCTTATGTACGTGGTTCTGAGTAGAGCAAGTTAATTTGGTGCCCAACTGTGAATGGTCTCACTGAGCCCGATTCTAATCGCCAAAGATACGGAAAAATTCCGACCCCAGCGGGATTCAAACCGAGGACTTGCTTAATGCAAGCCTGGCGCTTACCCATCTGCGCCACGCAGTTTCTCCCATCCGCATTATTAAATTTTTAAAAACCTCACCGGGACTGGGAGTCGAACTTGCAACTCTTATATCAGTAGTTAGGATGCTTACCACTGAGCTACCAGCCCCTGCAGATTTAATTTTAATAAGTTTATTTGATTTTGGAACCCAAAGTAAGCTGTAACTCGAAAGGATACGTTTTAGGTCAAATGTTTTTCGTGTTTTCACATCCTGTATATACTCTCCAAGTACTTCCAACATGTTATAAAACACCTTGTATATAGTAAGACACGTGGAAACACTTTTTATAGCAACCTTTTACTGTGCATATTATGGCCTCATCAAAATTTCAATCCGATTTTTCATCTGTTCTGGATTATCAAGTTAATTTTTTACTTCCATTTACAATAAAGAAAGTATTGGATTCACTCCAAAAATTCGAAATTGAATTTTCAACAGATCTGCACGTTTTAGAGTCCCCTGAACCAAAAAAAAATTTTGTTCATTGGTCTGTCCGTCAGTCAGTCTGTGTGTGAATAAAAGATCTCAAAAATAAAAAGAGGTATGACGTTGAAATTTTATATAAGTTTTGTGTACTATCTAGATGCGACAACAAGCTTTTGAAGAAAATTGCATAACTGGAAGTATGGTATTTACTCTTGTGATTTTTCAGTTTTTTCGATTTTTTGCAAAAACGGCTCTACAGATTTTTTTTTCAAACGTTACATTTTTAATGTGTATTGATGTGAGATAGGTGATTTTCAAGTTGAATACCTTTAAAATGAGTTTATTTTGTTTTTTCTTTTTTTTATGAACTACTATTGTAAGTAGAACACATTACATTTTTGAATTTGTCTTTTCAACTAACGCTCTATTTTGTACGGTTTCTGTAGAATTTGCAATTTAAAAAAAAATGACAATGCTTAAAAATTAAAAAGCAAATTTTTGACCAATTACAAGATCACTGTAAAAGGAAGTTGTGTGCGGGTATCACGCCAGATTTAAAAAAAATACAAACCTGGACGGTTTTGCTCTACAAAAATATAGGTAGTCAATAAAGCTTACCCTTAATTTGGCCGTGTTCATCACGACAATAACAGTTCAAGCATGAAGCTTCTTTAAGCGGTACGTATACATTTTTATCATCCAATATGGACTTTATCTCGCCTAATATCGGCAATCACCAACACTAAAACTGACCTCAGAGGAAATACACAGCATCATTCCAGCATTTCCTTCTACCAGCCGTGCAATATCTTCAGTTTAATAAATTACCTACTAATTGTGGATTATGAACATTTTGAGAAAGGTCTCTTATGGATGGATACCCTGGAACTTTCTTCTAGCACTAGTAGCTATTTTTACATTACTAATTTCAGAGGGCACCTTAGACTTCCTGTGTTTTGTTTTTTGGAATACTGTAGGGGTTCTATTCATGTAAATATTACTGAGAACATTACATAACCAGTTACTTTTAACATCTTAATGTATTTTCCCTCTAGCAAGGGGGCCCATCAGTGTAAGGGGATAGAACTAAGTGGAAGAATAATACATTCTTTATGGCCAATTAAAAAAAAATATACATACATCGAAATATTTATGTTTAAGTAAACATTTATTTTTATCAGGATAATGCGAGTATTATTTTTATCGTAAAATTAGATAAATGAAGTATGATTTACTGCTACATACAGATTATACACATTGCACATAGTTTAGCTGTGAGATGTTCGTCTATGCCTATGATAGACAAAATTGCTAGTGAAACACATTTTCGTTGGATGAAAAAATTTTCACGAAGCAGTTACCTTTATTTTGTATCTACTCGTACAACGTATATCCAGCAAAAATGAACCATCTTGCAAGATGGGGCAAAACATTTGAGAATATCAATCTAACAAGATATTGCAACTTTTGTCTAAAAGGTGTTTCTTTAAAACAGATACAAAAAGAATGCCATTTGAATATAATTATGTAAAATTAAATGTTTTACACGTGACTAATAATAATTGTAAACGTTCAATTTTATTAGAAACTTAAATTATAGAAGCTAGCTTTTTATTGACATCTTTTAATTAATTAATTAATGGTTATCACTATTTGCCGTCTACATAACAGAGTTTCGTCTTTCTTATATTAAAATCATATTTTGCAAAATTACTTAGTACTATAAATAAACTTATCGGTATCACAAGTGGCAGGTCAGGTTACACATATCATGGAAAAGTGTAACGGCGACTGATAACCTGACGATGAGCCTGTGCAAAACTTAATAACAGAAGATAATAGTCAGAATATCTGAAAATAATCATGTTATGTTACAAAGTTATCAAAACCAAATTATATTATGAAGTTGTACACTTGATTTAACTAGATTCAATAAAGCTGTTCCATATGAATGCAAATATGTACTCTAGAAACAATACAAATACCCTTTTTTAAATTACTCAATGTAAACTACAGATAACTATCAGTTGTTCTATAGCACAACAAATTGAATTTTAATATAATTTATTTTTAAATGTCTATAAGTATATGGGTGGATGAGTATGATGTTGAGGAGTGTTTAAAATTATGTAGAAAATAGATAAAAATATCTTAATGTTTCTAATAATACTTAGTAATGTGAATTACATTAACTGGCAAAGAAAAAACACGCAGTCGGTGGCATTTGAACCTGTGCTCCCATGAAGAATGCGATTGCTAATCAGACGACTTACCCACTCGGCTAGGAACACTACCTAACCCACATGCTGATCGTTGTATTATAAAGGACACGATCACAGAGAAGTTAGTCCGATCGGTGACGATAAAAACAACCAACCTCCACGTGCAGATAAAAAATATACTTTATGAACAACATATTTGAAATACTTCGGCACCAAAGTTTTCAAACCTGTCAAGTAAGTTAAAGTTCATGTGTTTAAATGTTAACTTAAAAAACAATTGCTTACTGGTTGTCGTTTCAAGAAAAAATAAGGAAGCGGTAAGGTATTATTTTTACGCTGTATTGTCTTTATGAGTTCTTAACACGTTCAGGAAGTAAGAACGCAACAATGGAAATTCCCTACTTTTAAAAGGAATATTAATTAATCTTAATTTATAAAACCGTTTAAGTATTTATATTGGAGTTTAATTGATTTATATTATACAAAAATTAAATGAAAGAAGTTGAAGTAATTATATATATTTTCAATGCGAATCTAATACGCAGTTTTTTAGACAAACTAAGTAAACGCAGCGATGCAAACGAAAGACAGGCTAATATAAAGTAGATGTACGTTAACATAAATTGTTTAATTTATGTGTTTCAAATCGCTTACTATACACAATACCAAGGAAAATACGCTGTTTAGCAACGAAATTAACCTGCCATGAACATAAAGCAACTTCAACGAAGCATCGATAATCAATACACTTGAAATAGTCTACTTCAAATAAGCAATTAATTTATAAAATCCATTCTTACGTAACAAGATTAAATCGATGGTCGGTTTTACCAGTAACTGTAACTGCACGATGAAGAAATTGAAAAGCTAAAGTAGAGCATCACCGAGCATGGGCACTGATAGGTTCTTGTACTTCTTATAAACTTAATTAAAATCAATGTACTTTTATTAAAAACTAATTCAAAATTAATTAAGACAAATTGCCGTGATTAGTATGGTTCCTTGGCAATTGTTTTGCACTTATGGCATGATAGGTCTCTGCGGTATTTACGGAGCCAGCAATTTGCATACATTTGTTGAGGGCCTTCATCCATGGAAAATTTTATCGTCATAAAAGCTTTGAGGTTTAGCAAGTACGGTCTAGATAAGACTGTCAAATTGTTTGATACGAATTCAATTGAAATCAATTCCTTGATAGTTTTCCTAAATTACAAGAGTGCCTTGATGCAACAACACTTGCATATATAAAAATCTGGTGTGATACACTCACACAACTTCCTTTTACAGTGATCTTATAATTAGTCAAAAATTTCATTTTTAATTTTTAACCATTGGTTAAAAATTTTCAAAAATTACAAATTCTACAAAAACGGTACAAAATCGAGTGTTAGTTGAAGAGACAAATTTTCTCTAGAATTTTAAGGTGAATTAAAAAATGCAATAATATACCGGGTGTTTTATTTAAAATAGGAGATAATAAAAAAATAGAAAAAAAAAACAAAAGAAACCCACTTTAGAAGTATTCAACTGGAAAATCACCTATCTCACATCAATACACATTAAAAATGTAAGAAAAATGTAAAGTTTAAAAAAAATCGTTAGAGCCGTTTTTGAAAAAATCGAAAAAAACTGAAAAATCACAAGAGTAAACACCTACTTCCGGTTATGCGATTTTCTTCAAAAGCTTGCTGTCTCATCTACATAGTACACAAAACTTATATATGAAGTTTCAACGCCATACCTCTTTTCGTTTGTGAGATATTCTGTTCACAGACAGACAGACACACAGACAGACAGACACACAGACCAATGAAAAAAAAATAGGTTTTTTGGGATCAGGGGACTCTAAAACGTGAAGATCTGTTGAAAACTCAATTTCGAATTTTTGGGGTGAATCCAATACTTCCTTTATAGTAAAAGGAAGTAATAAATCTATAAAATTAGGTATTAAAACTAACTACAATTTAATATATGTATCGAAATAATAACAGAAGGTATGAGTAAATATGAAATATTGATGATATTTATTTAAATAGCATCACTGTACCCCTAAATAGCTTGTGACACAAACTGTAAAACTTAATTTTTGTCTTGTTGGATACCTTTTCTTTTATTATTTTTTTAATTAATTTCTTTAAACTATAGATATGATATGAACCTGTAATAAGGTATTTCTTGTGCCTTTTTATTTTCAAAATTAGATTTTTCCTTTTTTTAGGTAGATGGTAATTGCGGCTGTGGAATTTAATAGTCGTCCAACCAGAATTGACTACGCCACTGTATTGTCATAAATTCAAATTTTGCTTATAACTCGAAAACGAAAGACGACCGCCGGTTGTCACTGTTAAGTTTTATTCGAAAATAGAGAACGAAAATGGGAGTTCATTTTTCAGTATCTCTTATAGTTATCGAGATTCACTATGAACACATCGAAATTTTCCCACCCTGTACTTTCCGTTTTCCTCTGCTCTCAAGATGTGTATCTCCTCATTCGGATCTTCGTCTCTGTACAGGTGTTCCATGTATCTCCTCCACAGTTTTGCAAATTTCTTCGAGCTCTAATGAGTTCACTGTTTACATCCTCTATCGTGTTGTTCTTTGCGGTTCCGCTTCGAAAAAGTTGTTTATAGTTTTACATGCACCTTCTAATTTTCAATTGTTCATTTCTTGCTCTACTTCGCCATATATATTATTTATATACAGCTCCTTCGCTCTTTTAGATTCACTGGTTATTCTGTTTCTTAGGCTTTTCTACTTCTTTATGTAAAGTGTTTTATTTTCTTTCTTTCTTCTATTAGTTTTATTACTAGCAGTCCAGTGAGACAAATGTCTCATTTAATAAAACAAAAAAGACCGTTTTGCAAATAGAACGCGTATTCACCACACGTACGTATATGACGTCATTGTTGGTAGCAAAATAACCAGTCGCATTCGCCTTGATAAAATTTGCCTAGAATCTAACCTAAAAAGTTAGGACTATAATTAAGATAATAATTAGTGTTACAGACTGAAATTCGGTTCCTGGCCTGACATGACCATTCCAAACATAACTTTAACCCTTTCAGTCATGAATTTTCATTTTTTAAGTAAAAAGTATGAAATTTGGTGAACATGCAAAATGAATTTTTTTAAATTTTTTGGCCTCTTTGATTTTTTTTTATTACTCCTTGTTTTCAAAATACGAGATGTGCCACATGTAGTACATCGTGGCTCAGGGGTTAAAAAAAGGGCTAAGCTCAAATCAAACTGCAAACTAAAAATCTAGAAACTGACTGCTCGTACTCCCAGAACATCCTAAAAAAGCCACCAGTGAAAATATCAACACCGAATTTCGCTGGGAACGATCGATAAATAAATCAATTTTAATGTGGTTCGCAACCATACCCAAAGTTAACAAAATCGAAAACTGTAACAACTATAATTTCCCTATCAAAGCATAGATGGATGCACAAATCGGTTCAAATCATAGATAATATAAAGGGGTTTAGAATGCAAGCTCCCTATCTATTTTTAGGTCTCAGAACATTTTGCGAACCGTCCACAAGCCGCCAGATGGCGAATATTTGAAAGAAAAATTACTAAGCCTAAACTTATAGAAGCTCATGAAACATTTTAGTAATGTCACTGTCACTGCGGTGATTATACTTAAGTTGCAGTAACTTTATTTATAATCAAACATGAAACTCTGTAGCGTGCATAATTGTTATAGTACAGGTGTTATCACGCGTCACAGATTTCCAAATCCCCCAAAATATCCTAAGCGTTTTACAGAATGGTTGCAACGAATTGGTAATTCCCACCTAATGGAAGTTGATCCTATGAAAGTTTATAATGGATATACGGTTTGTAGTTTACACTTTACAGCTTCTGACTTTGATACTAATAATAGACTCCGAAATATGGCTATACCTAGTTTGCGAATTCCGCATGGTAAATTTCAGAAGTATTTATTTAAATTGTAATATAAATGTTTAAAACTTTTTAGAAAATGCGGATACGTATAGTACATCTGATTTGATCCCGCAATCTAATGACGAGCACGACAATATAATACCAGAAAATACATCTCCCTATATCGTCAATCCTAATACAGACACCCAAATTTCAAATATAAGCAGAAACCCCAAAATTTTGAACGAAATGAACCCTGTGCGAATAAAAAACATCCCTCTTTTTGCAAAAAATATCTACCACTCTTCCTTAAAATATAAGCGCGCTGCACGAAAAAGCAAAATTAGAAGCGCTTTGCTTCGTCAACGGTTAAAATTAGCCACAAGATTTGACATTAAATTAAAAAGCAAAGTGTTAGGAGACGATGCTATAAATTTTTGTTTAGCACAATTGAGAAAAAGAAATGTTAAAGCAACAGGACGTAGATACACCACCGAAGAGAAAGTTTTGGCATTGGCATTCTATAAACAATCTGGAAGAGCTTATTCGAAATTAAGGGAGTTTTTTGCTCTTCCTACTCGGCAAACAATAATGGCAATGTTAAATAGAGTTCCAATAAATGCCGGGTTGAATAAATTAATATTCGACAACTTGAAAGAAGCTGCTTCAAATTTAAATAATCGAGATAAAATGTGTGCTTTAATTTTTGACGAAATGTCAATAATGCCTCATATAGATTATGACAAAACCACCGAAAAATTTTATGGTTTCCAAGATTTTGGGCATAGCCGAAGTTTGCAAATTGCTGACCATGTTCTTGTATTTTATCTCAGTGGACTTTTCAAAAAATGGCAACAACCAATTTATTTCGCATTTTCTTCGTCAGCTACGAAATCCCCAGTTCTAGTAGAGTTAATAAAATTACTGATTACAGAAGTTCAAAATTGCGGGTTGAAAATTTTAGCCACAATATGTGATCAGGGACAACCAAACCAAGCGGCTATAAATAGTTTATTGAATGAATCGAGTGCACTTTACATACAAAAGGAGCAGCAAATAAAAAGAAGAATTATAGTTGGAAACGAAGAGATTATACCCTTATACGATACACCTCATATGATTAAATGTATCAGAAACAATTTGCTAACAAAAGATTTAGTTTGGGAAGTAAATGGAGAAATCTTGACAGCAAAATGGAAACATATTATTGAAGCTTATTTTAATGATGAATCATGTGGTGAATTAAGAGCACTTCACAAAATTACTGACTTCCACGTGATCCCCAACAAGATTCAGAAAATGAAAGTGTGTTATGCTACTCAAGTATTAAGTCATTCTATGGCTTCAACCATCTCTTTGTTAGTTAAAAGTGGTAATTTTTGTGAAGAAATCATGTTTTATAGCAGTCTAATAAATATTTTAACAGGTGATAACAACTTGAATGAAGAAGCTTTAGGAACAGCAAAAATAATAAATTTTTTTGACAAACTTTTCGACAGCCTAAATGGAGGGACACTTCGTCCACACTGCGGAAAACCGTATTCTGGTGGCGTGTATAAAAATTCGGGACATACAAAATTTTGGAAAGAATCAATTCAACATTTAAGCAATATGTATTTTATTGACAAAGCTGGAAAAAAAATGGTGCCTCCAACATTAAAAAATTGGATGAAAACGCTAGAAGGATTTTTAGATTTATACGAAATTTTAGTAGAAAGTAACATGTGTAAGTTTTTTTTTTACCTCGAGCTTTGAATCAAGATGTAATTGAAAATTATTTTGGAAAGATTAGAAATCAACGTAGTCGAGCTGTAAATCCAACAGCTATCCAGTTTCGGGAAAGTTTTAAGTCACTAATGATTCGGAATTTCTGTGGATCAAAATCAATAGGAACCAATTGTGGAAAAGACTAATATTCTAGATTTATTTAATATTAGAGGATTAGTAGACAAAATGAACAGTAACGATTACAAAAATAATGAAACGCCATACGAAATTTACAATGTATGTAAATTTATCTCAATGCTTTCAGCGTTTGAATTAGAAAAAGATTTGCATAAAAGTATAATTGGTTACGTTTCTGGCTGGATTGCTAAAACATTAAAACATTTAAATTGTGAACACTGTAAAGCCCAAATCATTAGTAGATATTCGGGGAGCGACCAGTGTCATAAGTTGATCAATGAAAGAGAGTATTATTATGAAAACAGAAAGTTACAATATTGCAACTTAGAGTTCATTAAAAATATCAACAAGGTTTACAATATTTCAAAAATTATATTAGGTAACATAACTTCGGCTGATAATATTAAAAATAAAATTTCTGTTGTAATACCGCATCATGTTAGATTTTCATTTGCGTGCGAACATAAACGTAAAATTGAAGACGAAATTATAGGCAAAATAGTAAATATAACAATATATACGTATGTTAAAGGGTTAAATTTAATTTTAACTGGCAAAGATACCAGAACCATAAAATTTAAAAGCAAAATTTACCAAAATGCAGTAGAAATGTACGAAAAGAAGCTAAAAATCAAAAATCGAAAATAAAGCTGATGTTTTAATTTGTTATCTACCTATATTAAGTACAAATTAATTAATAAACAAATGAAATCATCTAGTAGGCTAGCCAATTTTGCACCGTCCTCAACTCAACAGATGACGCTAAATGTTCTGAGACCCAAAAATAGATAGGGAGTTTGCGTTCTAAACTCCTTTATATTATCTATGGTTCAAATGAAACCAAAAGGTTACAGGTTGCTACTGCACCACTTACAGCCGGATCTGTAAGCAGTTTTCATTAAAAAAAAACTCTGATGTACTACCTGTAGTACAAGGTGACTGAAAGGGTTAATAACTTTTTTCTCTATCTCTTACGGTTTGGCTGCTGAAACAGCGTCCCGGACGGACAAAACAGCGTCCCGGACAGACACGTCTATTAGATAAAGGATTTCAGTAGTAATCCATCGTTTTAGTGCTTTCATTTCACTTTGTTTTAACGTTACGCTTGCTGCTGCTATTATGCTATTCTCTGTTTCTTTAACATTTGTAAAATTGTAACGTCGCACATTTTATTCCTGGATTTTTGGGCCTTTCCCTTTAGACAACCATTCTATGTGGTTCGAAGAAACTTTTCTATATATCAACCCAAATGAATTTTTAGCTAAGGATTTTCTTTTGTCATCACAAACTATTAGGATTTTGATGTTATTGGCTAATTTTTAGAGTGCCTTTCGTTTCCAGGATGAATCCCTAGTTAATTGTTGTTAAAAAAAATAGTGACTTAGCTAGTGATTTTTTGATATAACTAGTATGACGAAGTAGTACAGAAAATTGTATTGGTAAAAGTGCTACGGCAAATGGGTCCCTTTTGCAGTCTGTGCCACGTGTTAGCGATACGTTTGTGAATGACTGCATTCTTAGGAGTATTAAGCACAGGCCGAAATAGGCATTTGAATGTTACACTTACGACTTCTAAGCCCGAACTCTAACTAGGGGGTGAGTTAGTTTCATAACGCAAAAGTACTAACGAATATTTCCCAACAACTTGTTGATTTTATTTTTAATTCACTATGAGCGTCGAACCTACTGGACGTTCCCACATTTAGTGAAGTTCTCATCCGCTTTTCAACATCCAGCGTAATGCGTAATGTATTTTGAAAGCGACGTCCATCTTAAAGGTTATGTCTAACTTGTACTAAATTAATTACTTAACGTTTAATAATCTTCAATTCTGATAATTTTTGCATTGGTAATTTTATTTGGTTTAACAATTTATATGTAGGTAAGTCAGTTTGTAATAACGTGCTATTTATCCTAAAGCGGACGTTTACTGATGATTGCATTCAAAACGGTTATTTGAGAACTATCACATAATGTGTACACGTTGTATAATTGCCACACCGTTAATATTAAGTAGCAAGACATTTCAATAATAACCGTGATTTTTCAATTTATTATAATGCTACGCAACCTTTGACTTCAATATTTTACATGCGTAGGTAGGGTTGCCAACACTGTCATTTTGAGCCGAAGACTTTGGGTTTGGCAATCATTCTTCGGGCTTCGGGCTTCGGGTTTTCAATAAAATCGTTCGGGTTAACTAAATGTTCATGCAGAGATTGCAAAATTTTTTACTCCTATTTAAAAGCTCCAGAGCATGTCATTGGCAGAAAATGGCGAGAGGCAAAAAATACAATTTTAGAAAATATTTTCAATTTTTTTCTGAAATATGTAGTTTTGTAATAGTTTATCTAACTTCCAAGATAGATTTTTCAAATTTTATTTATGAGAATATAAAAAATAGTTTTGTTCTTTATGCCTACGATTTACAAAGGCCGAAATTTATGCTATGTGTAACGGGTTAGCTGCATCCCTCGCCGATGTTTATTTTCATGCTTGAATGTAGAAGCCAAGTTGTATTTCTTACGTTCTATTATTATAGCTACTATTGTATTTTATGTAAGCAAATGTTCACAAAGTTGGTCCTGCGTTGGATGTGATTATTATAATTTTAGTTTTCGCGAGTGAAGCAAAAAACACGCTGTACACGGGATATGGCGATCTTCATCTCATGCAAATTTAACAAAGCAGACAGCGCTCGCACGCAGCCGCTTCTGAGAGCTGCATGTGTTTGATCGACACGAAAGTATAGTACGTGAATTTGCCCAGGGCAATATAAGTTAAATTTAAGCGGTCTAAATAAGTCTGGCAGCCAGCGTTTACTGCAAGGTTAAAGTGCAGCGAACCAGCGTTGATAAATTCCGAAAACGATTTTCCGAGTGTACATGTAAGTACACACATTGTGCTATATTTAATGGCTCATTTGAAGCGTCAATTTTGAGAGGCGCCAACTCAACTGTTCTTTCGAGACCTGCATGCAATCGAAGTGTGTCGTTTCCAAGGGTACGCAGTAGCCAGTTCCAAGTGAAATGTTTTAGGTTGGAGTGATACGGTTGTGTTTAACTTCAAGCTTTTGCAAACGCTGAGGAATAAATTTTATTAAACAATAATGTGTGTGTAGCTCGCACTTCAATTTAAAAAGAGCCGGAGTCAAATAAGTATCGGCTTCAGGCAATTGTAACGTTATTTTTGATGATGTTTTACGTTGTTTCAGTTTGCAACATGCCTGTTAGTGTTTGTTATTCGATAACGTAAATAAAAAAAGCACCAGTATATTACAGAAACTTTATTAACCCTTTACAGCCGATGTGCCGTTGATTTGGGCTATGTTTCTCAGCTGATGTGCTGCGAACTGGTACGAGACCGTCTTTAACTATGTACAGTTACTTAACGACTACTTCTTACTTAAAACTACCTGGAGCCGCCCTGCCGCGCTCACCCCTCCCTTACTAGGGTGCATGCCTGGAGGCTCCAACATACCGCCCCCTTTGAAGTCCTTTAGGCTTCGAAACAAGAAGAATTAATAATATTATGTACAATAACGTAATAAAGACTGTATAAAACAATTCCTACACCTAAAGCACAATATACAATGATTCTTACAATTAAACAATATATACCCCTATTACTAATACATAAATCGTTTATGTTCACTCATTTAGAGGCAAAAAGCACAATTTGTTTAAAGGCCTTCGCAACACTCCGCGCACTGTTTTTACCGTTACCACTCTCACTAATTGGTCAGCCCCTGGATGAAGCTCAATTATTCGCCCCAAGAGCCACTGTTGAGGTGGTACGTTGTCCTCTGCCACGATGACCATTCTTCCTATACGAATATCTTCGAGCGCCCTTTGTCGCCACTTGGAATGCTGTTGCAGTTGAAGCAGATATTCTCTATGCCACCTTTTCCAAAAATGTTGCCGAAGTTGCTCCACTCTTTGCCACCGTGAAAGGCAATTTAATTTTAAATGGGTTGTATCGGGTTCCACCATTGTCATCAACGGTTCCCCGATCAAGAAATGACCAGGAGTCAGTGCGGCCAAGTCATTAGGATCAGAGGTCAGCGGGGTGAGGGGTCGGGAATTTAGACAGGCTTCGATTTGGGTAAGGAGAGTGTATAATTCTTCGTATGTTAATAGCGCGTTACCTATAACCCTTTTCAAGTGATATTTCATCGCCTTAACATTTGATTCCCACAAACCCCCCATGTTCGGCGCACGAGGTGCTATGAATTTCCACTCGATATTTTTAGCAGCTAATGTGCTTATCAATTCATTTTGAAAGTTAGAATTTTTAAGAAATTGGGCCAAATCAGCCAATTCGCGTTTGGCTCCTATGAAGGTAGACGCATTATCTGAATATATGCGTGATATATGACCACGTCTTGCGATAAATCGTTTAAGCGCACTTAAAAACGATGCTGATGTTAAATCGCTCACTACCTCCAAATGAACTGCCTTAGTGGCAAAACATACAAATAACGCAATGTAAACTTTTATGGTTCTTTTAGCGCGTCCGCGACCCTGTTTGGCCAAAATGGGTCCTGCGTAATCCACTCCTGATATTAAAAAAGGACGTGTTAATTGCAACCGATCTTTGGGAAGATCACCCATTTTCTGCACAATAGTACGGGGCTTTGCATGAAAACATCTCATACATTTATGAATGATTTGCCTTATGACACCTTTTGCCGCTATAATCCAATATGTCTGCCTTAATGCCGCTAATGTAGCTTGCGCCCCTGCATGCAATTGACGCTCATGTTCACTGATAATAAGCAATCTGGTCAAGTGATGATTTTTAGGCAGAACTATGGGATGCTTTACATCATTCGATATAGCTGCATTTCTTAGTCGACCACCTACCCTTATTAAGTCATCGTCGCCTACAAAGGGATTTAAAGAAGCTAATGGGCTACATTTGTCCACTACCTCGTTTTCATTTAATTGCCATCTCTCAGCTGCAAATGCCTGCTGTTGTACAATGCGAACTAAAGCAAACGTAGCCTTTTGCAGTTCATTAGATGCCAGCGGCCCTGATTTTGCATCTGTCTTGTTTTTGCAATTTTGAATAAATCTAAAACAGTAGGCTATCACGCGCTGTAGCTTGGAAAAAGATGAAAATTTGTCAATGAACTGCGTCTCTACATTCATTGTTGTAAAGGCTATAACCTTCTTGCGTTTCTCTATAATCTCAACATTCCCTATCTCTAAAGTTGGTTGTTGGTATTCTTGATTCAACCACGTCGGACCAAAGAACCACGTTCGATCGGTGATTAATTCTCTAGGTAGCAGACCCCTACTAACAACATCTGCAGGGTTATCCCGCGACCTTATATGGCTCCAATTTTCTATTTGAGATAATGACTGAATTTCAGACACCCTATTTGCGACGAAAGTATTTAACGTATTAGGTTCTGTCGCTAACCACGCTAATACAATAGTCGAATCAGTCCAACAATATTCCCTTTTAATGTCTAAATTAAGCGTTTTCTTAACGCTATCCATTAATTTAGCTAACAATAAAGCAGCGCATAGCTCTAGCCGCGGTATTGTGACTGTTTTCAGCGGCGCAACCCTACTTTTGGCACACAATAATTGAGAACTATGTTCATTATTAGTGCCTATTGTCTTAATATATATCGCAGCTCCGAAACCTAATTTTGAGGCATCGCAAAAGCCGTGGATTTCTATTGATTTGAAAGGAAAACACGACACTACTTTACGATTGATTTGTAAATCGTTTAAATAAGACAGTTGACTTAAAAATTCAGTCCACGTCGAATGAATATCCATGGGTACGCTCTCATCCCAAGCTATTTTCAATAACCATAATTTTTGCATTATAATCTTTGCTTTCATCGATACTGGTGCTATAAGACCTAAAGGATCAAAAATCTGAGCTATCGCGGATAAAATCGAACGTTTAGTAATTTTACTACATAGTGTGTGTGTTTTAATTTCGTATTTTAGAAAATCACCATCACAATTCCAAATTAATCCTAGCGTCTTAGTTTCTCCATTCTTATCTAAATTAATTACACTATCTGGCCTTATACCACTACTTCCCGAAAGGATTTGTTTTTCATTCGAAGCAAACTTACGCAATTCGAACCCCCCTTGTGCCAAAATGTCAATTATTTCATCCTTTAGCGTTATTAGCGCATTTAATTCATTCCCGCCCGTAATGAGATCGTCCATATAAAAATCGCGACCTATAACTTTACTGCTTAGAGGATAATTAACTTGATTTTGTAAAGCTAGTTCTTGCAAACATCGAGTTGCGATGTAACTGGCTGGTTTCGTACCATATGTAAGTGTAAGCAACCTGTATGTTTGAAGGGGTTCATTGGAATTATTTCGCCATAATATTCTTTGATAATCAGCCTGCTGTGGATGAATTTGTATTTGGCGATACATTTTTGCTATGTCGCCCGTTAACGCATATTGAAAGGTCCTGAATCGCGTCAAAATTGAAAATAAATCTTGTTGAATCACTGGTCCACACATTAAATTGTCGTTTAAACTCGACCCGTTGCTAGTCCTCGCCGACATGTCAAAGACCACTCTTAGCCTGGTGGTTGAACTAGATTCCTTAAACACCGCGTGATGAGGAAGATAGCAACTCGGCACGTTTAATTGATGTTCCGGAACCACTTCCATGTGATTTAAATGCTTGTATTCCGTCATAAAATCCATATATTGCTGCTTTATTTCTGGCTTACAGTTTAACTTATGCTCTAAATTATAAAATCGCTTTAACGCATTTTGGTAAGACGCGCCCAAGGCCAGCTTATCGTTTTTAAACGGAAGTCTTACTACAAACCGACCATTTACATCCCGATGAAAAGTGCTCCTAAAGTGGTTTTCCACATTTATTTCTTCAGCAGACAAGTGTCTTTGACATGAGTATTGTTCAAGTTCCCAGAATTTAGTTAAGCTATTTTCTAATCTGCTTGCGGTACTCAGGTTGCACGAAGTTCTTGTGGTACTTAAAGTAAAATCTATTGAGCCCCCGATTAGCCATCCAAAATGCGATTTCTGTAAGAAAGGTTGATGGTTGTTCGTTCGTATTTGGCCCACACAAAGAACTTCCCAAAATAGCCCGGCACCTAGCAATAAATCTATGGGGCCTGCTTGGTTAAAATATGGATCAGCAATATTGAGATTTACGGGGATTTGAACCATGGCCCTGCTGAATGATCGCGACGGAATATCTTGTGCAATTTGCGGTACTATAAGACATTGCACTTCTGCAGTGAAATTATTATGACGGGACTTGACAGAGACTTCTACCATTTTTTTGACGTAACTGAGACCTTGATTAATACCCGCAATTGTAATATTTGTGTTCACTTGATTCAGAGATAATTTTTTTGCTAAGTTCTCAGTTATGAGATTACTTTGAGAACCTACATCTAAAAGCGCCCTAGCTTCGTGCAAGTTTCCTTTGCTATCACTGACATTGACTAAAGCGGTTGATAGCAATACAGTCGTATTAATGTCCTTGTTTGAACATATCATTGATGTTGATGGCACTATTTCAGATTCATTCAATTGAGAGGCACTGCTAACCTCTGCTAACGTTGTAACATTTTGAACTACATGTAACAAACTATTATGCCTTTGTTTGCATTCGCGGCACTTTAAGGTCGATCGGCAATCATTTGTTTTATGATTATTTCTGAGACAGTTTGAGCATAAATCGAATTTCTCGACTTGCTTAAGGCGATCGGGAACACTTAATTTTAAAAATTCTAAACACTGATATATGTTGTGCGAATTGCGTTTACATTGAAAGCACGACGGTTTGTTGATATTCAAGTATGAAGCATGACGAGGTGGTTTTTCCCTTAAGCTTACTTTGTTTGATGGATTCGCCTGATGTGGCCTTGTTAAAGAGCTTAACGATTCGAGTACTTCGCATCGTTTGTCTAAAAATGTTATAAATTCCTTTAAAGTTGGAATCTCGCTATTTAGACACGATTGCCACTCTTTGTTAGTGGTATAATCTAATTTTTCGCTCAAAATTGGAACAATAAGTGCATCCCAAGAATCAACAGGTAAATTTAGAACCTTTAATGCTGCCATGTTTGAGTTTACCTTGTCTACCAATTGGCGCAGCAAAGTATGAGATGGTCTAGAAATAACTGACAATTTTAATATAGACTGAACATGTTCTTGTATGATTAACCTTTTATTTTCATACCTTCGTTTTAGAATTTCCCAAGCAGAGGTATAATTAGCTTGTGATACAGGCAATGCATCAACTGCATGCAGAGGTTCTTGCTTAAGGCAGGATTTTAAATAGTGAAAACGTTCACAATCATTTAATTTGTGGTTATCGTGGATTAGCGATTTAAAGGTGTCATAAAAAGCTCTCCAATTTGAATACCTTCCGGAGAATTCGGGCAAATTTAGAATTGGTAATTTGATATTAAATTGCGATTCACGCGAATTTTCTGCAGGAACTCTCTGTGACGCAGAACCGGTATGATCTTCCAAAATTGATTGAATTGCGCATACTGTATTAAAATACAGCGTGTCAAAGTTATCCTGATCATCATTTTCTGACAAATCTGGATTAATCATTAAGATTTCCATTTGCAAGCTATTAAACTGATCGTTAATCTCCTTTAACATGGGAAGCCGTACCTTCAACTGATTAACATTATCCCCTTGTTCAAAATTACCTACAAAATTTGCTATTTTTGTCAATCTAGCCTTAACATGACCCCGTTTGTGAATCAAGGTTCCTAATTCCGCCGCCATTTCAATTAAATATTAGAATAGACTGCACGGCGACAAAGATATACACTCTCCGATGATAGGACGGGTGAAATAGAGTTATGGAAAGGATCACTGACCTGTTTGACCTAATGCCCTCCGGTTTTCTACTGATGTGTAGTTGATGTAATTGGCCTTGATGCTGCTGATATGCAGAGAATTTGATCGGAGTCGTCGTCTTGAAACTGCTGATGTGCAATAGGAAAACGTCCCTCGTTGGTGCTGCTGTTGTGCGGCTGATGGAGCTCGATTTCCAGGAAATTTCGACGAACGAACACACTTTTTAAATTAATTTACCGGTGATCCGGCTCGAAGGACCAAATGTTAGTGTTTGTTATTCGATAACGTAAATAAAAAAAGCACCAGTATATTACAGAAACTTTATTAACCCTTTACAGCCGATGTGCCGTTGATTTGGGCTATGTTTCTCAGCTGATGTGCTGCGAACTGGTACGAGACCGTCTTTAACTATGTACAGTTACTTAACGACTACTTCTTACTTAAAACTACCTGGAGCCGCCCTGCCGCGCTCACCCCTCCCTTACTAGGGTGCATGCCTGGAGGCTCCAACAATGCCTACTAGTATCTTCAAGCTACATCGCACGAAGGTTGTTTTAAAATTTAATTCTATTTTCTTTTATTTATTCTGTATTTGTATGTGTTCTTTGTGCTTTTGTGTTTATTTGTTTTTGACGTCAATAAATGATGTAAACAAATCGACTTTTCTTGTCTATTGTTTTAAGTTAAGTTTCAGCCCGACCACCACCACTAGGGGAACCAGACTCCTGTTTTGGCAGATAGTGATCTTTCATAAGCCACACTAACTGAGATACCTATTAAGAGAGTTTAATGTTAGCTGACGTAGCTAAGGGATAAAAAGGGTAAATAATTATTTAAATATTAAGAAGTGCAAGACGTCTTGTTCAAATTTAATGTATCCACGAAGGGGTAAAAAATCCGTATTTCATATGCTACTTAAAAAATATAAATTAAATTTTGGAATTATACATTTATAAATTAAGAAACCATATCACCTTAATCTTTTTATTAATTTTATCTCCCCCCCCCCCCCCCCCACCCAATATTTTCTTCGGGTCAGCATCAACTCAATGTTGGTAACCTTATGCGTAGGTATATATGCACTTCGTTTATTACTTTGCTGGGATATACACACCCAAACTTAATATGGAATCCCTCAGAATTTCTCATTTTGTTAAGTGCGACTGAAAAAAAATCATGGAAAATAAAGAGCATCTTATACTAAACCCCTTTAATGATTTGCAATAAAATGAAATCTAACAAATGCTTGAAATTAGTAATAGAAATTCAATAAAATTATAAAAAAATAAAGAATTAGCAATTAAAGAAGAATAAAAACTATTTTTCACTTTAATGGTCAGTGTTGCCACATCTAGCCCTAATAAAATCTTCAATTCGACAGGAAATGCATCTAATTAAATTGTCAACTTGTTCCTGAGGTGAGTACGCCCATTGTTCTAGAGCGGCTTGAATGAGTTGTTCCATATCCTAGATTATCCCTTCGAGCTCTAATCCTTCTTTTAATTGAAGTCCCATACATGCTCAATGGGATTAAAACCAGGTGAGCAGGCATGACATCCCAGAACAGTGACAACTTCGGTTTCCAGAAAGTCTGTGGCAACTCTACTGGTATTGGGAAGGGCATTATCTTCCACGGAAATTAAATTATTTCCTATTGCACCTCTCCACTAAATAAACATACCTGCGACCTGTTAAACTTTGCCGCATGGGAAGAAAGGAAGTTTCTTCTACCATCACCATACCTCCCCAAAACATTACAGTTCCTCTTTCATATTTTAAGATAGATCTGGAAGTTTGTAGTCTAGTTTGTCATCCTCTACCATTTAAAACCCAAATTCCGCCAAATTCGGTAGTCACATCGTCACTTGATCTAGCGCCAATTATTCTGATTTCATAAATAAGGGAATTTTGCCAAACTTCAATTGTCCAGTTCTGGTGTTCCCGACACGAATTTAGCCAATCAATTTGGTTCTGCCTGGATAACTCGGGAACCCTTTAACTATCTCCTGCTAAATAAATTTCGAGCAAGAAGTCTCTTTCGTATTGTTTCAACTGAAACACTAACATCTGCGGCCTGCAAAAGTTGCATTGGAGCTCTGGAAGAGAAGCGGTTGGACTTCTAGCTATTTCAGGGGGGATATGCTTTTGTAATATTCCCTGCTGAACAATATCAATAATCCTTCCCCTCTCAACATCTGATAAACTGAAAGTAAAATTTACTCTGACACTTCGATTTTGCAACTGGACAAAAATAGCAAACATTTTCAACGTAAATGTCATAAACTTTTATCAATTAGTTATGTAATGCCAACAAAAAGCTTTATCACTTATCTGCATAACATATTTGCATACATTTCTTATTAGTTTGGTTACTATTTGCCAATTTAGTTAATGCGTAGTAATTTTTACTGTAGAATTTAGTTCAGTAAAATACACACGTTTGTGGAAAACAATAACCTTCCTTTATTTTTATTATTTTAAACAAATAAACGAATACACATATGTACACATCCGTTAATATTACGAAAAATTACGAATACGAATTATAAGCAGCCCCGTTTTCGTTACTGACTTAGCAAAATGCGCGCAAGTCGTACAAGCGCAAGTGATGTGATCAAGACTGATCTGGGAAAGAAACTGATCTCGAAAACTAGGCTACTCGAGTTTATATAACAAGTGTTTGAATGGAAGAAGCGCCGGCTATTCTTTCGGATACAATAGTATTGTCCAGCCGATTCTTCACCCTATTGTGACAGGCAAGTTTGGGATGACTTCCGATAATAAAATTGCATGTGCTTCTTTCATATTCCAGAATTTATTACTGTATTGTGATCAGGGTTGGTCATTGCTGTCTGGCTGGACATTTGGATCACAAGGATATTTACGTAACCCTTCCTTTTGTCGTCGGGTGCCTCTCCGATTGTGACATCCGTCCTGCTATTTTTCGAATTTATACTTTGACGTTTTTGACAAGTTAGTCTGCATTGTTTGCCTGACGACACAAATCACATTTGGCACTTAAGATGCACGCTGCAAAGACATAATAGATACTTTCTAGACTGCACCTCGCGAACACATTTTTGTTCGCATATGTAGCACTGACATTTACAGGCTATTCACCACTCACGTTTTAGATAGCACTGACGTTTACAGATTTAGAACTGCACTTAGTGTCAAGTTTGAGTTTATGACTGTCCCTTGCACGACAGGCGTTTTTAGGCTATTATCTTAGTAGGCTACATTAGTAAGAAATACTGGGCGATTCCATATCCACATCCAGTTTGGGTGTGTTTATAAACCTAAAATATTAAATATAACCGTTATTATTGGATACGTGGTTTGGTTTTCTGTGTTTTTGTGTTCGTACGGTTTATGTGCGCTTCGCCAACGACAAACGATCATCCTACTGCAGTCTAATTGACTCTATCGGGGTATGCTACTTCACGTTATAGAGCCTTGCCCCCATTATCTAATATTGTACCAATAACGATTGGTCATTTACTTTGTATTTTTCCATGGCTAACAGTTGCTTTACCAGCTGGATAAGGAAAGATTCTGCATTCTAATATGATATTGCTACACCTGTCGGTTATTGCATCTAACAAAATGATTTCTTTAATAATTTTCTATTTAACGTGTACGAGGAAGATAAGTTAGATGAGAACGTGGCTGAAAAAGTACTCATCTTTCTTGGCAAACCGTTTAGCTAAAGTGGGTTCACAAGGGTTTCAGCGTGTACACATACATGTGTTTAAAAAAACGCTGAAGCGTCGTTAAACAACCACTTTTACAATCTCCTTGATATTCTCTGGATCACAATATTACCGGAAATCAGATCAACGTTATTTTAACTATAAATTTAGTATTAAGAGGAGCAGATTTTGTATCCCTCCAACGAGAAAACGTGCGATCCTTGGTCGAATAGATTAGTATGTTTGATCAACACATCACCTTGATAATAATGCGGCAACTTGAGTTTATGTTTCTATTCATTACAAACAATAGTCGATGTATTCGTGAACAACTGTGTCTGGGCATATAAGTTATTAAAACTTTTTAAAACACATTATTCACATTATTATTCAATTTTTATAAAAGCTTCAAATGCGGGGATCCGCTTTTTAGCTTTAAATTACCGGACCACCTACGCATTTTATGGAAATGTCTCCACGTTATCACGCGAGCACTCACCACGACGCGGCGCTATAGAAAATCACGTGAAACGAATGCAGCTATAACATGCTGTTCGGTGTAAATGCCAGCAGAAATGGTATGCGATTGTGGGATATATGAATGCGGATTCAAATGTCACTCACACCACAGCTCGTCTAAAATTTAGGAACAGGCGAGTAAAATTTGGCGTTTTCGCGTGAGACGATGCCCCTATAAGGTAAATCAATTTCCTACAACGCTTCCATCTGCAGCCGTAATCCGATGTGCTTCTGTTTCTTTTATAGCCCTATAAATATCACCAGAAAGCAGTAGGTTTTTAGAATTACACTAAGAGATGACTGAAAATTCCGGGTCTTCTGGGTGTTCAAAAATCGAAGAATATAAAAATATCAAAAAGCAGGGGCATTTTTATTTTGTTTAAATGATTAATTTAAAAAAATCTACATCACCGGATTGCGTAAATTAACTCAAATTCGACTGAGTTGTTGAATTTAATTCTTGAGAATATAATAAAGATCATAAAAACTCTATTAAAACCACTGGGCATAGAATTTGCATAATTGTTTAAAAATATTTATATCTACTGGACATAGTGCTGAATAAATGTCCAACTAGATGTTGAAGTATCACAAAAACAAGTTCCACGACATTATAAACAAAATAAAATGCTAACTGCAGGCATTAAATTATGTTTAAAAACCAGTTCTCTTGCGTAAACACATTTTTTGGATTCTAATTCAATCTTCAGTTATATCACACATAACCGGCCCGGCAATAACAGGACTCCCATATTTTACATTTACGTAATATAATAAAATATATCAAGGAAAATTATTAGTCTTTTGCTTCCCATTTGTTGTCGCATATATGCCGTGCGTATTCCATTACTATCACAAGAACGAATTATGGGGACACCTGGAGGGAAATAGTGATCATATCAATTTTGTAAATACAAGATTACTATCAAAACGGTGGCGACCCCCGCATTTGTTTTCTCTTTTGTAGTTCAAAACGTTCAAACTGAACAATTAAATAAATGATCAAGTATATCAAGGGGATGGAAGTACTGAATAAAACATCAATAGCAAATTTAAACTATTAACATAGTATAGAAAACCCTTATACTATGCTATTAAGTTATTTTAATGTTGATGGTTTATTACCTACACGGTGTGCCCCACAAGTACTGAAGCAAACTGGTAACTTGTTTATTATTCGAAATACAAAGAAATAGCTTAATACAGTTGAATGATAGGAAAATTACTAAAATATCGCAAAACTTATTTAGTTATATCATTAACGGTAAAACCGGAAATAGTATCAACTTCCGTTCTTCAAATGGCAGTGTCGATATTTTTTACTTATATCTTGTAAACTATTTAAGCTTTCTGCTAATACCAAGTAATGTGTATTTTGTTTGAGAATAAAGATATTAAATACAATAGTTATGAAACATAAACAATAATAATTTCTGTAGATTGTGGATAATTAACTTTACATAAGTGGCACTTATAAATATAATACAAAACAAATGCTGTCACTAGGCAGTCTGCATTCTTAATAAGCACAAAACAGTTATTATATTTATTAAATAAAATACACAAATACTCTGCACGATACAAGTAAAAAAATACATACCGCCATTTAAAAAACGAAATCTGATACTACTTCCTGCTTTACCTGTAATGGTATAACATTGAGAAATTAGATTGAACGATACGTTTTGCCATATTTTAGTAGTTTTCCTATCATTCAACGTTTGTTAAAGCTAGTTCCTTGTATTTCGGATAATAAACAAGTTATAAGCTTGTCTCGGTACTCGTGGGACACGCTGTATACTGTATAAGATGATGACCGATGAATTCTAATTTGTATTTATTAACATGCTAAATAATATTTAATGTTGGTTATACAATCTAACCAATTAAAGAGCTCATATTGATCAAGTTGATTAATTCAAAATAAAATTAAAATTTAAGCGATTTCAATAGGACTAATTTAAATGAACACCAAAATAATTTTTGAACACCAATCTTTTATGACAATTTTAATTATTGGCCACAAAAATAATACTTGGACACCAAGAATAATATGACTACCAGAATACTATTACATACCAAGAATATCTTTCCCGAACACTAAAATATTTTTTAAACACTAACAAACTTTATTTTTATCGCCGGAAATACTTAAAAAAGCACCACAAGTAATAAGAGATCTCCAAAAATAATTATTGACATCAAATATTTTTAAATAAGCTTTTCAAAAATCTGCAAAGGGCTTTACACTTTGGTGCTGGGGTAAATACTACCCATTTCAATATGAAATTTAAAATATAAAAAATACTGAAATTGTGTTATCGGTTGTTATATTTCCGAATTCAACAATCAATTCATATATGCAAACTGTCTTAAATTGAAAGCCGGAATACAATCAACACTTTCCAACATTACGGAATTTGGGAACTGGTAACTTAATGAAGTATGAATGAACTGCAGATCCATACACTATTTAAAAGGGAAATTTTGTAAAGTGCGTGGCAAAATGCCAATTCGTTGAATAGTTTACGACACATAGCACATTTGCACCTCATACATCATTAAAATTTTACGTTTCCTTGAAAGTGTAGAATTGCTTCTGGGATTCATATTTTTCGATCAATAAAATATGTATGCATCTGCTGTCCCGTTTGCTCCGGTTTACTTTTTTCTGTATTTGTATCTTAAATTCCAAACACGAATGTCTCATATATTTGAAGAGCTAGAAACTGGGCTTAAATTTGACATTTTTTACAATTTATTATCACAAACGCTTTGCAAAAAATTAGTTATTTATAATGGCATTTATCAATCTTGTAAATAACTTTCAACTTTTTGTGAATTTGTAAAGGTTTCATAATATTTGATTTGATATTCTTTGTTAAATGTAGCAAACTATGTTGTACAGTAAGATGCTAACTTAATACATATTTCTCTCTTCTTCAAACCTTTTTGTTTTACCTCGAATAAAACATACGTTTCATATGTTGGAAGCGAGCACCAAGCTCATTTTTCTAATAGAGGTCTGTAGACGACAACTACTGGATATTTTAATAGCATAATCTACGATGAGTCCTGTTTTAACTGTAACCAAAGCATTTTCTGGGTTAACGTCTTTATTTAACAGAAAATTCAGCAAAACTGACATTGAGAAATTTAAAAATTTTATAGTAATTACGTAAGCCCGAGTCGTGTCTTCCAACCGGTAATGATTGATTACCTTGTCTCATTTTCCGGTTTAATCTTGACATTCCCGTTTATATGTGGCAACGAGATAAGAATATCCTTACTCCTTACCTCGTTAATATGTAGCCTAGCTCACATTCGCACAATTTTGTATTTGCAGTCTGTTGGATTCTAAACCGTGAATCATGGCATAGTCATTGTCATTATGTAACGAACGATTACTCACCGGGATTGGACCGTGTCACTGTTGAGATGGAGAACTCCGTTTCCTGATCTAATGCATTTTCTATTATTCCTTTTCCATTTCGCTGCAGCTTTATGGTGAATATCACATTTATAATATTCATACAATACAGGGTGTCCAAAAAATGGCGGATTAACTCTACGGTGCGTTACTTGGGGATGCCTAGTGAACCCGGGAAAAATATTAAAAAAATTCCCTGGGCCGTATTTTTCGAAAAATTTTTGGTCAAAGGTGGGCAATAAAATTCATTTATTTAAATAACTGGTGTATAATTATAGTTATTTAAATAAATGGATTTTATCACCCACCATTGACCAAAATTTTTTCGAAAAATACGGTCCAGGGAATTTTTTAAATATTTTTTCCGGGTTCACTAGCCATCCCCAAGTAACGCACCGTAGAGTTAATCCGCCCTTTTTTGGACACCCTGTATATCTTTCATTGGTTTAGAACAGTGATACCCAAAGTGGTCGATTATCGATCTCTCAGTGGCCGATAAATTCGGTGCATAAAAATGGGGGTCGAAGGCATTTGAAAATCGACCCCCAAACAGGCCGTTATTTAAATCTTTCAATATCAACTTATCGTATGTTAACTTAATGGTAAAGTATATTGTAAGTACTAATTCACAAAATTAACTTTAAGTAGATTAAATTGTAACTAGCTAGGTTCGTCTCAACACACTGCTGGTACACGAGTTTGGATATGTACAGGACGAATGCATGTTGAAACAACTTTTTTGCACGCCCGAACTTGCTTTGTTCAATGCAATTGGAAAAGTGCCATTTAATTTACCCTCGTTTACAAATAGCATCGACTCCAAAAAATCAGATCTTATCAAATTATGGAAAACCAGTGATTGTCAAAGGTGCTATAAGCAAGTAAAAGAACGAGTTACAGTCGGGGGTCTATAATATCAACTATTTTTGGGAAAGGGGTCTTTGGCCCAAAAAAGTTTGGGAACCACTGGTTTAGAATAACGAGAGTCTATTCTTCCATTCTGAAGTGCATTCGTTAGTTCTCAGTACTTTACAGCATAAAACGTTTTTTCGTATACTATAAAAGGTCGGTAAATTGAAAGACTGCTTCACCAGTTATTGCGATCTTAATTCTCCACATCAGCCTTTGATATTTTCAAGAGGATAGTTTGGGAAAAGGGATTTAACATAAATGGGCAACGAATCAATAACTTACGATCTGCGTATAACGTTGTGCTTACTATGGACACATTTTATGTATTACAAACTATGATACACGTGTTAAATGAGAAATAAAAGCAAACAGGATTGAAAATAAATAGCAACAAAGCATAATAGAGGACAATCAAGAAACCGTAACTATTGAAAATGAAGAATTATAGAAAGTAAAAAATTGTAAATGAAGATAAAAAGAAGAATAATGCAATGTTGGATGGTTCTTGAAAATTTAGCTATGTACTTGGAAGGAATCTTTAAATTATTAGAAAGCCAAAGTCTATAAACAATGTATTACCTCTGTTTGTATATGGCACGGATATGTGGTAATTAAAAAGCAGTTAGAAATCAAATGTAGTAGCCAAAGCGAGCTAAAGCGGACAATGTTAAGAACCTCGACTAGAAAAAAAAGAAAAACTTAGATAAGCCAAAGAACAGGCGTAGATAACATTGTAAGGAGAATTGTAGAACAAAAAGGTCATACAGTGGAGTATGTGTAAAGGAAGATGAAGTCGAGGGCAGGCCAACCAAAGAGAGATTCACGATTCACGATGTAAAGAGAATTTTTGGTCCAAAATGGATTTAGACGGCACAAAACAGAGAAGAATGGATGATTTGATGGAAGGTCTATGTCCAAAGATAGACAATTAATTTAAGTAAATTTAAAATTTATTCGAAAAGTACATTATGTACCTTTCTTGACAGCTTTTAATGCAATTCCTGCACAAGCATTAACATTTCCTAAAGAGGCGTGTAATTGTGTAGGTAACTAATCTAAAGGTATAAGACGAAGAAGTAAGAAACGCAAGAAACAGAAAACAGCAAAAGTAGATGATATTAACATGGAATTACTGAAGTACCGACAAGTTTTAAGTACCTTATGTTGTAGTTTGGTTTTATCACAGATGAACTATTGCGACGTGGTATACGATTCGTGTCGTGATAGGATAAATGTAGGATTCAGAAACTACAGAATGCTTGCTTGCGACGTATCTATGGTATACCGGGTGACAATGAAATCAGGCCCATGTCTCTATCTCCTTTACTTATCAACAGATTTGAATGAAACTTGTTACAAGGATAATAAACATAATTTTGAATTGAGAGACAGATATAATCAAAATGGTCTACTTCCGATTTCACTGGAAATGTCATTAACTTTGATTTTTTAAATAGATTGTTCTGTATATTTTTTGTGTTTTGGGATCTACGACTCAAATTACATACGGCAGTGTTGCCAAATTTACTTAGGTATTTCCCAAAAATATTTTAAAGATTTATTAATTAAACATTTTTCAATTTTATATAAAGATAAAGTGGTGCATCGTGCATATCCTTAGATAGGTAATTACATTTTCTATCTAATGGCACAATGGCCCTTGGCATTTACAAAAACTGACTTTTTCTCAAAAAACACGTTTAGCAAATTTTATTCCTTCATGGACGATTTGTTATTGATCAAATTAGTAAAATATGTATTATTATGGGTTACTAGAGTCATTTAGAACACATTTTCTCCACCCACGGCCTTCTATGAGAAAAAATTAAATAAAAAAAAGAATTGTTTGTATACAAAAATTAAAATTTAGCAAAAGTATCGTATGTAATTTGAGCTGTGCATTCCAAAAAACCTAAAATATATAGGGTGACCCATTTAAAAAATCAAAGTTGATGGCATTTCTGGTGAAACGGGAAGTTGATAGGATAACCTATAAACTGAGAGATGCTGGGTGGTTAAATATGATTAATAGGCGACTCTTGCATCACTTTTAATTATATATTATAAAATGTTGCTATTTAAAACTCCAGCGTACTTATATAACCAAATCTCCTTGCGTACAAATGTGCATAATTTGAATTTGAGGTTAGGAGCGGTCTAGGACATTTGGGCGCGGGGACACTTGGGCGCGAGACACTTGGGCGCGAGAAAGGGTCAACGTTGGGATTTAGGAACACATTAAGTGTGAATAATTTAAATTTGGCATAAATGAACTAACATTTATTAAATCACTATTTATCCTGAGAAGTTAATGTAATTAATCAAACAATATTGAAAGAATAATCCAATTATTTATTGAAATTGGAATTCCAATTTTTAAGTTTATTTTATTTATCCCATGTATAGGTGCCATCATATCAAACAGTTTGATATGATGACACCTCCGAAGGAAAAAATAAAAAAAATAATTTTCATAAATCGTGTGGCGTTTTAGTAAATATTACACCTCCACAACATTATTCATGATTAACCAAACATGTATAAAAAAATTCGTAATTTCGAGCTAAATTTAGTAGAAAAATCGGCTATTAAAAAAAAGGATGCCATCATATCCACACTTCCCCTACTAATTTTCTTTGTTAAAGGCGTTGTCATTATTTGCAAATATTTTCCAATAAAAACAGTATTCTGAATTTTGGGTGGGGAATAAACTACCCAATCTCTATTCATTTATTCTTTGTTACTTATTATTTTAATTAAATCTCCGAAAAAGATTTGGTAGTATTTACCGGAAAGTTGTAACTTGTTTTCGTCGAACCTACTTGTATTAATGAAATTCTAATTTTCGACAATTAATATTTCTATACGAAATTTTTGCCGCCCGCCACCTCCTTAAACGTGCTTTAGGTAATTTTCGTTACTTAAAATAAATTTTCAGACCTATTAATAGTAAAGATAGCTAATACTAATATACTTTAATTAATTGCCTCGCGCCCAAATGTCTCGCGCCCAAATGTCCGGCAACGGGTTAGGGGTTATAAAGTACAAACACTTCCTTTATCTGTGTTTAGGTGCCAGCTCAGCAGTATGCTTCTTTCAAAACCAATTTAAAATGTTCTTTTTCAATGCGTAACTGTTTTCGACAAAAGCGAAGGCAATGCCAGACTGTATTTTTAGTATTGTTTGTTTTTGGTTTTTTTTTGCAAATCAGAGCTTGGTGGTGTTGCTTTGAGCCGAATCTCGTATTTATATATTTCTTTTTATATATAAACATGAATAAAAACAATTTTTCTTTCATTTATGTAAGTTGAATGTTAATTCGTTTTCTTTGTGCAAATAAATACATTATTATTATTATTATCATCAACCTTATATAGTAGCCTTCATTTAGCAAATCTGTGCTGCAAATAATATAAAATTCCACTTCAATGGAACATAACCAGAGTAAAATCTATTTCGAAAAAATCTGGTGTGATACACGCACACAACTTCCTTTTACAGTGATCTTATAATCAGCCAAAAATTTGATTTTAAATTTTTAAGCATTTGTCAAAAATTTCAAAAATTACAAATTTTACAAAAACGGTACAAAATAGAGTGTTAGTTCAAGAGACAAATTTTCTTTAGAATTTTAAGATGAATTCAAAAATGTAATAATATACCGGGTGTTCTATTTGAAATAGGAGTTAATAAAAAAAACAGAAAAAAAAAACAAAAGAAACCCACTTTAGAAGTATTCAACTGGAAAATCACCTATCTCACATCAATACACATTGAAAATGTAATAAAATTAGAAAGTTTAAAAAAAATCGTTAGAGCCGTTTTTGAAAAAATCAAAAAAAACTGAAAAATCACAAGAGTAAACACCTACTTCCGGTTATGCGATTTTCTTCAAAAGCTTGCTGTCTCATCTACATAGTAGACGAAACTTATTGTATATGAAGTTTCAACGCCATACCTCTTTTCGTTTTTGAGATATTCTGTTCACAGACACACAGACAGACACACAGACACACAGACAGACACACAGACCAATGAAAAAAAATATGTTTTTTGGGATCAGGAGACTCTAAAACGTGAAGATCTGTTGAAAACTCAATTTCGAATTTTTGGGGTGAATCCAATACTTCCTTTATTGTAAAAGGAAGTAAAAATGAGATAGATGCGACACAAATAATTACACAGGAATCAGTTTCCTCAAATCTGGTTACAAGGTATACGATGGTATAATAAAAAATGAGGTGTGGTCCCAACAGGATTTTCTTTTATTTCGTAACTTGCACAGGCAATGCGTAATTTGCACAGACTAGTTTTAGTTGATAGTGACAATGATTTTAAAAATGTGTAACGCCAAAATAGATGTCATTCTTTCTCTCCACAGATATAAAACTGTACATCTCAACAAAATTTATAGATTTTTATAATTAGTTATTAATTTTTAACAAAAAACAGAGGCAACCCTTAACCTTAGTTTTTAGAATATCGATGTTAATGTTACAATAGTGCATGAACTGCGGTAACTATTGCGTGTTCTATAGATATACACAAATCGTTTATATATTTCTTCTACTTCTTATAAAAAAACGTTTTAAACAAAAGTTGTAGATAATTGCATAATATAGCTATGATCTTGTTCTAACGAATGTTATTTTCATACGTCCCCGACGCATATGTAAGTAGAGGAGGATACACTAGTTGAACACTTTAGTTTTGAGACTTTGGCTCTACGTCTTCGACTTAAAACACATTTCTATTCCATTCTAATCCTTCTCTCCACTTCTGCCTTTTGTCTTTTATTCTGATAGGTGTTGCGTCATCTGTGTTGGTCATTAATTTTGTTTTTGTTATATTCATTTGGAGTAGTAGCCGATTTCAACAAATTGCGCAGCCACAAATTTTAATTAGAAACACCCCTCTCGACAATGTACGCACAATTAAATATCTGGGGTGCATTGGGAACGATCAGTGTGACTGTTCAGTGGAAATAAAAGCGAGAATTGAACAGGCAAGACAACAGTTTATTAAAATGCGGGGATTATTTAGTAATAGAAAGCTAGATCTACAACTGAGAATGCGATTTGTTCGCTGGTATGTGTTTTCTATTCTGTTGTATGGAAATGAGGCGTGGACACTTAATAAGAAAAGCACAAAAAAGTTAGAATCATTCGAGATGTGGGTATATCGGCGGATGTTGAGGATTCCCTGGGTCCATCGAGTAAGAAATGAGGAAGTGCTCCATAGAATGAGGAAAGAGCCAGAACTACTACCGTACATCAAGAAAACAAAACTAGAATACCTAGGGCATGTACTGCGACATGATAGATATCAAATCCCCCAAATCATAATGCAAGGAAAAATCCAAGGCAAAAGGAGTGTCGGCCGAAGACGAATATCTTGGTTAAGAAATTTTAGAGAGTGGTATGGGATAAACCGTACATCACTGTTTAGGACAGCTGTTGACAAAGCAAAGGTTGCGTTGATGATCGCCAACCTCAGTCACGAGAGGCACTGAAAGAAGAAGCCGATTTCGAAAATGACCTACCTACAAATAGAAGTACATGGATTACACTTTATATCGCACAAATATGACTGCAAGATCATTATTAAGAAGACAAAGGTAATGAATGGAATTTAAAGGAAAATGTCCAATTACATCAGATATAATAACAGACGACCAGTGTATCGAACAAGTAGACAATTTTAAATACTTATGATGCGATAGAACCTATAATAGAGATAAGAATATTGGTAACAAAATCAACAGGTTGCACAATATATCTATATGCAAATAAAATGCTCATCTACAATGCCCTGCAGATGTTACCTTATGGATACCAAACGTGGGTCTTAACCAGCAAAAAGTGGGTAAACATACAAGGGGTGGAAATTAGACTTTTAAGAGCCGTTAAAGGATGTACAAGGGCAGACATACTTCAAAATGATGATATTAGAGCAGAACGTCGAGGTTAAATAATAAACTATATATGTAATTACAAAGAAATATGGAAGTCCGTGGAAGTCACATATTGAAGGAATGACTGAAGATCGACTCCCCAGGTAATCACAATGATAGCAATGACAGAAGAAGAAGAAGAAGAAGATGATGATAATGGCAATAGTGCAGAACGTAGTGCGCTAGATGAAGCAGTGGCAGCTCGTAAAAAATTTTGATGCTAGAGTCAACTATCGAACGTAAGATTCATTTTCCACCCCCTCACAGACAAAGACAGATTCCGATATCCCGAGATTGAAATATGTGACTGGAAAGTGTCTGCTTTTCTTTAGCTCTTACAATTTGAAATCTAGAAAATTACAGTAAAGACATTCACATTTTTTGCATTATAAATATGTATAGTCAAATAAATTCAGTGGTAAATAACTGAATTAAGCGTTTAGAAACCTTCACTGCAGAGAGTTTGTGCAGGCGGAGTTTTAAGACTGAGACGGAGCTATAGAAATAATTGAGACACGAGATGCATATGGCGAAGTGGAGATGAAATATTGGAAATTGTAATTTATACCCCAACGCCTCCTAAACATATGCGGTCAACTTTTTTTAAAGTTTTAGTTTTATAGAAAATGCTGTGTAAAGGCAGAAATTATTAATTTTCACTTACTTTTTTACGAGATTCAAATCGAGATAGTGTTTTAAGATTTATTTTACCGTTAAGAGACAATACAGGCGCGCTCCAAATCTGAAATCCGAATTCGGGGCAAGTTGAGCATTGTACCGCCCGATGCAAACACCAACCTCTACACCGCAAGGTAAATGACGTTATACTAGATAATATATACATACAAGAGACAATACACGTTATGACGATATTATCTCGTTTTTCAAAAATAGTGCCCTTTTGCCGATTCTGATTTTTGACTACTTCTAGTTCATGAATCACTACCATATAAGCTAGTAAAAGCCATCAGATCTAAGACATTTCGAATGGAAGGGTGGCGAGCATTAATATTTTAAATTTTACAACTGCAATTAAGGTACAGTTAAGGTTAATCGACGATGATATATCAAATATTAATTGACGGCGTAACTCGTCAGTGAAAATTCCTTCTAATGCTAGTAGGAATTGTTCATTTTATAGGGCAATATTTACACTCGTGTTACAATTGGCAAAGTGCAGGTACACCGCAATAGCAATTTTTTAAAGTTTGTATGTAAATTTACAAATTTATTTAACAAATTCAACGAAAAATATTTAAAATGAATTACAATAATTTATAGTAACTGGCCAGATTATATTTTCAAAGTATCAAGGTATCAAGGTTATACTTGTAAATGTTTATTTTATTATAGATGTTAAATTATTTATGTACAATGTAAACAACTGAAGAAGACACTTTGAGTGTCGAAATATATTGTTCAACTGTACAATTCTAATTTCGTAGAGGTCAAGAAGATGGCAACACTAATAGTTCTTTTACCTTGATACTTTTAAAAATTGAAATTAATTAACTTTGTTAACTCAATAAGATTATTTCCCTGGTCGAAATAATCCAAGAACTGTATAATCGCCGAATGTACTCTAGTTGTTAAATATAGAACAAACAACGCTCATAATTAGATTTGCGGAAATTGAATCACGGGATATCGAACATTTACTTGGATTTACTGCTCTAGAAGAAACACAGGCAACATTTTAAAGCGTATGATGTGGATATTGACAATAACTCTGAAAACATACCCAGACAAGAATACGACAATGGTTCAAATTCCAAATATCAACGGCAAAAACTCCGACGACCAAAAGTGCATTCTAGGAGTTTCAAGGGTTTTCTTCATGCCGTGTAGCTCCCATTTACTAGTCAAACTTCGTTGGAAAAAATTGAAATTTGAAAATGAATAAGAATGGACGTATTCCAGATTTTAAGGAAAGTTCGAAATCGATTTATTTTTCGACACTGTAAATGTTGCTATTAATCCTTCCAGCAGTTGCAACACAATATGTACTTTACACTTAGTACTCTTGTACCGAGATGTCAAAAATTATCTTGGTCCAGGGTGGTCATGACAAATTCTGTCTACATTGCCCTTTAGAAAACTAAGTACATTTGAACTTTGAATTACAAATTAACTAAATTATTAGTTCATGTGACTAACAGTCTAATCATCAGCTACACAAATATGCAAAAATTTTTAATTTAAACAAAATGTATACATTAAATTGATAGGTAACATTAAAATAGCCATGGAATAAGTTAAACAAGATGAATTTTGAACTTAAAAAAAATGAGAGTTTTATGTCAACAAAACGCATTTTACAGATTAGACAAGTTTGACTCTTTTCAATGGTTCCCGCGATCAAGTTTAATTTTGATCTCCAGGTATAACTTTCCAATTTTAACGTATGAAAACAAATGAATTAAAAAATGAAAATTATGCTAAACCAAGCAAATTAACACCGACAGGTTGCTAGTGAAATGGATATAGAAATACTGTATATATGTATTTTCTCATTTATTGTCAAACCAACATGTGATTCTCAAAAAAAGATTCATCAAAGTTGCTCTAGAAAAAAATCACGTATATCTCGGCTTGCATTTGGAACATTAACATTTGAACTACTTATGTTGCATCTACTCTATCAGAGTAAACTCATTCACAATTATGTTGCGAGGTTGCGACCGTTCCATGTTCCTATTTAAGTACATTTCTAGCATCCACCGTATTTGATGATCGATGAAAATCATAACTTATACAGGGTGGTCCACTTTTTTGTAGCAGGACTTTAATAGTAGGCAGAAAAACTTATTTCAAGTCGAAAACTTCATATGAACATAGGCCTTGAAACTCTTCGTTTTAAAGATACAGGGCGTTCAAATTTTCGAAAAAATCCTTTTTTTTTCACAGTAACCCAACCAGCTAAGATAATTTAACTAAATCTGGTGTGCAACTCTATCCTAAATGCTACTACATTCCGTGACAATATCAAGGCCCTCGATCGACCAGTGGCGGAGATGTGGGGTTTCCAGACCAATACATTTAAAAATTCACTAGTACGTCCCTGTTGAAAATCCAAATGGTTTCTTTTTTTAAAAAAAAAGCGTTTAATTCTCTACACAAAATTTCTCTTCACACTTCCCCATATCTCCCACGGTTGCTTTGCAATTTTCAATAGTTTGGTCAAATTCATGTTTTTTATTCAAAATAAACTCGAACTAGTTTTGGGGTAGAATATTCTAATTAAATAAGTTACATTCCTTATTACTCATTACTGGACATTGAAAACAGGTTTTGACATATGGGAAACATTTATTTAATTAAACTTATTTAATTAGAATATTCTACCCCAAAACTAGTTCGAGTTTGTTTTGAATAAAAAACATGAATTTGACCAAACTATTAAAAAATTGGTAAGCAACCGTGGGAGATATGGGGAAATGTGAAGAGACATTTTGTGTAGAGAATTAAACGTTTTTTTTTTTTGAAAAAATAAGCAATTTCGATTTTTAACAGGGACGTACTAGTGACTTTTTAAATTTATTGGTCGCGAAACGCCACATCTCCGCCACTGGTCGATCGAGGGCCTTGATATTGTCAAGGAATGTAGTAGCATTTAGGATAGAGTTGCACACCAAATTTAGTTTAATTATCTCAGCTAGTTGGGATACTGTGAAAAAAAAATCGAAAATTTGAACGCCCAGTATCTTTAAAACAAAGAGTTTCAGGACCTATGTTCTGACTACTATTAAAGTCCTGTTACAAAGAAGTGGACCACCCTGTATTCAAAATTAAAGGACGTGTCTGAAAAGCGGTTTGTCAAATTAATCTGACATAAAGTGACAGGTGTGTTAATTAAAAGACCTACTTTATGAATCAATACTACACATACACAATACACATACAGCTGATAACTATCTTTTTCTTCCGTTGCCCTCCTTGGTGAACATTTTTTTTTTAAATCACGTTATAAACCTTCGATAAAACAAAGAAATTATTAAGAAAAATAAAAAATGTATTATGAAGGGGTTATGTTGAACAAATACCGGGTGTAACACGATCATGGTAAATCCCCTATTTATTTTTTATGTTTGGAGATATATTTTTGAAAATTTGTACAACGTATTATATATTATTCTTAACATGGAATTTCGGCTTAGACCGCCTAGTATTTGTATATGAACACCCAGCAGTTTCTGGCTTAATGTGCCTTGCGCCTTGTGAAGTCGAGCAAAAACCCGCGCGATGGTCATGCTCTTTGGTGGCTCGTGTTGTTTGAAAACCTATCTTGAGAACGAGGATACTCAGGCAGATTTGGCCGTTTTGCTGTTTGTGCATCCATATGGATTCGAGTAACCGCGAAAGCCTCAAACAGTATATAACGTATTATATACTTAGTAAGCTTTACTTTTTGACATACCAATTTTTTCCACTTTCTGTTTGGCGGAAGTGATACCAAATTTTCAAATGGAACACCCTGAAGGTATATTATTGCACCTTTGGAGCCTACATAATTTACTAAATTCAATAAAAGCGCATAAGTAAAATGTCAAATCTCAAGTTTTTTAAATGTAATTTTAATGTTTTAATTTAAGTGTGCCATGAATGTACCCATTTATTCCAATCGAGCCTTGTAATGCCCGAAAAATCGAAACCACGTCGAAAATACTAAATTACGAGATTTATGACTAAACGAGGTTTTCTAAACTGGTTTTTAGGAGAAGACTATTTTTTTTCAAATGGAATTAATTCTACTACTGACATGGAGTCTTCTGGTATGCTCACTTTGTAACTGATTGTTTAATGCATTTTGTAGATTATTTAAAGAGACGTGTTTACATGACACGTCCCCACACAATCACAGAGTTGAAGGAGCGGGCACGAGAAGAAATTGAACAAATACTAATGGCTGTCTTCCTTTATTGTAAAAGGAAGTAAAAATAGGGAAATACTTTATGCCGGACCCTTTACAAGAGATGAAAAAGTGGACATGTTAATATTATTTTATGGAAAATGTCAAAAAATGTAAATGCTCAATGCTGCCACCAATCTTTACGTTGCGTTATAAATTATTTTCAACGGCTTCAAAACTTTAATTCATAAAAGAGTTCAATACTGAAATAAAATATTTATTAAATCATTGCATTAGTCATGCATTTAAATAAAATATATAGGTACCTAAATTCCTTACTAATGGTAGTATTGAATGGTTACTTGATAACAATGTGGTTCCATTTGAAAATATTGAATTTCGTTCCAAAAACCATTTTGAAAAACTTCGTTTAGTTATAAATCCCATAATTTAGTATTTTCGATTTTTCTAGCATTACATGGCTCGATTGGAATAAATCGGAACAGTCATGGCATACTGAAATAAAAAAATTAACAAATTTTTAAAAAGTTTGTGATTTGAAATTCACTTATGTGGTCTCATTGAATTGCGAAAAGTATGTAAAATCCAAAACTGGAATAATATTAAAAAAGCTATTAGAAACAACGGTTACCATGCTAGGGACAGTCCGCCACCAATGGCCATCTTTATCCGCAGCCACCCAAACCCCTGAAAATCGACTCTCCTGCAGCAATAGCCCCTCTTTTCTATATGCACTAATTCACAGAACACGTAGGAAAGATTGTTCGAAAACAAAACATCAAAACACTGTTCAAACCTCCGAGCAAGATTTCACAGATTCTTTTCACCCAATGATAAATTAAATACCATGTCATGAAAAGGTATTCATAGAGTCACTTGACGATGTGATGTATACAGTGGTGAAACATGACGTCGAATAAAACCAGTATTTCTGAACACCAGCGTTGTCTTCAGTCGTTGTGTTTTCATCAGACATCTCCAAACACTAACGCGATACTGGTCTTAAGATTCTTTTCGATGAAACTTCTAGTATGTATCTGCAAATTCCTATGCTATCAAGATTCCAGAAGACATTAAGATTTATAAACATCCCACATAATCTCAGTCGAGACGAAGGTTGCCCGCTTCGTTCCATGTGGAAAGCGCTTATTTCTACCCCGCGCACTCAACCGCACGACTGTTGACTGTGAATTTTGCTTTTTTACTTGCGATTGGTGGAAGAGTTTCGCTTCTAACGTGGTTAACACGTTGAGAAACAGTGTTATTATCTCCTGATGAAGCTCCTTATGTAGATGGACGAAACATTGAATAATCTACCTCAACAATGACATCACCCAATCTCGTTGGTTGCATAGTGACAATGGTCGTGGAAGCCTCCGAGAGCGTCTTATTATGTTTCTCAAACCTGCAAGGCCAGCGCTTGTGTCATTCATTGTCTTTTTTATTATCCAATCTATCGCTTCTCGGTGCGAGGATGGCCATTGTCTCACACCGCTTGCAAGCAAAATTTTCTATTACGTGATGCATCATAGTTGTTGTACAATAACTTAATTATTGTCATATACCCTTCTGGCATTCTGTCGTTTCTGTGTGTTTCTTACATTTATGTTCTTGTATTCTGTCGATAGCTTCTCTAATATTTCTGAAAACCTGCACAATTTTTTGTGTTATTCCAATGCCTCATCTATGATCTTCGTAACCTTAATTCCGTTAGATGTGTTCTTCCAAATCCTTCTTTTTTGCAATTTCAAATATTATACGTGTGAAAACATTACTTGCACTGTTGGACAGCGTTATAACTCTCAAATTACCATAGAATGATTTGTTACCCTTCAACCCAATCTATCGATGTTGGTTCTTCATTGCATATATTTTAGAATAATTGATAGAAACTACACAAAAAAATCTGGGGTGATACACGCACTTCCTTTTACAGTGATCTTATAATTAGCCAAAAATTTAATTTTTAATTTTTAAGCGTTTATCAAAAAAAATATATAAATTCTACAAACACCGTACAACAGGTAGATAGTTGAAAAGACAAATTTTCTCTAAAATGTTGAGCATAATTCAAAAATGTAATAATATACCGGGTGTTCTATTTAAAATAACAAAATTGATAGCGACTTTCGATATAATCGCAAGTGACGTCATAGTCAAAATATTGTAGTTGTAGTCGCTCGTACACATAAAATCCATGGTCAAAATTTCAGATTTTCAATTTTATGAGTTCTCTATAATGCCCTATAAAATAAGGAGTTAATAAAAAAATGAAAAACAGAAAAAAGAAAAAAAATTTTTTTTTAGAAATATTCAACTGGCACATTATCTATCTCGCATCAATACACATTAAATTGTAATACAACTATAACGTTTGAAAAAAATCGTTAGCACAGTTTTTGAAAAAATCACAAGAGTAAACACCATACTTCCGGTGATACGATTTTCTTCAAAATCTTGTTGTCGCATCTAGATAGTAGACAAAACTAATATATGAAGTTTTTTGGGTTCAGGGGACTCTAAAACGTGAATACCTGTTGAAAACTGAATTTCGAATTTTTGGGGTGAATCCAATACTTCTTCATTGTAAAAGAAAGCAAAAATTGTGGGGTCTCTTTTTTAACAACTTATAACATTCTTAGAAGAGTAACTACGATGTAGGTAGGTATTAGGTATTTTATTAATGGAGTACGCAGCTGTCATGTTACCCTGTTACCCTATTTTTGTTTAATTTGTCCTCGGTGTCAATCAAAATATTGCCACAACGTCTTGACCCCTTCATTTTTTTTTGAGTAGTTTAGTACTCGTATGTATCTCAATGAATATACGTATGTCCCTTTAATTAATTTGGTTGGTATATTATCGCATTCTGCAACTTGTGATTTGGTAGTAGATGTTATTGCTCGTTATGTTTCTTCTTTTGATTTTAGTTCTAGCTCTTCATATTTTTTCATACCCTTCCTATATTTAATTTATTTGTTGCCTGTACATTTCTTTTAGGTATTACATTTATCTACTTATTAGCTTCCGGGCTGATTTAAGAACATTTCCTTTGTGTCTCTCAATTTCGTTGTTGGTAGAATTAAAAAGTTAAAAGTTGGTATCACTTCCGCCAAAACCGGAAGTGGTAAAAATTTATTGGTATGTCTAAAAGTGACATTTATTAAGTTCATACCATGCACCAAGTTTTAAAAATGTATTTTCAAAAATAAAGAAAAAGGTAGGGTGTACCATGATCGTGTTACACCCAGTATACCATGTGTCGGCTGTAATAAATTTATCCACAGTCTATCTTTTTTCAACATGACTCAAAGTAGGCTGTGAATTCTAATTTTTTTTTCGCATTTTGTATAATGTGCTATTTTACTAAATTCAAAATCGATTAATAAAGTGGCACTTTGGTGCTTAGAAATGTCACTTTACTATATGGTAATGTCACTGTCAAATTCGAGGTTAGCAGATTAGGTATTGTATCAGTTTGTCTCAAATTCGAGGTTAGCAGGTTAGGTTTTGCGTCAGTCTGTGTCAAATAATAAACAAAACCTAACCTGCTAACCTCGAATTTGACATAGACTTAAAGTGCCACCAACATATTATTCATACGTTTGAATTTCCACAGCCGGATTTTTTAATGGTTATATGGTATACTGATTTTGTATAAATGTTTGTTTATAAATACTAATACAAAATGCGACAAAATAGTATACACACTTCGTAAGAAAAGTAGTTTTACTAAACTTATATAGCTTTTTAAGTTACTCGCTCGCTTTGCTCGCTCGTACTCAATCAAGTTTAGTAAAACTTTACTTTTCTAAACTTGTGTAATGTACTATTACACTGTACTAACCCAACCTTTAAAATATCCTAAACGTCGTTTTTTTTACAGCTGTTTGAACACTGAAAAAAGTATTACGAGGTTTTGTAAAATATACCTTCAAAATGCCAAAAAAAGCTAACAAAAGCTTTTCAAAATACTATTTTGTTTAAAATAATCAAATTACCATACTTTTGTAGATCAGCAGGTTTTCTTTGCAAGCCATTTTATCCTAGGATAAAGTATGAGTAAGTTCTTTTTTAATTTTCATCTATCTGTCTTAATACGGAAGATACCTGCTGCACACAATCCATCAATCACACTGTAGATATAACCCGCCATGCTACTTACGTAGAGTTTTAAAAGAAACCAAACAGCAGACCTATAATAAAATATCAACAAACGCTGGAAGTGTACAAATGCATACTGCTAGAAGTTTTTCACTAAAAACAAATTACTTAATACAAAAACAAAAACCCACACATATGACGAACTATGAGGTAATCAAAGGTATCCGTTAACAAGATAAGCATACAAACAAGCAATTAAAATATATAACCGGACTAAGCCGTCGAATTAAAATATGTAAACATGGTTAAACATAAAGAACAGGTTACCTTTACACACAAATTATGGATCCTAAACGGGTAGTAACAAAATCTAAGTGTATCAGGTGACCCGCCCCCTGCGACCTTGACCTCAACAGCTGCTAGATAATGGGCATTACAAAATAATTGAATATCTAATAAAATGCTTAGCGAACCATCTACGCACCAGTCGATTCTGGTGCAATTAACAGGGCCCTCATTTTTTGCTCCCCCAATTTGCATATTTAAACAGGTTAAACTATATTAAATAAAATGCCTCTTTGGGAATGTTTCAAACAGGCATTCACAGCCTAGCCTACACAAGGGCATTTTTTCTTCAGGTTCAGATATATATATTCTTTGAATTTGTCTTTCAACGTGTACAGAAAACGCGATATACTGGAATCGATAATTATTATTTTTGTACTTACATTATTATGGTCCTTTTCCGGCAGTTGTTATCGCAACATAATAGCTTTCAGTCTATACAACAATCGCGCACACACGTGATCGTGCACCTCAAATTAACGTTAAATGTAATAACAATGTGCCCATAAACACGAAAACAAAAAACCGATAATTTGCTGTCGCTCTTTAAAGGTTATGTAAATGACAACAATAGAGTTTACATTTTATTTGCTTATCTTTGAGGTTCTAACCCGGATGCATTGCTGGATAACTGGAAATTTCCACCATACGTTCGTTATCAAAATAATCGATATTTGAACGAAGCAAACTCGCGGACGTACACAAACTCGGCGTATCTTTCGACACTGGTCCTATCTTTAGGAAGCGTTCCGTGGTATTCACTTCTGGGGAAGTTTCGAGTCGTGTCTCGCTTATAAATGGAATTTAGCTAAATCAACAACTCATATGGGCAAACGTGTACTAAGCTACGTTAAATTAGATTACAGCTTTTCTCAAAGCGCATTCTACACCGACAGCGGGCACTACAAATGTCAGAGATGGCAATTGAACGCAACCCAAATAACAACGATCAGTGCCCTCTGGTTGGAACATACGATATCACCAAGTTGAAGCCGGACAGAATTTTACAAAATATGTCAACTTACAGTAAATTATGTAAAATGGTAAATGTAAATATTTTGCTGCATCTAAAAAACATAAAGTTCTATCTGAATTTCAAGTGACTCTCAACTAACTGTTAAATAACAAAACTTGAACAGTATCTGAGATCTGAGTCAAGTTGTAGTTATAGGAAACTGATCAAGTATCTATAAATACTTTACCAATTTATAGATTACATTTGAATTACTGTGAAGTACAAATTTTCTTAAAACAATGTAAATACATATATATATAGTCCATTTACTTGACATCTACACTGTCAAACTGACATTATGTTGGCACCACTGCTATTTTTCAAATTTTAACAATTAAATTACTGTACAGTGGAATAAAAAACACATTATTTTTGAGGTATAGTCAAGAATATTTTTTTTAATTTGACACTGACAGTGCAGATGTCAAGTAAATGGACTATATATATAAATAGCAAAAACCGTATAATCACATTTTTCTTTTTCAGTTTTCTAATGTTCTCCAATAAATTATACATATTGTAATGATAACGATATACATAGGGGTATGGTTGAAAATAATCAAGATCTATTCAAATATGAATTAGGAATGTGAATAATTACTATGCAAGTAGAAGGTAAAAGAGAATTTGTAATTGAGCGGAGTATAGCTGTTTGAAAGGCAGATGGATTCAAAAATAATATATTTTAAAAATTAAGGTTTGAAGACTTAATTGTAATAAATTATAAAAATAGTAGGTATAAATCAAATATGAGATAGTGTAAAAAGTAGAAAAATTATATCGTTAAGCTCTTTGTTGCGATTATTAGAAATAACAAATTTTGAAAAATGTATCTGAAAAAAATTGGTGTAATTAAAATATTAAAATAAATTAATCTACAAATGTGAATAACTGGAGTAAAATACTAAGTCAAGTTTATTGGAGAAATACGTTTGACATCATATATTAGTCGAATTGGATTGCGTCGGACTGTTTGGTGCTACGCGAGAGTTCCAGAGGAGGACCATTAGTTAAGGAGACACATTCCAGGAAGTTGGTAGATGCAGTATTGGAAGTAGGTAGCTGCAGATTTGGTCTGTTTGGTTGCATACTGTGGCGAAGGTTTGAGTTGCTGATTCAGGACAGTTGGGACTTCTTGTCTGTCAGTGGGGCCTTTCATTACGGGAAGGTGCTTGAGAGGTTGGATCTAGGCAAAGAAGAGCAGGTTGGTTGACATCTAGAACATTGTTGAAACCAAATGAAAGGTGCGTGATCTTAAGTAGTAATATCAAAGACTATCTAATATTAGATAGTCTTTGGTACTCTAATTACTAGAAAAGGAAATAAAGACTGAAAAGGTGAATTAAAAGAATTACTTACTGTTTTTAATATTGTTGTGTACCTACTAGTAAAACGATCTGGTATTTGTCATTCATATTTCAAATCTGTTTGACATATACTTGACATAAGTTATTTTGACGTATGGGAATGATATTTAAAATTAGAACATCAAATTTCAGAAATAAGCAATCCAGATAAAGGAGTCCACCCCTGATTTTTCAGGAGCTAGTACAAATAATAATTATTGATGTTCTAAACATAAATAGGGCAATTTTAATTTGATAAAATAAAAATATAATACATAGACAGAAGAATATCACTATAGGTACCTGAAGGTATTTAACATATTTAAGGATCATTGTGATGGTTATTGACAAATCAGTTCAATATATTCTACATGACTGACATTTAAATACATCTGGTAATATTGTAACAATCATTTCAACAAACCACATAGTCACATAACATACTATACAATATCGAACAGGTCTGGCATCAGTTGTGGTGCTTGCAAGCTCAAGCAACACACGAAACAATATGAGCAGCACACTAGACCTCGGATGACAACAGACAAAATAAATAACTGACAACGTTCACTACCAGCTAAAAACCACGGGCTTGTAATGTCAGCTAAAGTAGGTAGTTAATAGCCGCGACGTGAACATGGCTACAGATTATAGCTGCAAGTTGATTGCAATTATCGATTATAGCTTTTTGTAATACACAAGTCACTTACTGCTTTTGTTAATGTTTGGTGTTGTGCGTATAAGTTATCTACAACCAGTTCTGCATAAATAAACACGTAAATTGCCACCAGAGGTCATATCATTATAACCATAATGGCAAGTTGCAAGCATTTCAAAACACTTGCCGGTGAATAAAGTGCATAAATATAGTGTATTGCAATTATCTACCAAGTTTGTGTAATTGTTTGCAGATAGATATTTTCATTATGTGAATAAGTGGGTGTCGAGGCAATAATTATACAAATGTCAGTAAGGTAGGTACTTCTTGTAATAATAATTCTTTGACTACAGCAGTAGAAACAATTAGTTTAATCAATAATTTAAGCTGTGTGGGCTTGTCCTATCCACATAATGGGGTAGTGAATTTAGTTTTGTTTAATCTATACATATATAAAGGAAAGTCACAACCCTGACTAATCAACGCAGAGCTGAAACCACTAGCACTAAAAACTTGAAATTTGGGTGGAAGATTCAATTTGTTGCATATGGTAATGCTAAGGGATTTTTTGAAATTCGACCTTTAAGGGGGTGAAAAGGGGTAAAATGTGTTTTCACGAATTCTTCAATATCTCTTACACCCGATAAGATATCGATTTGATGTTTACTTGCAAAGATTACCAATATAAACACTTAGAAACGTATTTTAGGATTTTGCCTTAATCAACCCCTAAAGGTGCAAATCTGGATTGAGGGTGAATTAAAGAACCCTTCGTATCTACTATGTTTATTGAGTTAGAACATTCTTTTTTGGCATATAGATGTATTTTTAAAATATTTGGAAAGGGGTGTAACGGAATTTGAAAATGTTAACCCTAAGGGGGTGAAAAGGGGTAAACAGTGTTTTCACGAATTCATGAATATCTCTTAGACCCAATAAGATAGCGACTTGGTGTTTGCTTGCATAGGTGTTCAATAGAAGTATCTAAAAACATGTTTCAGGATTTTGCCCTAATCTACCCCTAAAGGTGCAAATCTGAATTCGGGGTGAATTAAAAAACCCTTTGTAACTCCTAGGTTTTTGAGTTAGAACATTCCTTTTTTTTGGCATATAGATGTACCTATTCTTAAAATATTTAGAAAGTGGTTTAAGGGATTTTACAATTTTACCCCTAAAGGGTGAAAAGGGGTAAACTGTATTTTCCTCAATATCTCTTACACCCGATAATATATCGACTTGCTGTTTGCTTACATAGTTATCCAACACAAATGGCGAAAAATGCATTTCAGGATTTTGCCCTAATCAACCTCTAAAAGTGCAAATCTGGATTCGGGGTGAATTAAAGAACCCTTCGTATCTCCTACGTTTATTGAGCTAGAGCATTCTGTGTTTGGCATATAAATGTATTCTTAAAATATTTAGAAAGCGGTTTAAGGGATTTTAAAATGTTACCCCTAAGGGGGTGAAAAGTGGTAAACTGTGTTTTCACAAATTCCTCAATATCTCTTAACTCGATAAGATATCGACTTGGTTTTTTGCATGCATAGGTATCCAATACAAAAGTCTAAAAACACGTTTCAGGATTTTCCCAAATCAACCCCTAAAGGTGTAAATCTGGATTCGGGGTGAATTAAAGAACCCTTCGTATCTCCTATCTTTATTGAGCTAGAACATTGTTTTTATGGCACACAGATCTATTCTTAAAATATTTAGAAAGGGGTTTAAGGGATTTTAATGTTGCCCCTAAAGCGGTAAAAAAGGAAAACTTAAAAGGGGTAGGGTGTTAAATTTATTAATTTTGTTTTCGCTGTGGGTTTATTTCAGATTAATATAGACTGAAAGAATTTTTCAAAATTCCACCCCTAAGGGGTGGAAATGGGTATCTTGCTATAATTTATGAATACAACATTTAGTTTAATTTTATCTCATTGTTATACTAAAACTATAGTTTTATCAATATATACAAAAAGAACGACAATTACGTACACATTTCCAGGGGGTACGTGAAGCATAAGAGTTGTGGAGGAATTTTTTCGGAAGAATTTTGTTCCCTTTTTTCCTACAATATTGTTTTGCGTATTGAGTGAAGGGGAGAGGGGCGCCCTAAAATTAATTTGAGGTTTAGAAGAAAAAACATTTGTTGTCCGTACGAAGAACGGGCATCTTGCTAGTTATGTTATATTTAATTAATTACTTGGGCAGTTTGAGGAACAATTTTCAAAGTTCATGCAAATGAAATTTTGTGTTGCAACTGGTTTAAAAAATTTTTATAGAAAAAAGCTATTTAGTTCATTTTATTGCGTGTCAATATAACGAGGAAAAAATAGCGAAAATTATAAGTAATTCTGCAACCAATACTTTGATTAAAAATTATTGTGGTAAAATTCAACAGGAAGCGCTTATTTTAAAAGGTACCAACACTCTGCACCTATGCAATTTAATTGACGTTCTACCTACTTGTGTCGACGTCACGTCGGAGAACTGAGGCCTTTTCGGTTAGCTGGTATTGCAACACTTCTACAGTCTCTCATTATATTGCCATTATGCATATTCATAAGCAGTATTCTCTCTAGACCTTAAACCTATTATGAAGGAATGGATTTCAACATTTTCTATACAAGCTTCTCAATTCGCAATTTTTGAGCTACAGGTCTAATGTTTTTACTTTTTATTGCAGATTTCAGTATCGCTATTACAGTATAGCACATAATGTAATTTTTGCACTCCCGGGAATAAATGACCTATTTGAGGCGTTATTTTGAGGGTCAGTCCCTTGTGCCCAGTGCCAGCACCGATTTAAATCTCAAGGGATTAAATGGAAAACAATAGGTACATTATACACCAAGAGAGAAAAAAGCATAATTATCCCAAGGTGTAAGTTTGAAGCCCAAAGGTGAAGACCACGAGCTGCAAATACACCGAATCCAGAATATGTATAATTGTATACTGCATTATTTAGTAGCCTATGAATTGTGTTTATATTATGAATACCAAGACAACATACATTTCTTCTATTTTTCTTAACGAGATACTTGCTTCTTTTAGAATTTCTTGTCATTATCTGCATCTATTACAGTCAGACCTCGCCGTTCACGAGGGTTACGTTCCAGAACAATGCCACAAAGCGCAAAACCATACGTAACATAAGTCTGCCACTTGAATCTAGAGCTCGAATGTCCATTTGTTTATTCAAGTTATAATTTTACAATTTATTTCAGGTCCGATTTGGTAATCAGAGATTCAAAGGAATAGGCTCGATAAGTGTGTTTACAAGTTCGTGATAAATAATGTTATTTAGGTGTTCATGACATAAACCGTATACGTCTGCTTTATTTACTTACGGCCGGTCTTATGAATGCCACTAATCTGACGTTAACTTTAATTCGCTGTTAAAATAAACAAAAGCTCATCAAAATGTTGGCGCTTATGACATATTATTCATTAGTAAACTAATTCTTATTCGCTTTTGTTTATTTTAACAGCGAATTAAAGTTAACGTCAGATTAGTGGCCTTCATAAGACTGGCCGTTAGTGTGTGAAAGTTGAAACAGTTAACGTTGGCAATTCCATCCACGAACGGCAAAGCAAATATCCGCAAACAGCAAAGAAAAGGGAGCACAAAGGTGCCCCACATAAAATCATATCAGCGAACCGCAAAGCTACGAACGGCGAGGTCTGACTGTATTAACATGCTATAAATAAATATTGTTCTTACACCCTAGAGAGGCAAATATTAATATTTGTGTTATTTCTGCGATATTTGTAACCTGGAAATTGATTTTTACTCCCAGTCGCGGAAAAACAGTTTTCAGTAGAAATATAACAAGTGCTCGAAATATTTCCATAGGAAGGTTTTTATGCACGCACTATATTTAGATAGAGAATATCACGAATGAAAAAATACAGTAAAAAAAACAATTTTATTAAAAATAATAAAACTAATAACGTAAATACTAAAACCTTACGGTTATTTGTGATGACAGTAACATAAGTGAAAACTTCCAAAAATTTACGATTATTAATAATCACCATTGCTATGGAACATTTCCAATTAAATATACATAATCTATTTGTATAAATATTTGTATTAATGTCATGTTAAAGTCAGATTTATTAAAAATACCACGAAATGATTTCACCAATGCTGAGATTAATACCCTATCAAACCTCTCAGCTTTGGTAAAGTTTATTTTAAGATATTTTTCAAAGATATGACATTAATATAAATATTAATAAAAACAGGCTCCTTTGGTTTTGAATTAATACATTTGTTTAAACTTACCTATAGCTCTCAAACTTTTTTAGAATTTTAACCTACTTTTTTTGAAAACTAACAGTTTTTGTATAAGATATTATTGAACTGATGTTATTTTACTATCCTCTTTTACCAGTTAAAATATATGCACAACTATTGAAATCGCCCTGTATATAATCCCTAGGCATTATATAAAATGCCTAATCATAATACAGATTGTCTGCAGGTACTAGGTACACACTAGGGATGTTCCGAATATACAAAAATTCGTATTCGTGAATACGAATACCGAATACAAATACTCTTATGAATATTCGCGAATACGAATACGAATACATGACCTTGAGTGAATAATATCAACATCAACATCGTTTTTGTACGCGCTGCAAATTTTAGAAATAGTATGGAAAATAGTTTTGTTTTTTATTTAATATTATAGAATGGTTAATATTTTTAAAAAAATGTTTTATTTAATGTATGAATACCTGTTTTATATTTTTATTACAATTCTTATCTATATTTATATAATTTTAATGTCAAATACTCGTATAATATTCGTGTTAATTTTTGGCGAATACGATTATGAATACAAATATTGAAAATATAGCAAATATTCGCGAATACGAATACGAATACGAGTATTCGGAACATCCCTAGTACACACACAGTAACTAGATACAGGGACTGTTTGATTGTCTGACAGCATTAGATACAGATCTTATAATTAGCCAAAAATTTTATTTGAAATTTTTAAGCATTTGTCAAAAAATTTCGAAAATTACAAATTCTACAAAAACGGTACAAAATAGAGCGTTAGGTGAAGAGACAAATTTTCTCCAGAATTTTAAGCTGAATTCAAAAATGTAATAATATACGGGATGTTCTATTTAAAATAGGAGTTAAAAAAAATTGAAAAAAAACAAAAGAAACCCATTTTAGAAGTATTCAACTGGAAAATCACTTATCTTACATCAATACACATTAAAAATGTAATAAAAATGTGAAGTTTGAAAAAATCGTTAGCCGTTTTTGAAAAAAATCTAAAAAAACTGAAAAATCACAAGAGTAAACACCTACTTCCGGTTATGCAATTTTCTTCAAAAACTTGCTGTCGCATCTACATAGTACACAAAACGTATATATGAAGTTTCAACGCCATACCCCTTTTCGTTTTTGAGATATTCTGTTCACAGACAGACACACACACAGACAGACAGACCAATGAACAAAAACATCTTTTTTGGGTTCAGGGGACTCGAAAACGTGAAGATCTGTTGAAAACTCAATTTCGAATTTTTGGGGTGAATCGAATATTTCCTTTATTGTAAAATGAAGTAAAACTATGTTGGTGCTACTGTAAATAATCTTATTTGAACATAATAAACTTATCTGCTCGGTAACATCTAAATTTGTGTGACGTAAATTGTTCCACAAACTTTGAAAAACTGCTGATGTAATCATTTAAAAACACTCACTGTTTGTGCATGTCATTCCAATATTTGTTCTATTCTACATTCAGGATTTGTCCTTTCTTGAGGCGCTTTTGACGACAAATATGTTGGTAAATTTGGAAATACGCTTAGGACAGCATTGTCAGCTAATCGAGGGTGATGCAGCATCAGCTTTCGCAATTCCCCACTCTTATTTCTAACGTTTTCAAATGTCTTACATTAAAATGTATTTCACACTAGACAGCACTTTTTGTTGGGGTTCAACGTTCTCGTGGTATTGCACAAAGCCATGCTTTCGTTCCGATCTCGTCCATTGGAAAAGTACATGTTGTTATAGTTGTACCTACTGTCGTGGTTGGTACACAGTGTCTGCATGGCATTCTAAATATAAAATTAAATGTTACAAAAATAAGGTTAGATTGTTACTTACCTCGGTTGTATTTCAGTGAAATACTTAATAAAAGCTCATAAATACTATCAGCAATTTTACTTTGACATCACGAACAGTACAGTAATATAAATAAATGTATTTCTTCAAACGCAGAGCAGTCCAACATATTAATAATTAATCACAAGCCACATTTGAACAGACATTTTTATAAATTAACTACAGCAATTGGCCTACCAGCAGCGTTGCCAAATCTCCAACAGCATGGCTTGTAAGTGTAGGAGGCAGTGCGGACATTTTTGTATGGCTGGGCACACAGTAATTCAGTAGAAGCCCACCGTCTACCATATGCTAAAACTTTCAGAATGCTACACATTTGCTTTTGAAAATGGTAGTTTTTCAAAAATAACAAAAGGCATCATTGACTGTTAGAACCCAGCAAGTAGGAAAATAATTTTTAGTGAAATTAGAGTAAATCCATCTAGTAGTAACAAAAAAACTTGCTATACAGAGTTATTTAAGTCCCAAGACAGTTGTTTCTGTAGTTTCAATAAAATGACTATAGTAACCCGTACCGTATTTAGGAAACATCTTGTATAATAAAAGGGGCACCTTTCCAGCACGCTTAAAAATGGAAGCTAGTCTTTAAATTCTCAGACCATTTGAGAATTAGTTTGTAAAGCGCTAGCTATGACGGCAACTTCGTAACCCATTTTTCTCTAGCCTCCTAGTTAATAAGACTGCCACGATAAACATTGTGACTTTATCATCGTTTATTACTCACATTAGACCAAAAAACAATATTCTCTGATATAAGTAGAACCACAAGAATTAAAACCTCTTTCTACACCATATCTTTCAACTAGTTTTAGCATTTTACTGAAGGTGACAGTTTAGTTTTTGTTACATACAATTTCTATTTGTCTATATACAAGGAATAAATTAAATAATGTCAAATTACAGTTAATAGATAATAAATTTAAAAATTCACGGAAAAAACTAGAAGGCAGTTCATCTTTGACCATATGGCTACTTGTGTTAGCCGTAGTTGTTAAGTCAAGGAATTTTTAGATTTTTGTTCAACAAAAAACCATCCCCTGATAAAATTAGCCTTTGAAACAAATGCAATAATCCAGTTGACATTTTGTTACATCAGTAGAGTTTGTAAGCAACACGATAAGTTTCTGGCGTTTCAAGTTGATTCCGATTTCCAAAATTTTGAGTATAAAATGACGCTTGTTTCGTACGCCGAGGGCTTGTAGGCATTGCAAATTCATACATGAATCTAGTATATGGAAAGCATGTATTGCGTACCCAACTGTGAAGGAATGGTGCTGACAATTTAAGAATGGAAAAGAGGTCACTATGGATGAGCCACGACCAACTGCATGTGTACTGCATCAGTAAAAAACAAGATGGCATGTGTGGAAGGTCTGATCGCCTGATTAGAGAAAATCGTCGAATTTCAATTAGAGAAATGGAGAGTTTTACAGCATCCACCATAGTTCAGATTCATCCCCTTGCGATTTCCAAATTTTTGAATTGCTGTAATTATATTGTTGAATAAAATGTTTATTGACCAAAGATTGGTTTTAATCGAACATACCTCGTATTTGGTTCTATATCTTTAATCACAGCTGCAGGGGATTTCACAATATGAAATAATTTTATATTTACTGCGGTCACAAGCAAGATAAATTTTTTCATAAAAGCGCACTTGGCGTAAATTATTGGACAGCTACACTATTAACACTGGGTAGGTTTGACCGAAGGTTGCTTGTCTATAGTTCTTGTAATAAAATTTCAGTATCACGTGATTTGATTGTTATGCAGCAGTGATCATTTATTTTCAATACACAGGTATTTTTTGTCAATTCCAGGTTCTCACCTTTATATGCAAGTTTGAAACTTAATTTTACTGTGGCGTATTTAAACAAGTCAACAACATACGTAAGACGTATATGTATTACAAAATTACTCGTAAATGGATGTATCAAGACAGTAAATAAGTCACACAAACGTCAATGTTAACATCAAACGCCATTGAGAAACAGGAACCCTAATTTTGGCAACCCAGGCTAGAAAAGCAACGATACATTTCAAAAACTACCCGTTTATAACAACGAAATTACATATTTTGAGAAATGTTATCTTATTATAGTGGTACAAGTATGACATAAATCAAGCGATATTAAAATTTTCTTACAAGAACACGTGTAATGTCTTGACGGTGATCAACTTGACAGTAGCGATGTGTCGATCCGGTCGGATTCGATACAAAGGATCGAATCCGGGGCAGGATCGATTTGGATCGAGTCCATGTTTCGGTCCGAATTCGTTCCAAGGAACGAAAAGGTCGCGAGGCGTCAATTCTCGCGGACATTCATTCCTTTGGCATTCCGTTATTCAATCCATTTCAATACAGAATACAATACAATGTGTTGATGGGGAACAGCAAATGATGATGGTGTTCGTTTTAGAGGCTCTACGTCGACAGGCGACACATGATACGGCCGAAGTTGCATGCTTTTTTATCAGTTATGAGTGATTTGTGGCTTTTGGCGGCTTTGTATGTGCCCAATTGATGTTTGAGACATTTAAACATACTGAATTACCGACTGCGTGACCACTCACCAAAACAAAGATACGCGCGTTGTTCGTTCCGGGTCCGGAATGACCGAGGACCTGGGGTGTCTGAAATGCACATTCAATTTCGATATCGATCCGAGGATCGAATCCGATGGACTCGATCCACTTGCGGAATGGGATTGAAATGAACGAGTCCGCAAAAGTATCGAAACTTCCCATCACTACTTGACAGCAGATTTTGTAATTTATGTTCACCCTATATAAAAGCACTCACACCTCCTGAAATTTTTAATGTATTTCAATAGCATTGAATATCCATTATATTAACAGTGCAGCTTTCCAAGACATTCAAAACGTCAGAAACATATTTGAATCTCTACAAATACATATTACGTTACAATTTAGAACACCAACGGCAGTTTTAGCTGCTTTTAAGATGTAATAAAAACAAATTATGGCGTTAAAAATTTATTTTACACCCACATTACATCTACTTGGCTTTCTTAGATTTAATCTTACGCATATAAAACTCAAGTTCTTTGCCTTCTAAAACATATCCGTCGGCACGGCCACATTGTCCAGGACGAGAAGCCAAGCACGCTATAAAAGAAATAAAAACTTGTGAACACTTGAAATTCGCAACAGTTAAACAATAAAAATTTGAATATTAAAAATCAGAGTAACTATGACAAAGCAGTCACAGAACCGTAGGAAGTGTTCAAAACGAACATCAACCTGTTAAGTGGGTCTCGCTTCTTAATTATCATCATTTATATTTCTACAAATTCAAAAAATTCACTATAATTCTTAATATTTCCATACCTAGAAGTCGCCCAGTTTGGAACTGCTCTTCTATTGCAGCTTCAACTTTTGCAAACTTTTGTCTAACTTCGTATTTCCTCGCTACTTTTTTACTTCTTTGCTTATTCAGAATAGCTTCTTCTGTTTCGGTCTACAACAACACAGTTTAGGGCATTATAAAATACCAAACATAACAAAACAACTACAACACAAGTCAGTTTTTGCTAACACATTAATCACCATTAAATCAGATGACACGCTAAATTTCATCACAGAACTTTACCATACAAAAATAAACATGCATTTAAAACTTACCAGTTTAGCACCCTTCTTGCGTCCAAGGGGCAAAATATAGTGACTTTCATACCACTGCCTGAATGGAGTTGCATCAATCACAACAATGGCGTTCTTTACCAATGTCTTGGTACGTACCAACTCATTGTTACTAGCATTATAAACTACATCAATAATACGAGTTTTACGAGCTGTTCCTTCTGATCCCCATGCAAAGTTGCCAGTGTCCAAACGCAATGCTCTGTATTTAATATTGCCACCACGGGTACGTACGTAGTGAATTCTACGTGCCCCAAGTTTTGTATTAGCAGCTGGGCGACCTAATTCAAACTTCCTCTTCTTGCGGAGAGGCTTCCTTTTGCCACCAGTGGCTCGTCTTTTATGCCAGTTATCCCGACTGATACCTAAAAACACACAATATCCTTACATACCGCAGAACATACTGGAAATTATAAAAAAAATATATGTAACATTAATCAGAGCGCTGTGGAAATGCTTGGTTTGTCTTCAGCACTAATACGTCGGCTATAAAAGTTTTCTCATCACATGTAAAGTTCTGTTGCAGCAAGCATGTTATTATTTTCAATTGACACTATTTTGAGGTTAAGATTATATGAAGTTAAAAATTGGCGAAAAAGGAAAAACAATAAACTGAAATTTTTGTTTATTCAATTCATTTCAGTTATTTATAATGTTAATTTCCATTAAAAACACATAGATGGTCTCAAAAAACTAAGAATTATGAATCCATTCAACTTACCCATTCTGCGGTTGCAAACTACAACTCAAAAAGGAAACACATCACTACATCAGTTACTTCCGGTAAACCAATCCTCAACAATGAGACACTAAATATCCCTAGGTAATGCAAAAACGACCTTAAAATACTTCAATTGCGGTCTAAAAATTCCACATAGAGATTCTAAAAACTAATCTTGGCGAAATGAATTAAATATGTATTACTAAAACTTATTGTTAGTAATTAAAAATTATTCTAAATTTTATCATCTAGAAATATTTCGGTATGTTGGTGGTTCTCCCATAGGCCGCCAGAATTAATTCAAGTTAGATCTTGAAAAACGGAAAGGAAAATTAAATGAAGCGTCACTTATTATCAATGCTAGAAAAAATAAATAACAGATTTGAAACTAGTTAAATAATATTAGAAACCAATAAAAGAAGCTCCCATTAAATAAATCAATTATGAGGTTATTAATTACTGTCATGGCGTTCTGTCATCGTACAGGACAGCATTAGAACATTTTGTTATAATAGAGTCAAGAACGACTGCAGATTTTCAAATGCATAGAAACTGCAGAAATTATTGTCTGAATTGAATGCTGCATTTTCGCTCAAATACGAAAATATGATTCTACAAAAAAACTTGTATTCGTGTGAGAAAACCACCTTGATTTGCAGCGTGAATAACTTTATAATTCTAAGTTATAGTCTATTCGGCAAAGATAAAAAGACAAAGTGACCTTTGATTTATATAATTTCATGAGTGTACTTCCAAATTGATCTTTCTCTAGAAATGTACTTACAAAAAGTTACTAAAACAAATAGGTTAGGGATGTGACATTTATTTATCAACTGTCATAAATGTTATAACTAACTACTTTTAAGGATGATAAAATAAACAAATACTCTCTTGGAGACTATTGATGTAGCGGTTATTAATAGGTATTTTTATTACATTTTATAAAAGTTCAGGCAAGAATTTCTAGAATAATATGTACTTGGACACTGAAATAATGAGATTTATTAATTGTCAATATTGTCATTTTTAAATTCAAAGTCGCCTTTATACAGGTGTGGAAACCTTTGCAAAACAAAATACAGAATTCCTAACACAAAAATTGTATGTATACGTCAACTTAAAGAAATAGTTATAATGTTTTTGTGTTTAGTGAATGGCCTATAGTATGCGAACCATACTCAATTACTTATTTATTTTTTCTATGGCACATCTTAAAGTGCGCTTTTATCAACTTAAAACAAAAGGTCAAGTTTTACCTTAACAGCAAGGGTAGATAAAGTAGCACTTTAACATCAAGGATAGATAAAGTAATTTAAACATACTACTTTTCGGTAAATAATAAAAAATCTAAAGAAGTAATTAACATTTTATATTATTTTTTCCAATAATAAATCTTTAAAGTGTTCACATCAGAAAATTTGAATTTTAATATTAAGTCTTGGTATGTGAAATTTTGAAAAATATTTAAAAAACTGAAAAATTTATTTTTAGCTAAAGTTAAAAAATTGGGAGTTTTCTGGCCTGGAGATTGTTCAGTTAGCTAAAAACAACACATTCTAAAAAAATCTCATTGAAATCTTAATTAATTTTCGACAAATAGCACTTTTCGGATTTTGACAATTTCGAAAAACTCCATTTTCTAAATAAGTAAAAATCACTCGATATATATCGAGAGATCCAAAAAAACCGTTCCTCAGCAGGCTATGGAATAAAAAGTTACGTCTTTACTTGTGTCGGATAATAATTAGTTGTCAATTTCTCTACGAATCATTTTTATTTAACTAGTGAATCACCCCAGTTACGCTTCGGTTCGCAAATTTAGAAGAGATTCATTAATATAAATTAAAAAAAAGATGCACCGGCCGGGAATCGAACCCGGGCCGCCCGCGTGACAGGCGAACATTCGACCACTGAGCTACGGAACTTTGTTGAACTTCGCCCTGCTGTAGTGGTATATAATAAATCAGCTGAGCTACACTGAGTTTTGCTAATTTGCCAATTTAATTAAAACCGTTTTTGAAAATAAAAACCGGCCTACGATCTAAGTCTAACAATTAGCAACATTTTAAGCCATCATACAACTAAATCGGTCCAGTATCGTCGGAGGAGTTAGCGAACCAAGATACAAAGAGATCAACGATTTTATGTAGTGGATTCCAGCTGACACAAGTAAAGACGTGACTTTTCATTCCACAGCCTGCTGAGGAATAGTTTTTTTTTGGATTTCTCGATATGATAAGGACTAAAAAGCTTTTTGGGCAAGCACAAATTATTAACATAATAGCTATGTATGCAACAAGTGCTAAAAGTCGACGTTTATGCACGAAGCCGAAGGCTGAGTTTCATAACATGTCTCGTGCATAAACGACTTTTAGCATGCGTTTCATACAATATTTTATCTACGACCTTAATTTTACGTTATTAATCCATAAATATCGATTTAACAAAGCTTTGCATCTACGACACTTCTAATTTATGTCATAATAAACAGTAGGCCATGCCGTGCGGGCGAATGTTTGCGAAGCCAGTACTGTCAAGGTCAGTTACGAAATGTAATTATTAATACTCCACATCTGACTGTATTCATTACAAAACGCTTTAATTATTTCAAAAACACTTTACCTGTGAAGCAAGAAGTAACTAGAATAACTTTACAACTTCACTTCCAGTTCGAAATTGTAGTTTTATAAACCTCACTTCACTTTTAGCACATGGGCTAAAAGTAAACAGCTGATTTCTTTAACCACGCTAAACTATAAAACGTCACTTTTAGTAAAACAAGCTAGCGCTAAAAGCCCTACTTTTAGTAGTGGTCGTAGATAAAAAGTTTTTTTTTGAAAAATCAATAATATTTTTTTCCCATATGCCGACTTTTTGGCGGACACTGTATATATCACTGGAGCAAGGTTTCATTTTCTCCCTTGTGTATTTCATGCGGCAGGAAATGAATAAATTATAACTTTCAAGAATGCAAACCTTTCTTAAGTCGATATCTATAGATTAATAACAGAAAATTTAAGGTCTTAAAAATATTGAAAGTAAACTCGTGTTAAAAGTGTTATTGCACTCGACATTTTATGAAATTCAGCCTACGGCTTCGTTTCATAATTTGCCTTGTGCACTAAACATTCACTTTTAGCACTTGTATCATAAATCTATTATGTTAGATTGCCTTATAAAATAGTGTTTTGGTAGATAGTTTAACGTTTATAAAGTGGCTCTTTATTTCGCTACTGTATACTGATAAAGTAAATTGCACTAATATGTCAACGTCAAAATGTGTAATTTTTAGCGTCCATTTCAATTGTTTATAGATATACAGGATATTCCACAAAAAACCTATAAATGTTTTATATCCACGCGCTGGTGTTTCGAATTTAAGTACAGCGGATGTTCATTAATAAAAACCGTTTGGGGTTGGTCTGGTTAGCCATAAGTTGAATCCGTATGTTTTGTGCCTTATGCTATGGTGACATCACGACCGGCTGAATTGTTTGACAAACGTCACTATTGACATTTGTCACACAATTCAGCAGCCGTGGGTGACATGTTAGATAACATGACAACTGAGAGCAGGTAAATAGATTAAATCTACCTACATTGAGTAAATCATAGCCAACTCTAAGCCGTTTGGTTAATGAACAACCTTTGCATAATCTATCGTTTTTCAACATGACTCAGAGCAGGCCATGGCCACTCATTTTACTATTAGTTGTTTCGAGAACATCTAGTTAATCTTAAAAATGTATACCACGGCTTCCTGGATTAATACGAGACCGAACGTCTCTATTTAGTCTCGTATTAATCCAGGAAGCCGTGATGTATACGCAGAGGTTCAGTTCCATGGCCGGCTCGTTCTCCAGATCTAACTCTGTTAGATTTTTATTTATGGGGGTGTATTTTTGTTGCAATCGGAAGTCAGCAGCACCTAATAAAGAGAATTCAAAAAGCTGTAGGTACTATAAATTTATCAAAGGCCCGAACAATTGTATACTTAATGCACAAAATTCACTTGCTCGTCGATCTGAAGTCTGCATAGCTTTATGACCATCACTTTGGTCAGTTATTGTGATTTTAAATTGTTTTTATTACGTATATTATTATTTTTACTCCAAATTACATAATTAATCACCTCTAAAGTTATGTCCACACTTTTCAAATCACCCTTATGGTATACAAGAAATGGCATAAAAAATATTTTAATTCTTTGAAAGTGGTATTGGTATTGTTCTGTGGCCTTACGTTAGCACTACATATTAAGTTGAAGTTAATTCGTTTTTCCGTTTAAAATTGTAAATGCAACTTTGGTGTGATATTCTGAAATCCGTCCCTGTTTAGTCCGTACACTTTTACAACCTTGGAACATTTTACATTATTCAAAGAACGGCAAAAGCAATGGCCGACGACATAGAAAATGATGATCAATGGTTATACGGTGATAACGCCGATATTTCGCTGCAGGAAAATACTTCCGAACAACCACAAGCCGAAGCAGAGGCAGCAGAGCCAAGTAAAGATGAGGCAGATGCAAAAAAGGTATTTATAATATTTAGTTCTAACCTAAATTTTTAAACGATGATTTTCAGGCGCCGACTGATGAAGAGCCTCCCGGAACGGAAGAAATGGAAGAAGGCGAAGAAAAGGATGATGGCCCTGCAGAAAATAGCGAGGAAGTAAAGCAGAATGGAGAAGGCAGCGATAAAGAAGATTATGATGAAGACAGCGACGACGATGTTAATGTTGTTATAGGAGATATCAAAACAAGCCCCACATATGCTTCTCTTAATATAAAACGTGGCGGTTTGCTTACTACTACTGCAAAAGGCGAGAAATCACAACAGCCACCACAGCCAGGAAAATTTAGCGTGGAAGAGTTCGACCAAGCAGGCACCATTAATGGCATACCAGTTGGTGATTTCAACCTCGACAGTCTAGAAGATAAACCTTGGCGTAAGCCTGGTGCTGATATTACTGACTACTTCAATTACGGATTTAACGAAGACACCTGGAGAGCATATTGTGAACGTCAAAAACGGTATGAGGATATTAAATCGTTAATGTTTTAAATGATTAAATTTTAATATTTAGGATGCGTGTCAATGAATCTGGCACAGGTTTGCTGCCATTAAATCAAATTGGAATGCCGCGAGGACCTGTTCCAATTATGAATGATAACAGTAAATATTCGGGAAGTTATACTGGAGTTCGTAAAGCAGGTCCACCGCCAGGGCGCCGCATGACTGGATCAATTGATGTCATTGGTGGAGCAACCACTCGTATTGGAGCACCCATTGGCAAAATCGAACCACCTAAGGAGAATGTTATACAGGTAGGTAAAACATTACTTGTTTACGTAAGAGCTCTATGTGAAATGTTAAACCTAAGACTTCTTTGGTAATCTTTCATTTTCTCCCTGCTCTTTGCTGTATGTTTCCAGTTTGTAATATGTATTGAGAGCCCCATCCACACATCTATAACGCTCCTTTCTTGATTTTCCTTCCGCACTGTGTTTTGCCGTATTCTCATTAGCCTTTCGTTATCTGCCCAACATTTCTCAAACATTTGAGTCGTGATTTCACCATTGATACAATTTAGGATTCTGTATAGTTGAATTTCCTGATTTTTCTCTGCTACACTCCGTTTACCTTTTGCCATCAAAAATTTCTCTTAAAACTTTGTTCCCACATGTTCAAACTTTTATGGTAATTGTTGTAATTGTTGGTACCTAAGGCTTTAAGTCATGTGCATAAATCACTGCTGGGTGCACTACAGTTTTATACATTCTCATTTTCACTTTTCATTTTTCGGAGAGCTTCTGTTTCATGATTTGTGCATTAATTTTCCTGCTACATGTACCGTCACTGCTGGAACTTTACTAATATCACAGAATAAACTCCTCATGAACTCAGAACACTCGCAGCGGCACATTTGAGGTTAGCAGGTTAGGTTTTACAGACCGGCACCGAACCTAACCTGCTAACCTCGAATTTGACGTGGACTTACAGTGCCACCAACATTATTCTTGATCTACTCTCTTTCAATATGGCCGCCAGAGCTGAAATGTGCTACTCGGCGCCGCCGTGAGTGTCGCTTCAGAGTCCGTTAGGTATTCTGTGCTAATAGTCTTCTCCCATTTAGATTTGCACTTGGCATTGTTTTCAGCTCGAATTTTTAACTGGTTTTATTGCTGTTCGTTCTGTTTTCCTAATCTCTTTAAAGAAATTCAGGATTTCATTGTTCCTCCAATTTATTCTTTTTTCGTCATTCCATATTCGTTTAGCTGTTTTTCTCTGTTGCTGGTAACTTTCCTTGCTCTCTGCTGTTGCATTTTGTAACACTTTAATTTCACTCGGTCTTATTTACTTGCTACTTTCTCACAAAAATATTTTTTGCTGTGTGTTGTATTATTACTCAACTAATGTTCTTTTGTTTTTTTATAACCTACTTTCTTCAGTTATTATCTGCTCTTTGATTGCTTGAATACAGTGTGTCTGACGGCATTTCCAAAATAGGGAAGTTTAATAATGTTTGTTATAAATAAAAGTTAAATGGAACTATAAGCGAAAGCAAATCATGAATCTGCAGTTTCAATCCCTGCTCTACTTAACCGCCGTGTGAAAAATTATTAGCAAATTTCAGAAATAAGTATTCATAATTTTAACTTGGGATATTAATTTTATTTATATATGTATTTATTAAGATTATGTGCTGTGCAATCCAAAAAAAATTATACATGACTAACAACAATACTAAAACAGTAATTAATACAATTCGAAAATAAAAAATAACTATTTATTTTATTATTTTTATTGGTTATTATGGTGTGTGCGCCTAATTTATACATTTAACTTTATCATAGGTATGCTCAGCATATACAGTACAACCTCGTTAATGTGTAACTCTAGTAATCCAAACAGCGCCTCGAAGAATAGGTACCTCTACAATCCGATAAAAATTATTCTGATTTCTATAATCCGAACAGTTCGGACAAGTCTTAATATGCAAATTCGGTAGTGCTAGTCAGTGCATGGTGTAATACCATAGTATGTAGATCAGTGGTCGTTTTTGCTTCTAAAATGACGTAAAAATGGCAGAAAAAAGACATAACTGCATATGCACATACGTACCGGGTGGCCAATTAAGAAGGGCACTTGGCCCTATCTCAAACAGTAATTGTCGTAAAGACTTGGGGTAAAAAAAATTATGACTAAAGCGGCCAAGAGAAAATGCTGGAAATTATTTTTAAGTTTCTAGAATGGGCGCCAGGGGGCGTAATCGCATTCTTGAATTTTAAATCCCGTTTTTTGAGAAACATTCTTATATTACAGATAGCTAAAATGGACACCGTTTTAAAGCTGAGATAAATTCGATTTTTTTTTGTTAGATGTTTTTTGCTCTATCTCTTAAGGGAAAGTGGTGGAGGGTGTCCAAACATTTTCAGAAAGAAATGTCAATAATTTCAAAATGGCTGAACGGATTTTGTCAAACTTGGAGTCGTTGAAAAGGGCTTTTCTTAGGCTATCAACGCTGCCTTGAGCGGATTGATTTAGATTGCTTGTGTCGCCGCTAGAGGGCGTTTTGCGACAACACTACAAATGAAATGGACTTTCTCAAAAAAATTAAATGCAATGATATCACTTTTATTGCAACAAAAGATAGCCAAATAATGGTCTAACACGCTAGTGAAAACCGCATTTCAATATTTGTTTCCTAACCTAAAATATCAGTAAAAGAAATTAAAACTCGAAATAATGTCGCATCTTTGGGAATATTTTCAGTATACCTGCCATTATTAAATCCTAATTATCGTTCTTTTAGCAAAATATATATAAATTTACTGTTAAAATACGAACATTATATTTAAAATGTCAATAATAATTAATACTCATTCAATATGATTGACTATTCAACGCTATAATATAGAAGCCAATCATATTGCAGAGATGTGCTTCTTTCAACCAATAGGGACAGTATATCACTGAATATTGGGCACCATGCAAAATATTCACAAAACAATGTACCTACTCAAAAACTAAGTAGTCTTATTGCGAAATATCGCATAGCAACGATGTTCTGTCCTTAGTGATATCGCTAGGTTACGTAAAACTAAACACCAACAAACTGTGTGAACAAAGTTTGGCTTGCGTTAAAATTTTTAAAATTATATGTTTTGGAAGTATTCCGCTGAATTTAATTGAGAATGAATAATTATGTTAATTGTTGGATTATTTTTCACTAAAGTGAATAGTTATGTATTAATATTGTTAAATAGTCGTTCCAAATACCACTCGAAGTGAATATATTTTTTTAAAATATTTTGTCATTTCCATAGAAATTATTGCAAATTTCACTCAACAAAATCACATTTGAATGTCACTCGCCTTCGGCTCGTGACATTTTTAATGTGATTTTGTATCGTGAAAGTTAAACGCAATAATTTACATGGAAACGACAAAATATTTGTCAAAAATATATCCACTGCTTGTGGTATTACCCTTGACTATTCAACACTATAACATATAAGCCAATCACATTGCAGACATTTGCTTTTTTCAACCAATAACAGCAGTATATCACTGAATATTGGGCACCATGCAAAATATTCACAAAACAATGTACGTACTCAAAAAATAAATAGCCTTGTTGCGAAGTATCGCTTAGCAACGATGTTCTGTACTTAGTGATATCGCTAGGTTACGTAACACTAAACCCCAACAAACTGTGTGGCTTGTTTTAAAAATTTTAAAATGCTGTGTTTTGGAAGTATTCCGCTGAATTTAATTGAGAATAACAATATTAATTGTTGGATTATTTTTCAATAAAGTTAATCGTTGTGTATTAATATTGTTAAATAGTCGTTCCAAATACCACTCGAAGTGGATATATATTTTTTAAATATTTTGCCATTTCCATAGAAATTATTACAAATTTCACTCAACAAAATCACATTTAAATTTCACTCGCCTTCGGCTCGTGACATTTTTGATGTGATTTTGTATCGTGAAATTTAAACGCAATAATTTACATGGAAACGACAAAATATTTGTCAAAAATATATCCCCTGCTTGTGGTATTACCCTTCAATATTGCCCTTCTGTCCACACGAAATTCGAAATTTATAAAATGCAAGTGTGCTTTGGAAAACAAAATAGCAAAAATTATAATGGTGGTGTTTACGTGTCAATCATATTAAGATTGCAGCTATTTATAGTGCATTTTGGTGGCCTTATTTGTAAAAAATGTCTTTTCACCTGTAGAAGTGTTTGATATGTTTCGTGTTTATTTTCAAAACAATGAAAACGTAACTGTTTCTGTTAGAATCTATGCGATGGAGTATCCTGATAGGCGCCATCCAACTGTCAAAGTTTTTCATGTGGACAGAAAGGCAATATTCAATAATACTGAATGATTATTAATTATTATTGACATTTTAAATATAATGTTCGCATTTTAACAGTAAATTTATATATTTTTTGCTAAAAGAACGATAATTAGGATTTAATAATGGCAGGTATACTGAAAATATTCCCAAAGATGCGACATTATTTCGATTTTTAATTTCTTTTACTGATATTTTAGGTTAGGAAAGAAATATCGAGATGCGGTTTTCACTAGCGTGTTAAACCATTATTTGGCTATCTTCTGTTGCAATAAAAGTGATATCGATGCATTTAATTTTTTTGAGAAAATCCATTTCATTTGTAGTGTTGTCGCAAAACGCCCTCTAGCGGCGACACAAGCAATCTAAATCAATCCGCTCAAGGCAGCGTTGATAGTCTAAGAAAAGCCCTTTTCAACGACTCCAAGTTTGACAAAATCCGTTCAGCCATTTTGAAGTTATTGACATTTCTTTCCGAAAATGTTCTGACACCCCCCACCACTTTTCCTTAAGAGATAGAGCAAAAAACATCTAACAAAAAAAAATCGAATTTATCTCAGCTTTAAAACGGTGTCCATTTTAGCTATCTGTAATATAAGAATGTTTCTCAAAAAACGGAATTTAAAATTCAAGAATGCGATTACGCCCCCTGGCGCCCATTCTAGAAACTTAAAAATAATTTCCAGCATTTTCTCTTGGCCGCTTTAGTCATACATTTTTTTACCTCAAGTCTTTACGACAATTACTTTTCGAGATAGGGCCGAGTGCCCTTCTTAATTGGCCACCCGGTACACATAAATGTCAGTAATCCGAAGATAGGCCGGTGCCAATTACTTCGGATTAGCGAGGTTGTGTTGTACAGGGTGGTCAAATTTCGACGTTTTCATAGGGAATCTTGATAACTATAAGAGATATGGAAAAATAGACCCCCCATCCTCTATCTCTTTTATTACCATTACAATAATACAGAGTGATTTTTTAAAAATTGAATTGCAGTAGACTCTGGATAGCCTGAATCAGTTGGCAGTACTGAAGTGTATTGTCAGTCTATGTCAAATTCGAGATTTGCAGGTTAAGTTTTGCGTCAGTCTGTGTGAAAAGACAAACAAAACCTAACTAACCTCGAATTTGATGACAACGCACTTCAGTACTACCAACCGATTCGGGCTATCCAGCGCCTCCTGCAATTCAGTTTTTAAAAAAAATCACTCTGTATACAGGGTGATTCAAAAATGGCGCATTTCCTCTGGACGGGTTGTTGGGGACTACTAGCGGAGTACTGGAAAATAACAAAAAAAATCTTTACAATCATTCCTCTGAAATATTAACAGCTGAAGACGCATTTTGAAATAAGCTATTTACTAATATTTATTAAAAATTTAACGTTTGAATCAAAGATTATTATTGTTATTAATCATTCCAATTAAAAAAACTGACAGTTTCATCAAACTTACCTAAAATTTTAGTTTTCAAAACTTTTGTGCTGTTATGTATACTCACTTATAATACCATGAGTAGTCAAAGTTATGTCAAATATTTTTGCTGTGGCATCACGAATGTCCATTGCGCACTCGTCCTAGTCAAACCTAAGCGCAATGGTGATGAGTAGTGATGCCAAGAAAAACACATTAATTTTTTTTTTAATTCAGCTTTACAGGGCCATACAATTGTTTTTTGGTTCTTTAGGAAAACATTTTCTTCATATTTTTTTATGTAGATAATACTGGTCAAATATGTCCCCAAGTTTCACAACCACTCTGTATATCTTCTCAAACTCAGACAAAGAAAAACCTTGTAACTAACATATTCAACTCACAGTACCATTGATAAAATAGTCGCAGATAACATATCATCACAGAATAAACACCTAACGGACTCGGAAGTGACAATCCGCGGCGGCGCCTTTGATGTTCAAGATGCCCTATTTTGGTCAGGCGGCCATACTGTGAGCAAGTAGAAAAGGCGGGAAATTTAAAAAGTTGAATTATAGGCGCACCACCGACAGTACCTGTTAAAACCAATCCATGGAAACACACGTCATGACGTCACAAATCTACTCGCTGGCGCTACGCATGCGCACTGATTTTTAGACCCCTGCCAAAGTCGTGAGTGTCGCTTCTGAGTCCGTTAGGTGTTTATTCTGTGTTATTATTCTTGTATGCCTTCTGTGGCTGCGATACATCAGCTATCTTCAATCCAGTAAAAATAAAATGTACTCCTAAAAACCATGGCGAAATCGAGGCAGCAGGTAATACCAGCGTACATGCATCAATCAAGTCGAGACACTCATGCCAAATGTTGAAACCTGTCTAGAGTGCCTGGGACAGTAACTGGGGGGGTATTTCTAAGCTTGACTATCAGATGGCAGCACAAAGTTCCACCAATCAGAGCCAGTTACTGGCTCTGCTACCAATCATATGTGATAAAGTAGTGGCGCCATTTGTTAGTACCATCGGAAAGTACCCCCCCAGGAGCCGTTCAAGGTCATCCAAATCGGTATTTTGACATCAAAGGAACCCACAGTGAGTGTCTCTACTTGTTTGATTTATGTACACTGGTAATACTATGGATGAGTTTTTTATCTGTGAAGTTACGCTTGCTTCTCACGATGAACAGCTCGCAGAACCTGGTCCATCAGGGACAGCAAAATAAATGAGAATGTGGTGTGAAAATTATTTTACACCAATGCTGTGTCAGCATAGATTTTGTGGCTCTTGTACGTCATATTAATTTATGTAGGAAAAAAATTATATTAACATAAATGTTGTAGGAAATTTTCTGCAGTTTAATTAATTATCTATCTATTTTTATCATAAAATAAGCCGGAAAGTAGGTATTCAATTGTCAAAAAACCATTTTTAGGCGCAATTTATCCAATATAGCGGAGCTAGCAGCAAAGATACGAAAGAAACTATAAAAATGTCTAATATCAAAACTTCTGGAAAACTTTTCTGATAAAACTACCAAATGACTGGACTATTTATTACCTATTTCTATTCCTTCCCTATGGATTAACTTCCTCAAACGATCCTTGAAAAAGAATTTCTTGTGTTACAAATTTTTCCCAGTTAGGCAACATGCACATAATAATCATGCAAATTTACAAAGGCTTATTTAATTTCAGGTAATGACTGCTGATAGACGAGAATACAGCCGTAAACCAGGATTCCCAGATATGTCTGTTCCACCTCCAACGGGTAATTTTGAAGAATTCCACCCAGAATACGATTTTAACCCTGAACCTGAACCATTCTATGGAGGTTATGAACCTACTCAAGATTCTCAGTGGGGTAAAAATACGATACAATCTAAAAGTTGCACAGTCGTTGCACATTCGTCTATTTATCTAGGTACTGGAGCAAACCCATCATGGCAACCTCAAGAAATCAAAACATTAACACCAGCTCCTTCAGGGCCTTTAATAGCACCAGTGCCAGCACCAATTCCTCCAGTAAACATGGCTATGCCAATGGGCCCCGGCTCTATTTCAATGCCAGCCCCTAGTCCTGTAAAAGATGGATCTCCCTCTCATAGGTCCAAATCTAAAGACACAGACAGAGAGTCAAGTCGGAGAGATACGGACAGACCTCGGGATAGGGAGAGAGAGAGATCCCACCGCCGTGAAAGGTCCCGTAGTCGATCACGAAGACACAAGTCACGATCACGTAGTCCTAACCATAGATCACATCGAAAGAAGAAATCTCGACGGCACGAAGAAAGTGACTAGGGGTTAATTATTTTAAGCTTTATGGAGTATGTTTAGTCAGGTTAATATGTATAACCTATTCTTGAAAAGTAAACTGTGTTTTGGCATCCCTCTTGTATTAGGATAGTAAACGAGTAAAATAATTAGTAAATGATGATCAAGTTTATTCTTTATTAAGTTTTTAATAATTTACGCCACATAAACACATTTTTATATGACGATGTTATAGTAACATACATTTTTGACATAGATTCAACATCTCATTATAGGCATACTATGTAGACATTATGACAACTATCTGAAGCTAAAAATTCTGTTGCTGTGGGTAAATTCTAAAATGTATACATTTGATTCAGGAAGCCGGGTAGCGCAGTTGCGTAGCGCTAGGCTTGCTAGTAAGAAAGTCCTTGGTTCGAATCCCGCGGGGGCTGGATTTTTTCCGCAGCCTTGGCGATTGAAATCGGGCTCGGTGAGACCATTCACAGTTGGGCTCTGCTCAGATCCACAGACCTAAGAGATAGAGTAACAAGGTCAACACATCAACATGACACACTTCACACAATGGTTGCTGTGCAAGCACAAAAAATGCGTGCTCCAACTTTATATCCCGGATCCGGGGCAAGTTGCAATGAGGTTAAGGATAATACATACATACATTTGATTCAATTCTTGAGACAGGGTTTCACCAAAAACAAACTACCTATACTATTGTCGTAGAACTTGGACCAAACTTTATGTATACATTATTATTCCAAAATAAACCTACAGCAACTAGGGTTTCCAAGTCCCGGGACCAAAAGTGTTTTCGGGACTTACGAGCTAAATTTCAAGTCCCGGGACTAGTCCCGAAAATCCCGAAAATGGTCCCGAAAAAAATAGTGTTCAGGTGAAATTTCCGAATGCAATTTCCATAGAAAAACAAGTGTTTTAAGTTAATTAAAGTATTTCTGTGCTGAAAATTTGCGTTGGGGCTCGTCTACAACTTCATTGCTTTCTTCTGGTACTAAAAATATCTGTCGCTTTTCATCTTTTGCTTTTGTTTGAAATGCAAAGTGCTTGTGTAATCCTTTCGTCAAGCTGCCTCTGATTATGATAATTTTGTAGGAACTATCTTTACATTTCGCCAATTGTTTATCTTCAATATATAAAATTGTTGCAATATTGACTTCAAATCGTTATTTTTTTTTTTATGTAGAATGAAGGTAGGTTGCGAATCGGAATTTATTCTAATTGTAACGCTTTAGCAGACAAATAACGAACACACTTAAAACCCAAAAATATAAATTATTCAGGTTCTTCGCACATATCTAAATAAAAAAAAAACAGACAAATACATCAATAGAAGAAGATATGCAAATGTGGATGAAACAACACACAGGTTTATTTCTAACCTACCGAAAATAATATCTCTCCTGCCTACGCAAAACGCAAATAATGCAGAATGTGCAAGACGCATGAGTAATACGCCGGACGCCGGTAAATACCCGTCCTAATTCTTTGATATCAAGTATACGCATGCTTGTTGACATGGTCCCGGGACTTCGCCTGGGCTGGCTGTGGTCCCGGGACTCGGTTTTTGTGGTAGAATCCCGGGACTGTCCCGGGACCGTATCCCGGGACTGGAAACCCTAACAGCAACTACCAATCAAAATGATTGACTTGGCCGCTCTCATAAAATATGCCTTGCGCCGATTGGGTCTGAACTATAGTAGCTAACTTCAAGTCAAATAACACTACTTACATATTTAAATTATAACTTATATGTTTTTTTGTTTTGATATTTGAACTCATCCTGATTCATACAGCCTCCACATATTATGCTATCATATAAATAAAGGAGAACGATCCAAACGTGTGTGTCCGTCACGACAATTGCCGAAGGCCTCTTTGGAGAGGGGCGGAGTCCAGAGCGCCCTTTGGAGAGGGGCAAAGCCCCGAAGGCCCCCTTGGTGAGGGGCGGAGCCCCGACGGCCCCCTTGGAGAGAGGCGGAGCTCTGAGAGCCCCCTTGAAGAGGGGCGGAGCCCCGTGAGCCCCCTTGTAGAGGAGCGGAGCCCCAAGGGCCCTCTTGGAGAGGGGAGGAGCCCCGTGAGTCCCCTTGGACAGGGGCGGATTCCCGAGGGCCCCATTTTAAGCAATTATTCTCTCTTCAAATGATAACAGATCTCCTTTAGATGGTTAACATCAATTAAAACTTTCACGGGTGTTTATCTACAAATAACTCCCGTTTCATCAAAAAACTGTTTTAAAACGGTGATACTGAAACTAACAATGGTTTTCAGTTGAAAACGTCTGTTACTGAAATATGACTACAAATACCTGTGTAAACTGCAGGAGTCGTCTGTACCGCATTCACTCCATTTGTTACACTGTGACAGGATTTTCATGTGCATTTTTTTAACGGTGTCAGTGACATTTAGTAACAAATAGTTATTTAAGCATCAAGGGAAATAAGTAGCTTTTACCAGTCGAGAACGAGTTTGCCAGCCCGAGCGAGCGAGGGCTGGCAAAGTTCGAGACTGGTTATAGATATTTACTTCCCGAGCATGCTTATAACATTTTTCTCCATGCCCAACAAAAATTTGAATAAAATATCCTATTCAATTTACCACCATCTTTAGGCCCATTACGTTGGGCCATTCTGTTCTGTTACACAACCCGCACCTGCCTTCCCCTGCCGCCGCCTGACCAAAGAAGGGGGCCCTCGGGGCTCCGCCCTTCTCTAAGCTCTGCCCTGGGGCTCCTCCCTTCTCGAGGTGGTCCCTCGGTGCTCCTCCCCTCTCCAAGGGGGCCCTGGGGGCTCCGTCTTTCTACAAGGGGGCCATCGGAACTCCGCCCCTCTCCAAGGGGGCCATCGGGGCTCCGCTCTCTCCAAGGGGGCCCTCGAGGCTTCGCTTCTCCCCAAAGGGGCCCTCGGGGCTCCGCCCCCCTCCAAGGAGGCCTCGGGGCTCCGTCCCTCTCCAAGGGGGCCATCGGGGCTCCGCCCCTCCCCAAGGGGGCCCTCGTGGCACCGCCCCTCTCCAAGGGGGCCGTCGTGGCACCGCCCCTCTCCAAGGGGGCCGTCGATGCTCCGCCCCTTCCCAAGGGGGCCCCCGGGGCTTCGCCCATCTTCAAGAGAGCCCTTAGGGCCCCGCCCCTCTCTTAACGAGTTTTTAAATTTCAAATAGGTTAGGATCACTTACGTTCAAATCCGTTCAGATCACTTATAGAACTAAAATTACTGTAATAACACGCAATTCACTTACTTCCCTTGGGGAGTAGGTACTTACTTCCCCAATGTCATGACAACCAGTAAACAAACAGTAAAATCAGCTTATCTGCAATGGATATGTCAAAGTAAGTGTAACTTACTAGATAGGCATGGAGAAAATATTATTAAAGTCAAAATTATTGGTTGGTTAAAATTTATTTTGCATTCGTACTTACTTTATTTTTGTGTATAAAATAACACAAGTGTACATTAATGATGATACAATATTTATTTTGATGCTTAGGCCGTGTTCAGTAACTGAGCTACTTGAGATAATTTATAAAATGTCAATCTCTTATTTTGACATTAGTAACTTTTTGTAACTAAATATGCGTACACTGCTAAAAATATTCAATAGGACATTGAAACGACTCTTAATGGCGGATTTTAAAACAACCAATCAGAAACAGGACCAAAATTGACCACACTGTCGTTAATATAGACACTGTACTCTGTACCTGTCAACAAGTTAGTTCGTGGTATTTTTGTGATATTGGTGTGGTGTATTTCGTGTGATCTGCTGTCATCCATGTTGTCTCGAGCTGCCAACCATTGTTCCCCGTAAGATCGAGAATTGAACTGATCTAGAAAATTGACGAAATGTTTAGCAGAGGTTTTTCAAATTTGGCATCTCGAGGCACATACAATGACGTGCTGATCGTATGGGACTTTTTTGACGTGTTTTTTAGATCATGTTGACAATTAGTCTCCTCTTGGAGCCTTTCAACGGTTAGGTGAAAGCAGTGAGCTTCCACCTCACCACGTGAACGTTCCTCTTAGTTTAGAGGACGGGTATTTCCCTATTTCTTCCTCCACAAAAAAAACCCTCTGCTTCCTATCATGCGCAATGTTGTGTTTTCTGAGATTGTGTAATAAGTGTGTAACAGAACGAAATGGCCCTACGTAATAGGCCTAAAAATGGTGGTAAATTGAATAGGATAGACCGCGCAATAGCGTGCGTAGCCCCGATTATAGTATAATAAAAGAGAGACATTTTACTTCGAAAAATCCAATTATAACAAGAACAACAATAAAATTGCAACAAAACGTGTAATGTAGCTAAGGTTACCAACATTAAGTCGACGCTGACTCAAAGAAAATAATTTTTGGGGAAGAAAAAAGGGAGATAAAATCAATAAAAAGTGCAAGGTGAAATAGTTTTTACATTCTAATGATATAATTTCTAAAATAATTTTATATTTTTTAAGTAGCATATGAAATATGATTCTTAATTATAAGCCCCCATGATTCCATAAAAGAGGCCGCGTAGCGCAGTTGGGTAGGCGCTAGGCTTGCTAGTAAGCAAGTCCTTGGTTCGAATCCTGCGGGGGTCGGAATTTTTCCGAAGCCTTGGTGATTGGAATCGGGCTCGGTGAGACCATTCGCAGTTGGGCACCAAATTAACTGTGCTCTACTCAGATCCACAGACCTAAGAGATAGAGTAACAAGGTCAACACATCAACATGACACACACTTCACACAATGGTTGCTGTGTAGGCACAAAAGGCGCGCTCCAACTTTGTATCCCGAATCCGGGGCAAGTTGAGCATTGTACCGCCAGATGCAAGCACATAAAGCCCCAGCCTCTACACCGCAAGGTAAAACGAGGTTAACGATAATACAATACAATAATACAATGAAATATGAAATCTCTTTACCCCTCTGTGGATACATTAAATTTGAACAAGACGGCTTAATATTTAAATAATTATTTGCCCATTTTATCCCGTAGCTAGCTTAGTGAACGTGAAACTTTCTTAATATCTCAGTTAGTCACTTATGCAAGAGTACTATCGGTCAAAACCGAAATTTGGTTCTCCCTTTTAATGTTGGTTGGACAAAAGCCTAACTTTAAACAATTCACAAAAATCCGAATTGTTTACATCATTTATTGACTTCAAAACACATATAAAACATAAAAAACAAAAAACACCAAAGAAATCAAAGGAAATAAAATTAAGTTCTGAAACAATCTACGTGCGATATACAGTGTGTCCCCGGATAGGTGAAACAACTCTTGTGAAAGGTAAAAGATTTTCGATTTAAATTTTCATTTTTTGGGGTTCAGCCCTGCTTGGTTAAACGTGAATTTCTAACATAATTTGGTGTATCTACTCTAAGCTGAAGAAGATGGTTAAGATTAAGGAAGGTGTTGATATTTCGAGATTTCTGTTGCTTACTGAGTTTATGAAGAGTAATTCTGTGGGTGATGAAGCTAAGAAATCATTGATATTGCAACGAGATCACATTCAGGAATTCATGTTAAAGGCACCACATCTTACGTATTTGTTGGTTAAGGTGCGACAGTTCTGACGAATTGCTTTATTTTCGTATTATACATTGCTGTTTGTAGGTTGTCACAGTTTTCGGTATGTTTGGAGCGTGCCGACGGGAGGAGCTGCATGATTTACGTGTTCAGGATGTGACCATTGAGGGATCAGTCCTGTTGGTGAAGATACGTCGGACTAAAACCTACACGCCGAGACAGTTTACGATTGTGCCATACGATGGCCCCGTTGATTACATTGCTTTGTACTACAAATATATTGGTTTGCGTCCTAAACATGCCAAAGTCAGTAGTCTGTTTTTGTCATATCACGGTGGCAAATGTAGTTCCCAGCCGGTGAGGAAGGACACCTTAGGAAAAATGCCGAGGATGATTGCTGAATTCCTACAACTACCAGATTCAAATAAGTTCACAGGGTATTGCTTCCGCAGGAGTGCTGCAACTATATTGGCTGAGAGCGGCGGTGACACGAGGACATTAAAGCAATTGGGTGGATGGCGATTGGATAAGGTAGCCGAGTCTTATGTAGAGAATTCCTATATTGTTCTAAAAACATATTGTTTAAATAATTAAAAACTCAAAATTGTAATTCATTGAATTTATGCTGTTTGACGTTCCTCCATAAATCACAATTTGTTTGTTTGAACAGGTGACATCACTGCTGCTTAGCAACTTTAAAGGCCCTAGGGCTATAAAAGCCATTTTACGCCCCCGCTATTTTAGTTGATTTTAGGTCTGATGCCCATGGTATTAATTTACGTCCAACATCAACAATAAGCATTCCGAAACATAAGACAGAGAGGTATAAATCATCATTTAGCTACCAAATTGCTGATGTCTTAAATAAACTGAAACCAGAATTTAGGTCTAAAAGCCCTGTTTTCTTCAAAAACGCCTATAAAAAATATTTACTGTCCTTACAGATGTAAGGTGCTAATCCTGACACACGTTCTTCCTCCATGCCTACTTCTTTGTTTAGTTCTTAATTATGGTTACTATTACTTTATTAATTAGAATTTAAGCCAATTATTTATTTTCTTAATTTTGCGATTGCTACATATCAAATTGACTTTTTCCTATTAATTAATTATTTATATTTACGTCAAGATTAGATGTAAGAACAGCAATGCTGAATCTCGCCTTGTGAGTTCATATTTATGAATAAAAGACTATTATTATTATTATTATTATTGAGGGCCAGTAAACAAGATTATAGTTCCAAAATAAAATAATAGTAATTTACGATACAAGTGTGTAAAGCTACTCTTTAGGCACGAGTGGGGTAGAGTTAAAACGCGAGTGAGCGAGCGTTTTAAACCCCGCGAGTGATTAAAGATGCTTTACGCATGTGTATCGTACAATATTTTATCTACGATAGAATCTAGAAAACACGGTAAATTTAAAAAAAAATTTAAATGTAAATTAGGATTACCAGCAAACGGTTGTAATTTGCGTGTTTTAAAAATTTTAAAACACGTTGCTACTGACAACGTGCCTAATGAAATCTTTTAAACACGTTACTACTGATGATGTAAGCTAATAAAAAGATGTTATTGAACATCTTATTGCAAACTTAAAACTGCCAACTAAAAGGCAATTTTACACACTGTCGTAGATAAAGTATTTTTTTTTCGGAATTTGTTTAAAACGTAAATAATTTGTTATAAACATCTGAAGAAAAATACTATATTTATTATTTATTTATGCAAATGCATTTTTATACAAAATAAAGATACAGTAAGTAATACTTTTAATAATAAGTAATGATACTTTTAGTAATAAGTAAAAGGAGTTACAAGAAAATTTTAAATTTAACCATATGTTATACTTTTACTCCTAATAACATAATATACTATAATCTACTTTGTCACAATATGGTTATAAAACTGAAAACAGTGCTACAATAGAGTTCATTATAACCACGACCTGCTGAATTGTGTGACAAACATCACTTTATAAGAGCGAGAATTTAAAATTTTGCAATGTTACCATGTTGTTTACGATGCAAATATTTGATTAAACTCGCCAACGTTAGTTAAAATGTAACGATATTAATACAACCATCCTGTAGGGTTGTATACAAAACCACCGATGTTGATCGCCACCGATATGGATTTTCTTCAGACTCCTGACAACTGTATTGAATACTACCGTATGAAATACTACCGAGTGGCTGTATTTCCGATTTTGTATTATTTTAATATTTGTCAAGATGGGGACTACTATCGTGTGAGTTTGAATCCGATTTAAAATAACAATGGAGTGGACTACCACCGATACGAATTACAACAACACGGGTTTACTATCAACTGAAGCAAATTTGTAAAATTTGTTATCGAACTAAACACTACCGAACGTAAAACTACGGTAAGGAGAACTACCGATCCGATTGCATTATAACACAGCAAGTTGTCTAGGCTCCTGTTTACGCGGCGGCGCCCGCATTCTGATATTCCCCACGGGACAAGTGCGTCTTCAGCTGTTAATTTTCACGCCAACTACTAAAGACTAAAGTGCACCTAATCGGTATACCTGTACTACTTCTTAATTGGCGATAGATGCCAAATTCCGCGACAACAGGGTTGGTGCAAGGGGGTATTTTATACCCCACAAAAACATGCAACTAAATAAGTACATACAATATTTTATTAAAATACATTTTACATAGATAAAATTTACAATCACTCACAACATAACCATTGTTAAAGTAACAAGGGCGTTAAACAAAATGCCTATATGTGGGAATCAATTTCTCTACCAAGAAAGCTTATGAAATGGATATAGATGCAGTTCTAGTGACACTCATTTGCCAGTTAAGGCTTCGTTTTAGACAAATTACAAATGCAATTTCTGTATTTTGGGTTTCCTGCCTATAAACTTGAATGAAACAGGCAGGTTGAAAAAGAAACCGCAGTGCCCGTCATCATTGGCGCCGATGGACACACACAGTTCAATCATTTGCCTGCCACTCGTCTCAATTTCGCGCATCATTCCCAGAATGTTGGGAAAAATATAATTAATGTTATACGGCTAATCTACGAGGAATTTGAAAATAAGGCACGTACCAGCAACAAGAAGCGAGAGGGTCATAAATGATTCCGGTACAAGCGACACCACGGTTGCCGGCTGCCCGGCATTAGGAAGCGCTATATGAACGGATAAAACAAATACATCCCTCTACTTAAGAGACTGCTGTTTGGAATCAAAAGAAAGTAGAAATTAAGCGCATTCAGACAAAAGCCCCGTCACCGAGGTGGCTCAACTTGTGCAGCCACAAAATGAAATTCCAAGTTGCTCCAGACCCCATGAGTAATGTAATGTGCCACATACGATAATGTGTCATGTGCTGTAATGTGTCGTATCCCATATGAACTGTATGAAGTCCCCCTCCCCATGACGTCAATTGGAAACCACTATTTTTCATCCTTTTGATAAGAAATGTTATATAATATATTGCCTTTGTACAGTTTTATAGTTAGTTCATAGATTTATGTCTTGCGGAACGTTACTCTGCCCAAATTTGTAACTTCTACATGTAATTAACAACTTTTGTATAGTAAAATAAATAAAGTTTTTTTTTCGTTAAGTCCACGACTGGTAACTTAACTGGCGCAGTCTGTAGGATCCTTAGCAAAAAGGCACTACGAATTTTTAAAAGAGCATATAAATAATGCTCTTTGCTAATACTTAAATCAACACCGGTAAGAAGCAACGCAACGTTAAGGACAAATATAGCCAAGAAGAAGCACCACCAACTACTGGTTCAGTCTATTGAAAACACCTGCTCCATCGAGCACAAAGATACTATTTACCAGCTCGTGCAATTAATACCATTTCCAATATACAGGGTGTTCCTAAATATCATGTACATACGGAAGGAGGTAATTCTTTGGCTTATTTCATGACTAAAAATTCATATAGACATAGGTTCGTAAACGCTTTGTTGAGGGTGCACTGGTAGGTGTGCTTGCAAAACTACTGGTTGGAATTGCACTGAAGTGTGCAAAAGTCAATGTTTGAATACGAAATAAGCAATTCATAATTGAATGAAGATCTGGTCTATGACCGATTTCCCACTTCTGAAGCCGGCATGGTATCTTCCTATCTTGTTTTCAGCTTTTTGTTTTAAATTTCTATTTATTAGGTGTGATAAAATTTTTTAAGCAACGTTTAGTAAGGATACTGGTCTGTAGTTAGCTGCTACACTTCTGCTACCTTTCTTGTGGATTGGGCAAATAAGTGCTTTTGACCATTCTTTTGGCATTTCTCTTTTCTTCCATATTTCTTGTATTAACTGGTACAATTTTTGCCATATTGATTCGTCTGCACATTTTATTAATTCCGCTTCTATTTTGTCTGAACTGGGGCTTTTGTTGTTATTGAGGTTTTTACTATTTCCATCATTTCTTCATATGTTGGAATTTTTAAATTCCTTTCTTCTTTCTGTTGAAGAATTTTTATTTCTTATTTGTTTGTATTATTATCTATGAGTATTTGTGAGAAGTGCTTTGCCCATATTTCCGCCACTTCTTCCTCGTCCATGCAAATATTTCCTTCTTCCGTTCTTAAACTTAAAGTTGGTTGCTGAAAGCCTTTTTTTCCTTGTTTTATGTGTTTGTAAAAAACCTTTCTTGCTGCTATGTATTTTTCGCTGAGATCTTGATTTCTTGTTTTCAGCATTTCCCTTATGACTTTTCTTTCTTCCACTGCTACTTTACATTCCCCGTCCCACCAGTCTTTTTGTTTTGATGTTTTTTTTGTGCTTAGTTGCTTTGCACATTCTGTTATTATTTGTTTTAGCTGATCCCATTGTTCCTCTATATAATGTTACTTTGGTTTTGTAGCTCTGCCATACTTCTTGTGCTTTCTTTGTACCGTTGCTGCGCTTCAACTTTATTTAATTGTTCTATGTCCCACCTTTTCCCTTTTGCGTTTATTTGCTTTATGTTGTTTATTGTCTGTTTTAAGTTTGCTATCACTAGTAGGTGGTCTGAGCTTATGTCAGCTGCTCTGTATGTTCTTACTTTCGTGATCTTATTTGCATGCACTTTTGATGTTAGAACATGATCTATCTGGTTTTTTGTTTTTTTGTCAGGGCTGATCCATGTAGCTTTATGTATGTCTTTCCTCTTAAGCATGGTACTTTTAATTGCCATTCCTTTTAGCGCTGCAAAATCGACCAGTTTCTGTCCATTTTCATTCGCTTCTTTGTGCAAACTTTCACTCCCTGCTACATCTTTGTTTCTGTCTTCTCTTCCTACTTTTGCGTTCATATCCCCTATCATTAATTTTATATCATAACTGGGTATGCGGTCTACAGTTTCCTCCAGTTTTTCATAAAATTCCTCTTCATCCTTATCCTCCGTTTGGGCGTGGGTATTTATTATACTTATTTTCCTGTATTTTGTTTTTATTCTTAAAGTGCTTATCCTTTCATTTATCACGTAGTTTATTACTGCCTTTTTTAGCTTTTCTTTTAGCAAAAAGCCTGTTCCCAGTCTATTTTCTTTCCCTCCTCCGTTTAGGAATACATAGCTATCCAAGACAATTTGTGACAATCTTTGTATGTTTGTTTCTTGGATTGCTAGAACATCTATATTGTATCTTTTTGCTTCTTGCACTAATTGTTTGAGTTTTCCTTCTTTTTTCAAACCTTGGGTATTCCATGTGCCAATTTTTAATACTTCTTTTGTGTATTTTAACAGCGATTTAAAGTTAACGCCAGGTTAGTGACCTTCATAAGACCGGCCGTAAGTAAATAAAGCCGACGTATGCGGTTTATATCATGAACACCTAAATAACATTATTTATCACAAACTTGTAAACACATTTATCGAGCCTATTCCTTTGAATCTCTTATTACCAAATTGGACCTGAAATAAATTGTAAAATTATAACTTGAATAAACAAATGGACATTCGAGCTCTAGATTCAAGTGGCAGACTTATGTTACGTATGTACGTTTATGTATTTTTGAATTTTTTGAGGTTGTATACTATAATTAAATCTAGTTTATGGAATCTAACCCCGTTTTCATCATGTCTGTGTTTACTTGTGCATTGCGGCATTCTTCTGCAATGTAACTTGGCAAACGGCCAGATCCGATTGTACTCAAAGTTGCGTCTTTATTAAACATGCAAATAAATGAAGATTGATTGTATGACGAAATTAATCTAATCAGACAAAATCTTACCATATTACGAACCGATTCCAACTGCTCAAGTAGCGTAAAGATCTGGGTTGCTATTTTTAAAATAGTCAATACGTACGAAATTAAAAAAATCATTTCTCAAGCAATGGCGATTCCAGTCAATATCGCATTTTTTCTATCATGGAATCTCCAGAGCAGAAGGCGCTGATAGAAAGTGCGGAGAGATAAAAAAATAGAATTTTAGAAAATAATATTTTTGGTTCTTTTTTATATTTAATTTCTTACTAATCAACTTACCTTATAACACAATTTTTTTTTATTTTACGTTGTGAAATGTATTCGACAGATTTTTTAAATTTATATTGTGAAATGTAATATAGTAAATAGTAAAGTTATAAAATAGGAATTATATCTTTATAATGTAAAAAACTATTTTCTCCCAAAATCCAATAAAATGTACCTACAGTAAATAACGTCCCATCCAGTTGCCGTTGGAAACAAATTATATCGAATTGATTGACGTTTAATATAACATGTCAGTTTTGTAATAAACACAGTTATAAGGTTATGTTGTTGAAATGCTAAATAAATAAAAAATTGTAAAAAATTTGTAAGCATTACTTTTTTCTGAAAGCTTTTGAGACATACGTTATTCCAATCAGCAATTGGAAAGCTATTTAAAATTAGGCCAGCATTGAGAAGTCACTTTGTATTCTTATATACAGAGATTTTTCTTACTACGAACACGGCAGACGATATGTCGAATTTACAAATGCCGAGAATTTAACTTTGACAGCTCGCGTATTTTGTCAGTAGATAATATCTGCTGTCATTTCTATCTTAAAATCGATAACTACGAAGCAACGGATCAGTGCAAATTGTAAAACGGTATTATCAGGGTCCAACGGTCCGAGAAATTCAAAATTCTTTCACAACATTTGAAAATAGGCGTCCTTTATCGTTATCAACGTTGCATTGAGTTATTTCAAATTTTGGAAACTTTGGATGTGTTTCTCCCCAAAAGCACAAAAGCCCTAATGTTCCCAATGAAGACAGGTATTTAAAAGAGGTTTGTACTTATTACCGCTAATGACTATCCAGACTATTTATTTAAATAAATTGTAGAACTAGTAGATTTAGCTGCGATATTCTTCCCGTTGGCCATTTCAGAAGTATGGAATTTTGTGAAACTGTGACAGATATGCCTAAAACGCCTAAAACTTCCTCTGAAAAGTCGTTTTCATTACAACTAACGATTTGAAGAACTGCGTTTAAAAATTAAAAGGACTGTTCAGAGTACTAGCACTAATACGTTTCTATGATCGCTTAGGATATTGTTTAGCGCAAGAGAACAGGCTCTTTGAACAAGAGCTAATTTAAACTTCTTGAATTTTGTTGTTTGAAATAAAAATAGTTTTATTTTTGTTTGCATCTTTTTTTTACCGAGTCAGTTTGTCCGGAAGAAATTATTTCTTTCTTCAGAATGCGTTTTACTTTAAGAACTACCTTCTTTTACTGTACTGTTAATCTCTAAAAATCCTGTTTTTCAACTCTGAATTTATCACCTGAATTAATCACAGAATAACAGTACCTCATACATTCTATCTGTGATATAATAATTAATTTTAAAAAATTACACTAGGCGTCTGCGTTGAACAATTACTTAAACAATCAACGCGGACGACCCGTGGATTAATATCAGAGTACCTTAGACCGACTGTCCATCGGTCTTGGCGTATTTTTAGGCAATCGTAAATTCGCCTTGATTTACTCATGTTCGCAGTTCATGAATTTTCACTGTATACAGACAGATCAATAAAAAAACCAATTAGGGCAGGCTGTGATATGTGTTACATGTTTGGCAGTACTGAAGTGTATTGTCAGCCTATGTCAAATTCGATATTTGCAGGTTAGGTTTTACGCCAGTCTGTGTCAAACAACAAACAAAGCCTAACCTACTAATCTCAAATTTGACATAGACTGACAATACACTTCAGTACTGCCAAACGTGTAACACATATCACAGCCTGCCCTAATTGGTTTTTTTATTGATCTGTCTGTATTTCTAACGCCCGTATTCACAGTCGATCGCCGGCGACTCGCCAGAGTTTCGTTATGAATAGTATGTTGGCGGCACTGTACGTCTATGTCAAATTCGAGGTTAGCAGGTTAGATTTAGCGTCAGTTTCTGTCAAAACTGACTGAAAACCTAACCTGATCACCTCGAATTTGACATAGACGTACAGTGCCGCCAACATACTATTCATAACAAAACTCCGGCGAGTCGCCGGCGAACGACTATGAATACGGGTGTAAAAGTCCTGACTCAAGGTTTTTATATATGGAGAAAGGTTGCCGCAAACAGTGGAATATGGAGTGTGTCTCGGACAGGGGAAAGGGGAAAATAGCACATTGTGACGTAGTACGCAGTGTAGCGGGGAAATTCATTAGGTGGCGTAGCTTGTCGAATGCTGACAGTTACTTCGAACACCTAACTTGTACAATGTATACATTTTATCAGAAATAGTAGCATTTACCGTTTTTGATGTAAATAAAAATGCCGGGGCATTATTGTGCTGTCAAACACTGTACAAATAAATCTGCCAAGGTAGGTAACGCAGCAAATGTAGCGTAACGTAGATTGAAACAAGGTGTTCTAGAAGGATGATAAGGAAAATATTAACCCAGCAATATCCTTTCATGCATTTCCGAAGGATAAAAACCTCAGAACACTGTGGCAACAGTTTTGTGACAAATCCAAGACATGGGAACCCAGCAATGTATCTAAAATTTGTTCGGTGCATTTCACTCAAGGAGAGTTTGAAATGAGGTTTAAAACAGATTTTTGTCATCAACCAGCTATGAAAAGACGACTTAAACCAGATGGTACGGCATAAATGTGAAGTAATGGTTTAATATTTATTATCTATGTAATTATAGCTGTTCCGAGCATACTGGCAACTACTATCGATTATCAACCCCCTTATGAGGAGGAAGTTAAAAGGGTGCATGAAGAAGGGAAAACATCTAAAGAGGAACTACTACAGTTGCAAAAAACTGTAGCAAAACAGAATTTGGAAATTAATAAGCTGACTGCATATAATAACACTCTCGGATAAGCAAAACGGGAACTACAGAGTTACACAACAAAATTGAATAAAACAATTACTATGTTGAAACAAGAACTTGTAGAACAACAACAGCGATCCAGTGAACCAAGAGTAGGGCAACTTGCGCAGATGTTGTCACCTACATTAAGTGAAAATCAAATTAATTTAATATTAAAGAAGAAAAAGAAAGTGAAATGGACAACTGCCGAAATATCCAAAGCGTTCACGTTACGGTATTTTAGTATGAAGGCATACAAGTTTATGCGGAATGAAGGTTTTCCTTTGCCACATGTTAAATCCTTACAACGTTATGCAAGGAACATCAATATGAGGACTGGAATATTAAATGACATCCTTAATTTAATGAAAATTTGGGGAACAGACCTAACTGACCGCGAAAAGGTTACTGTAATCATGTATGATGAAATGAGAGTGTCTGCATTGCATGAATATGATATTCATCTAGATGACGTTCTTGGCTCACATAATTATGCGCAAGTTGCCATTGCACGTGGATTGTATAGTAATTGGAAGGAAGTTGTGTTTGTACGATTTGACACCAATATGACGCCCTTATTATTCAACGAAATAAGTGTAGCACTGTACAATATCACTTTTAATGTGGTTGCTTTTGTCAGCGATTGTGGAGGAGCAAATCAAGGTGTTGTGAGAGATCTGGGTATTAGTGTGGATCATGTGTATGTTGACCATCCAATAACGGGGAAAAAAATTTGCTATTTTCCAGATGCTCCACATATTTTAAAGTTGATAAGAAATTGGCTTCTGGACGCCGGTAAGGGAGCAATTCATGAGTATGTGTTTTATAATATAGTTTATAAATATTCAAGGTTTTGTGTTGGACAATGGTGTTATCATTACAAAGCAGCCCCTAGAAGAGTTACTTGCAAAGGCAGATGGTGCAGAAGTTAGTTCCTTGTTTAAAGTGACAAAGAAACATCTTGATGTGAACAAAACGGAAAGACAAAATGTTGCTTTGGCATCCCAATTATTGTCCCACACAACCGCTGTCGCATTGAAGCATTATTGTACACATAATGCAGAAGCCAACAATTTGTCTACATTCATTGAGTGTGTCAATAATTGGTTTGATATTATGAACTCACGAAATTTAAGGGAAACCGTTAAATTTAAGAAACCATATTGTAACACACCTGATCAACTAACAAAACTAAAGGAAGTGTACAATATATTTTTAACAATGCGGTGTCGAGGAAAAACTACTCTACAAGTTTTCCAAAAAGCTGTTCTTATTTCGATACAGTCACTGCAAACCCTTTATGCAGAAATGAAAGATACTTATGGGGTAAAATTTGTATTGACCCACAAGTTAAATCAAGATGCTATTGAAAACTTATTTAGTCAACTTCGGACAAGAGGTGGTTTAGATGATCATCCAACCCCTTTAAATGTACTTTATCGGTTGAGAATGATTATCCTAGGTAAGCGTTCGCAAACAGCTTCTTAATATTATCGTTCATAATACGTGTTGTCTAGGAAAAACGCCCTTAAATATAAAAGAGGGAACAAACACTGTTGGGACAGATCCCAGTGCATTTGTTTCTGCATCGGTGCTCCAAAGGGCCAGGGTTCCGTTGGGTGACATCATGGAGAAGGTGGACGAGACAGCTGATGGTTCTGTAGCAAGTAGGTGTATGACCGCTAGCACTGACATGTCATCACATGATCGTGTGGAAGAGGATGGATTGGAGTATTTAGCAGGCTGGATTGCAAAGAAATTCAATCGACAATATCCAGCTCTGGGACAATATTCCTATATGTTGCAACAAGGGTATGATCATGATTATGCTTTACCATCCTGGGTGCAACATGTCAGTTATGGAGGTTTAACAGAGCCGTCAGCCTTGTTGCTAAAAGAAGTAAGGTTTCTGAATCGTCGGTTTACAAACATTCACAGGAACAACAAATTTAAATTTAAAAGTAAAATTGTGACTAGCATGACCAATATGTTAAAAGATATGACAGATTTACCTGAAGAGGTAACTCGTGCCTTTTTAAGGCAGCGTCTTTTTATTTGCATTAAGTATTTAAATAATAAACGCAAAACCAATAGTTCTCAGCAAAGGTTAAAAAAACTTTCAAAAATTGTTACATCTGTAATGAAATCTTAATAAATTTGTCGATTCAACTGTTGTTTTTTTTTTGCTTTTTAAAAGATACCTTTTCAAAACCCACGACTAAATTTAAAATTCCCGCCACATAAGCCCATTATGACGTCACAGCAATGGCAGTCACATGCTCCAACCTTCTCCATATATAAAAACCTTGGTCCTGACTGACTCACTCACTCATCAACGCCCAGCCCAAACCCTTGGACCTAGAAATCTGAAATTTTGCGTAGAGGTTCCCTTTATGATGTATACAAGGAATAAGGAAGGATATTTCGAAATTCAACCCTAAAGAGGTAAAATGGGGGTACCAATTTTGTATGGAGAAATAATATTAAATAGACATTTCGACTTGAAACTTCGTAGGAGTATTCCTAAAAACAAATAAGCAAACACATATTTTGTAATTTTCCGAAAATCAACCCCTTAGGAGGTGAAATGGGGTATATTAGCCTAAAATACGATATGGGTGTCGTTATTGACGTTTTTTGGGACGTTGACTGCGAAAATGGCATTTATTTTTAAATCCAAGACTGTGGACATGATATAAGGGAAGGGAAGGGACAGGACGGGACTGGACTGGACGAGGCGGGGCGGGATGGGATGGGATGGAAGGGGACGGGTCTGGAGGGGAGGGGATGGGTCTGGACGGGAGGGGAAAGGACGAGACGGAAAGGGAAGGGTTGGGATGGAAGGGGTGGGGACGGAAAGGGATGGGACTGGACGGGAAAGGAAGGGACCGGACCGGACGGGACGGGAAGGGATGAGATGGGACAGGAAGGGACGAGACGGGACGGGACGGAAAGGGGTGGGATGGAAGGGGAGGGGACATGAAACATGGGACGATACGGAGACGGGAATGGAAAAAGGGACAGGGACGGAGATAGGATGAGATGGGATGGAATGACAGAAAAAAATTAGTCATTATTTAATACACAAATAACAAACCTCGCGCGAACCAAGTTGCGGGTAACAGTTAATTGAATTAATAAAATTAATGTTTGTCATTCAGTGACACTTTGATAAAAACCTTCAAATTTGACATATAGTCCATTTACTTGACATCTGCACTGTCAAACTGACATTATGTTGGCACCACTGCTAATTTTCACATTTTAACCATATATATGTTACGTTCAGAGTAATAAATGCGTGAATTATTAATAATTACCGGTAAATGTTAATAATAACCGGTTGATTAGTATTAATCGAACTAACCGTAACATATATATTACTTACTATATTGCTAGTAGGGCCTGGGAACAGCCGAAAACATTATGGCACCGACATAGTCTCACTCTGAACACTACGTGTCTCGTGCACATGCCTGAGAATTCGAACTCCACCTTTAGAAGCGAATTTTAAACTTGACCGTGAGGTTCACTTCCCCACCGCGCGGACGACGCGCTTGCACACAGCTTACCAAATACATCGAAGAGTTGGTTGTCTGTCTCATTTAAGTTGTGACCTCCCCACTCATAGCCGCTAGCAATATAGTAGATATTAAATAAAGTAAGTTTTTTTCCTATAAAATTTTTCAAGGTCAAGATAAAATTGGCAAAACTGCTTTTTTTAAATTATTAGAAAATGTATTTTCGTCAGGTTTTTCTGTAAACGACTTGTGTCATTTTGACATTTAAAATTAAATTCACTTTTCTTTTTTGAAAATGAATATGCGTAAAAAACGGAATCTTTTAAAATTAAATGTAAAAAAGCAATTCTGAAGTGTGCAGAGGAACTGTTGGATCTGTAGCCTAAGATGCCAGAAGAAGTTTACGAAAGGTTACCTAAAACCAAAACTCCGTTAATGCCAGATTTTAAATTTCCCACCAATTTTTACTTCCAAAAAGTTACTAAAACAAATTCTACCAACATATATTTTTTAAAGAAATTCAAGTAATGCCAACATAAACCCTAAATTCTTTGTCCTTCAAAATTTTTATAGGAAAAAAACGTACTTTACATGATTTTAACAATTAAATTACTGTTGTACAGTCTAATGAAAAACACATTATTTTTAAATTTGACACTGACAGTGCAGATGTCAAGTAAATGGCCTATTTGCATTAGGAATTTTGGAAGACATACGTTTTTGAACATTTTCTATGCTAAAATAATATCAAAACTGAGGTTAAACAACTCGTACCTACTTAAATCATGCAAAATGTTACAATGCCTTAACAAAACAGTTAGGTGTAGAATTTACAGACGAACTGTCATTACTTGAAAGCTGCTTGACATTAGAACATTATTTATCGCACTTCATTTGGTAATGTACTACATTTCTACATTCGAAATTGTTTAGAACTGTGGTACTTTTCTTCATTAGCAACACTTTTCTGCATAGCAACGGCAATTCGTTTTACGTTTGCCAGTACTATAGTGTATTGTTGGTGTCAAATTCGAGGTTAGCAGGTTAGGTTTTGCATCAGTTTTAACACAGACTTGACGCGACACCTAACCTGCTAACCTCGAATTTGATCGAGATTTAGTGTCGCCAACAATACACTTCAGTACTGCCAAATGCATAACATCAACTGGAGCTGCTTATTGTGCTTTAGTGCATAGAAACCAGTTCTGCTTGGCTTGGTTATGTTTTGACGTTTAGTGTCGCTTTTATGTAAAAATTTACTATTTTATACTTCTCATGAAATGTGATAAAATAATATATGCAACACGTTATAAAAGTGGTTTTACAGAACTCGCATGGCCGTTTAAGTAGTACTCAAACCAGCCATATGTAAAACATCACTTTTCTAAACTTGAATTTCTGGAATAGTTCATAGTCAAAAAGAGGCATTCGGCGTGACAATTTACCGAAATGAAACATTTACTCACAGCTTACTCACAGCCCTCTGTTCGTACATCAACTTTGTAAGTAAAATGTCTAATTTTTAAGTGAGCTTTGGCCATTGAATTATAATGAGGAAATTTTCACTCGTGATAATTTCTGGAAAATATATCCCATGTGAAAATTTCCAGGTAATCAGTTCTTGATTGGTTGAATTTTAAAAATCAAAATCATTTGATTGGTCTAATAATTATGAGGAAAACTGTCATTAAAATGATTCAATTAGTGAAAATGCTGTTTTATTATTAAGAAAATATATTGTATTCAGTTAAATGTGATTCATCAAAACATACTAACTTTAAAATGTCCTTAATGATAGGTTAACAATTTATCTATTTAGCAGATCATGTAACATCAACGTTGAAAACATACGTACAATTATTATACATTGGGAAAATGATAATAAAGTTCTATTGCTCACTTCTTTAAAACACTAGTGGTCAACAGCAAAATTACTAACCAGTTCCTAGTCCATATAACTTCACTGTTTATATACAGCAAACAAAATGTAATCCTCTTAGATCAAAACCGAAGTTGTATGGAAATTTTAAAATCACAGTTTGGCACCTGTTCTTAATAATTACAAATCGCAAAAAAATTGGAAGTCGCTTTATTTTATCAGTAATAATAATTCATTACTAATAAAAGATACAACACTAACAATATCATAGAGAAACATTTCAATCATAGACAAAAATATTTATTATTTAGAATAGCTATTCCAAAATATTATCACACAAAATCCTGACCATGAAGTTATCGTCAGATATATACAGCTTACAGCATGAAGCAGAATAAACGAGTTACCTAAACGTAAACTTATTTTAATGCATAAATATGTAGATCACTGCATTTATTACTGAATATATAAAAGTCAAAAAAGGTGAAAATAATTAAAATATGATCTTGATTCCTGTACGTTGAAATCAACAAGTTAACAATAGAGATTAACTAAGAAGATGGAGGTGGAGCATGTAGCGCTACATGCAATGCTTGTTGGAGCTCAGGTCGAAAAGTAGAGACTACATTTTGGAATAAAGTTTCGTTGGACTGCACCTGCTTGACGATGTTCAGCATACGAAAGCCTTCAGCGTTGCTTGGTTCAATTACATCTCTGTAGAAGGCTTCTGCGAATATATTTAGAATTTTTGGAATATTTCCATTACCTGGACCTAAAAACATCGAGTTATTTCCAAGCTAATCATTCATCGTTACCACTACTAACCTAAAATAGCTGGATGATTTTGTTCTATTAAATCACATAAATATCCATAGACATGTGGTGCTTCCACCGAATCTTCAACTACAGGCAGCCAGTTTAGCCACACAGGCAAAATTTCATCTAGATTCAGAGCTGCTGGACTAAATTTCATAATTTTTGTAATAGCGGAAATAACATTTTCAGTTGCGTTTATATTTCTAGACTCTCTTGCTTCGGGGTGGTTAATAACTTCTACTAGATGTGGCATAATATTAGCTAATTCCGCAGTAAACTGATCTCCACCAAACTGTGCTAGGACGCCCCACCCATAAGCTGCAGCTTGCCGAACTTCTGCACTCTTGTCTTTAATATAAACTGCAAGCGGTTGCAAGAAGACCCCACGGTATTTAGTACAAGCGGGTCCAGTAAATTCGATAACGTCATCAAATACACATATACCCCACTGGTGATCGGCCCACGGCCGAGAAGGCTCCAGAAGGTTAACGAAGTGCTGTGCAACTTGGTCAAAGAACGGAAGAAAGCCATCTCTATATGTTGAAAACAGTGCATGAACCACATCGGCCAATTTGGACAAAACATAGATATCATCAGATTCTTCATCTTCTAATTGCTCTTCTACTACCTAAAAAAGTCAGAACTGACAGTAATTGCAATTAAAGTTCACTCCACAACAAACCTCGTCGTAATCCTCATCCAAATGCTTCTTGCGTCGCTGTGATGCTCGTTCAAAATGTTCTTGAAGTAATTTGTCAAAAATCCGCAGCAATTCTGTCATGGCAGCTTCATCAAAGCAACCGGCCCCCAAGATCTCGATACACTTCGCTAGTGACGGCAAAAGCTCATACAAGACTTCCACCTCCGGTTCAGTGTCGATGGCTTTTAACAGTTCTGGACACATGTATTTCCATACTCCTACTAGGAAAGCAGGGCCCTTTATAGAGGCACATTCTAAGAGGTACGGCATCGATTCGGCTGCAGCAGACCGGATGCCGTCATGGAAATAGAACTTCAGCATTGGAACCATGAGTTTGACTACGTCTTCGATGTAAGGAGCAAAGCCCTCTTTTAATTCTCTTGCATAACATACCAACATCGTGCATGCCGCCGCTTTATCTTCTAAACCTGCAAGAGCAATTTAATTTTAAAAAGTTTGCTATTAGTTGGGCTGCCTGCGTTTTAATAGTTTGTACGAAAGTGCATTTAAGCATAAGCAGCATTTGGCAATAGTGAGAACTTACCATATTTTAAAGCACACAAATATATTTTTTTTAAAATCCCTAATTTTATTTTTTAGATTTGAAAACAAACTAATAGTGAAAATATTGTTGTATTGAAAGTATTCATTGTTATTACTACAATATCAAGATGGATTTATCATTCCTTATTTCTTAAATTTGTAATAGGCAAAAACATACAATAATTCGAATTATAAAGGGCGTTTCTGATATAGCACCGAATTTGAAAATGCAATAAAACACATATATTTTAATGACTATTTCGCTCACACACTTTAAGCCAATCAAATCTTTTAAATTTCTGAGATTCATCCAATTAGATCCTAAATATCCGATAATTTTGCACTTTTGCAATATGTAAATTGCCTCATCTAATTAATGGCGCGCATGAATGGATTAACGAGATTCCCACTGTCCCAAAAACTCTGCCAAATTAGCAGGAAAAGAAGGCCCCGTTAACCTTTGTTTGAGAAATAGTCACTTATAATACCATGAGTAGTCAAAGTTATGTCGAATATTTTTGCTGTGGTATCACGAATGTTCATTGCGCTTAGGTTCTATTAGGACGAGTGCGCTAGCACGAGTTCTAATCCTAAGCGCAATGGACATGAGTGATACCACCGCAAAAATATTGTACTTAACTTTAACTAAGAATGGCATTCGAGGGACTATTCAATGAACCAAACTACTTTTTCAAATTAGTTTTCAGTAAATCTAGCAACAAACTACGCAATTTCTATAGTAACAGAACACTAATATTGACTTTTTCTAAAAAAAATCACATTTGTTTAAAATATTCACTATACCACTAGTGAAAATTGTCAATATAGTTCATTTTTATTGGCTCAAAGACGTCAAATCTTGTATTTTTATTGGACAGTTTTTGATAGATGATAAGTGAGTTGAATAGTCACTTATAATACCATGAGTAATCAAAGTTATGTCGAATATTTTTGTTGTGGTATCACGAATGTCCATTGCGCTTAGGTTCAATTAGGATGAGTGTCAATATAGTTTACGCTAATTGGTGCAAATAACAAAAACACTTAATTTATGATTGGTTAATAGTCTGTAAAATACCCCTCTTGCATACAAAATTAGCGACAATTCGGCATGTGCTAGGGATATTAGCATATTACTAACGAAAATTGAAAACTTTTATTATTATTGTTGCTTGTTTTTTTAAGAAATTATTTATTCAGGAAATATAAAACCGATAAATATAATAACAGGGAAAACAAAAAGAAGATTCATGTAATTTAAACAGAAGGAATCCCTGCCCCATCCTGAAATTCGTCCCTTAGCGATCTCCATTTCTTTCTTGATCGTCGGAGGCACATGCTGGATGCACGGAGGATAGCACAGGCCAATCTAACTCTAACCCAACGCATAACAATACTGTAGGGCCTGTGCCAGCGCTCAGACAGTTGTTCAGCCAGGGCTCGAAGAAAACTTCAATTCCTCGCCAAAGAAGCCATCCGCAGACGTTACTAGTGGAGTAAACGTTGCATGCCGTTCTTCACAAGCTGGTACATATTTGTTTTTCTTCTCCAGTTCTGACTTCTTCAGCACATCTTGAAGTGTCATGGATCCGTAGGAAGGGGCGTCAGCGTCAACGACGCGAATATCAAACAACGCCTCAACTTGTGGTTCCCAGACCCCTCGGCAAGCCAAGTCACCCCGGAGAAAGGATTGTGTGGATGAAGACCACTCGTCTCTTATCATAGGTTCTCGTACACAGTTTCCCCATGCGGCTTCCATCAAGTCTCCTAGGACGTCCCGGACCTCGTTATGCCGTCGTATGATAAGTCCGCCGTGGCGACAGCAGAGAGCGTGGTCCATTGAAAAAGCTTCTCCACATCCATCACACGTTGGGAGCAAATCCACGGCAGGTCTTCTGTAGCGAAGGGCGAGCGCATCCCGGAATTCCAGTGACGACATGTCCAAATTCCACTTTCTTATTGGGGTGACAGATAGCCAACCAGAGGCCTTTGATTCAGGATCAGCTGCACGGCTGATGACCTTCTTTCTTGCCGGCGGTAGGGCATCTAGAATGGACTTCAATCTGTTCATATGGTCCAACTGTTGTCCCTTGCTGGTGTCCTTTTTCGTTGCTGTAAGTTTTGTCCAATGCATCTGTACATCCACAGCGGTGCCTGATTTGATGGCCTCAATCAGTTGACTGCATTCTTCGGATGAAGATGCGACGCCTATAATTGGCCTAACGGCTGTTGGCTGAGTGCGAATTAAATAAAAAAAAAAAATAAATAAATAAATATGAAAACTGGGCAGTTTCGACCGGATTGGAGAGTCCTAATCCACCCAAGCTAGTAGGAAGGTGGAAAAGCTCAGCTTCTAAGTCACTAACTTCGCCGCCTAGTAAAGCGGAGAAGAAGGACATTCTGATAGCAGATCGTTGCTTGTCGAGTCAAGACCCATTCAGCAAATCGTAGTCTCTTCCTGTAGTCAGCAGATTTTAGCTGTTGTGTTAGTTGAATTTTGTATGAATGCATATTAAGATCTTTCGAAAGACTGAAAAACTGTTGAGACCAAAGGCCAATTAATTTGGCTGTCACGCACGATAGCGATGTTTTTATCAATCCAAACAGAATGAATTCACCCTGCTTTTTTGACGTTTATCACAGAATGCGTAATCTCGAACTACTGTATCGATCATCAAACTGACGACTCGTGTGGAACAACATTACGTCCGAGACACGCATCCAATTTACGAACCGTTTCCGTGACACTTTCATTGTTTTTGTACAAGGTTTTGACAGCGTACATAAATCAAACAAGTAAAAACGCTCACTGGCGGTTCCTTTGATGTCGAAATTCCTATTTGAATGACCTCGAACTGGTCCTGGGGGGGGGGGATGCTTTCCGATAGTACTAACAGATGACGCCACTACTTTACCACATTATGATTGGTAGCAGATCCAGTAACTGGCTCTGATTGGTAGAATTTTGTGCTGCTATCTAATAGTCGAGCTTAGAAATACCCCCCCAGTCACTGTCCCAGGCACTCTAGACAGGTTTCAACATTTGGCATGAGTGTCTCTACTTGTTTGATTTATGTACGCTGGTTTTGATCACCAAACCGCGTTGTTCAGTAGTCATCTGCTCCTTGGCGGAAATAAATAACCATGGTGTAAAGAATACAAAGTCGCAGTCGTTCAGAAAGTAGAGGGGAGATGTCAACCAATCCCCAATGGGCCTACTCAGGATATCCATCATGGCCGCGATCGTATATTGTTGCTGGAACTGTCAGTCGATGTCAAACTCGAGGTTAGCAGGTTAGGTTTTTCGTCAGTCTGACACCAACTGATGCAAAACCTAACCTCGAATTTGACATCGACAGCGTCTTCAACAATACACTTCAGTACTACCCATCGTGCCCTTTGCAGGCCCATTTCTTATTGGTTGAATTTCAGGTCCGCACACATTCTGCAGAACGTTACACCTTGTATTCTATTCACCATGTAAATAACAACAAATAACACTTTACGAAAAAAAGCTATAATGATGATAAGATTACTTCTTCATCATAACCTATGTCCTTTACAGAGCGTCGGAAAAGAACTGTTATTTAACTACTTGTCCACTTCTTCCATGCTTTACGGTCCTGAGTCATTTCCTTCATTTCTGCTAAATATTCCCCTTGTTTTTCCCGATTTCAACTATCTGTTGAAGCCATGTCTTCCTTGGTCTACCTTTTTTCTTCTTGGCTATATTCCTTACTTCCATGACTTTTCTGGGGAGTCTCACCTTCATTCTCATGACATGGCCAAACCAGTTCAATTGTTTTTTGTCTATTTTGTTTACTAAAGCCTCAGTTTGTAGAGATTCCCTAATTTCCGTTTTTTATCCTATCCAATTTTGTTACTCCTGCTATTTTCCTAAGTACCCTCATTTCCACTGCTGTGATTGTATCGTTATATTTTTTAACTCTAGTCCATGTTTCACTAGAACCTGTTCAAGTTGGAACCAATTGTTTTATAGACGTGTATTTTAGTTTTCCTACTAATTTCTTTCTTTCCAAATATAGTTTTCATTAGCGAATAATATGTCTTATTACCTTTTTTGTTCTATTGGCTATTTCCTCTTCTATTTTTCCATCATTAGTAAATCTGGTTCCCAGGTAGTCAAAGGTCCTGTTACCCTGTTCTTCCCTTTGTTTCTTATTTATAACCATTATTTTCGTTTTCTCTATATTTACCCTCATACCATTATCTTCTATCTCTTTATTCCATATTTCTATTTGTTGGAACATAGGGATTTAACATTGTTTTCAACAGTTTCATAGATTCCTGCTTGCCAATTCAACAGACAGCAAATGTTTTTGTATCAATAGAAAGAGAAAATTATTGCGCATTTAATGGTATCAAAAATTAAAATATTTTTGTAAATTTTCATTCAAAAATATTATTCAAAAGTTTTCATGTTTTTAAAATATGAGTTGCCTTGACTTGAAAAAAGTTGACAGCTACACTCAAATTAATTTATTATTTGATGAGTTACTGTTATTACATTTTACGGACAACAAATCTCCCACTCTACGCAAACTAACCCCTCTCTAATATGTTTTAACCATACAAACTCTCTCTTTGTTCGAGTAATCACAATTTTACAGAGTAAAAACTACTGAACTAACTGTGAATGTCATTAAATAACAAATTAATTTGAGTATAGCTGTCAACTTTTTTCAAGTCAAGGCAACTCGTACTTTAAAAATATGAAAACTTTTGATTAATATTTTTCATTGAAAATTGGCAAAAATATTTTAATTTTTGATATCATTAGATGCGCAATAATTTTCTCTTTCCAGTGATACCAAAACATTTTCTGTAGGTTGAATTGGCGAACAGGAATCCATAAAACTGTTAAAATAGTGTTAAATTCCTATGTTCCAGTTTGAAAGTGGACACCCGGTATGTACTTTTCTTAAACCTTCCCATATTATATTTATATCTATAGAATCAAAGGCTGCTTTTATATCTATAAAACATAAACAGAGTTCACTATTTGTTTCAATCATTCCTTTGATAACCTTTTTCAGAACAAAAATGTTATCCGTTGTCTGCTGTCTTTTCTGTATGCCGTTTGCTCTTCTTCTACAGGTCACAGAAACTAGATTGAATCTCAAGGTAGGTCATGAAAGGCGCTGTGATCATATTTGATGAATTGTCAATATGTGGAAGGTTGTCAAACATACAAAGTTTGGTTACATTTTAAATGACAAGTAATCAGTAACGGTGGGTAGAGATTTCGTTTGCACAGTGACTAATGTCATATGACAGATTCTTTGCGTTTTAAAGTACGAAATTTGCTGTTGCTGGGATAGAAGGTTTAACAGAGCCCGGTTGTTCAACTTAACACCATTATTTCCGCAATCCTTTAAAACATTCAAGAACTGATAATGCACCATACCACAATGTTGCGTACGCCTCTGATTTATTGTGTCATTTAGCTTAAATAAGGTTAACACTTTAATGTCAATGTGATAGATGTAAAAATGTTACCAATACGAAACTTGAAAATTACTAGATTCTAACATTAGTTCCGATTTTCACCACGATTCAATCTAGAATCTGCAAGCTGTAATCTTGGTTTTATTTCTGTCCTTGTTTTGTTTCCAGTATTTTTGTATAAATCTTAAAGGTTGTTGTTGCGAGGCAAATTGCTTTATAATTATTACATATAGTGTCATCACTTTTTTTGCGAATAGACTGAATTATATTATTTTCCCAATTTTTTGATGTTTTCTCCATTCTCCATGCCATTCTTAAAATTTACAATAGCCAAATCTTTCCTTCATTTCCCAACCATTTTATTCATTCTGGGTCTATCTTATCAAAACCGGCTGCTTTACCGATTTTCAAATTTTCTCGAGCTACTTCCAGCTCCTCCCTTTGTATGTTTTGTTCTCCTACCTCATTTTCTTCCTGGATCTCTCCATTTAATTTATTTAGAGACGTCCCCCCTTATGCCCTTTATTGTTTTCCTATTCCTTCCCTCTCAGCCTTCTCACTTTGATCCAAAAAATTCTTTTGTTCACGCTATATTCTTTGATGAGATCCTCTCCAAAAGCCTCCCAGCTTTCCTTATTGCTTTTTTCACTCGTTTCCTCCCCTCAATATATTCCTCTTTGTCTTCGCCTTTTGTTAGTTATGTACGCCAGGCTATTTTTTAATTTTTATTAGACCCCTTATTTCCTTATTCTACCAGCATGTCCTCTTTTGTTTGAGCCTCCCTTTATTAATACCACATATATCCCTTGCTCTACCCAAAACTGTTTCTTTAAAACTCTTCCATATTTCCTCTATTTATTTCTATATTTTTCAATTCATCAAATATTTTGTCAGTTTCCTCTTGGTATCTTTTTTTTATATCTGTCTTTTTCAATTTGTGAGTGTTTATTTTAAGTTTTTCCTCCATATTTTCTAGTTTTGGTCATTTAATTCCCAGTTTTGCCTTTACTAGTCTATTGTTGAGTATTAAATTCTGCCTCATTTTCCATGTAAATATTGCTTTATCAAATGTGTCATTTCACTGGTATATACCATATAATCAATTAAGACTTTTTGCTCCCATTTCCTCGGCTCTAAACGTATATTTCTGCCCTATTTCTTGATTCCGGAAGGTATTTCCAATTATTAGATCATTCATTTGACAGAATGCAATCATTCTGATTACATTTCTATTTATACCGGGTGACTATAAATGATTGAAACTTTTTTTCTTAGGTTGGCACTGTTGATGTTGGCGGCACTGTAAGTCTATGTCAAATTCAATGTTCGCAGGTTAGGTTTTGCGTCATTCTATGTCAAAACTGACGCAAAACCTAACCTGCTAACCTCGCATTTGACATAGACTTACAGTTCCACCAACATAAACAGTGCCAACCTAATAAAAAAAATTTCAATCGTTTATAGTCACTCGGTACTTACTTCTCCATATCTCCCTAAACATCCTCCTCCTTTGTTGTGATCATTTCCAACTCTGGAATTCCAATCAATAATATGTCATCATTGTCCTCTCTTATTATATCTACTACCTTCCGTAACTCTTCATAATCTTCCATTATTTCATCTTGCGTTTCCTCTATTGGAGCATATAGTTGTATTATATCAATTAAGTGTATCCCTTCTACTATAGTCTAATACAGTGGAGCCTCGATTATACGAACTAATTATTGCACGTCACTGTTCGGATAATCAAATAAAAAATGCAATCATTTGAAAATGTTTAATTTAAGTATCAACGTAAATTAAAATACATTATCCTTTATCTAATAGACTTGTCTGTCCGGGACGCTGTTTTGTCTGTCCGGGACGCTGTTTCAGCAGCCAAACCGTAAGAGATAGAGAAAAAAGTTATTAAAGTTATATGTTTGGAATGGTCATGTCAGGTCAGGAACCGAATTTCAGTCACGTGACACTTCCGGTTTTCGAGAAATCACGTGATTTCCGTCCGTCCGGGACGCTGGTCCGTCCGGGACGCTGTTTCAGCAGCCAAACCGTAAGAGATAGAGAAAAAAGTTATTAAATGAGACATTTGTCTCACTGGTTGCTAGTTTGATATAATAAATTAAAAACCAAACATGTTCAACTGATAATACATATTATGTATGTATATGCATTTCACTTTTTGAAAAAATCTGTAATTTTTCACAGAGTAAGTGCATCCATTTTTAGTTTCCGTCATTTTTCGTGTTCGGATAAGCGGATTTTCGGATAATCGTGTGTTCGGATAACCAAGGTTACCCTGTATGTATTAATCTTGCGGAGATTGGATTGAATTTTGTTGCTATCTTATGTAAGTAATTCTTTTGTCATAATTATTCCCACTTCTTCCTTTCTTCTTTGTCCTGGCTGTACTTCTGAATAAAAGTAAGTACTTATCAGTTATCAATTGTGTTCCACTCCTCTCTTTTTTCGTCTCGCTTACTCCAATCAGTTGTATATCTTCTACTTTCATTTCTTCTATGAGTTTTATTTCTTTACCAGAAATAGATGTAATATTCCAAGTCCCTATATGTATAGATTTATTGCATGTATCCTTTCCATTATTAAAAATCTTTATATTTTTTTATTTTATTTTATTCCGCACTCCGCCAACAGCCGTTAGGCCAATTATAGGCGTCACTGTACATTTTATGGGGACTTCCAACCCCACTGACGACTGTAATGATGTTATTATGACATCCGGGACCAACTACTTCCGTGACAGCCGTATCACGAGGCGCCGAGAGAAGCAGCCATAGAACTCCCATCCAAGTTCTGACCAGAAAGAGCATTGCTTAACTCTGCTGATCGAACGTGGCCGCTTGTTCAAGCTACACCACCTAGGACCTTCACTTCTTGCTCCGTCATCTTCATTGGCCGTCTCATAACTTCATTTGGTAGTTTTTTAAAAAATCTACTCGTCTTTGTTATCTTGAGTAACTTATCTCGTAGTTCTTCGTCTTCGTTACTCTCTGGAGATCTCTGGCTCATGGTTCTTTCTTTTTTTGGGGTTCTATAATGTTTTCTTTGACTCATTTACAGTTAAGTCTCCTTCTTTATCCTCTTCACTATCATTGATCCTCGTTTCCTCATCTTTTTCCTGCTTCTCATAATCATTAGATTATTATTATGTAGGACGGCATGATGACCCTTTTCTCTATACTGTTTCATGAATACTACCAATTCCCTTCGCTGTTTTTGGATTTTTTTAGAGAAATCCTCCTCGATGTAGATTTTTGTAACTTTTAATTTTTTTGTTGAGTTTAAAATCTCGATCTTATTCCCTCATTATTGGTTTTTTGCTTCGCTCATGCTCTCCTCCCAATCTACTTATATCAGTTATCTCCTCTTTCGCATTTATGGGTATATCCAGTTCTCTTCTTACTTTATCCTTTATTTGGATGTCCTCGTCTCCTTTTTGTTCCTTCATTCCATGTATTATTATGTTATTCTTTCTTGCTTCCCTCTCCAGCCTCTCTATTCTTCTTTCTTGCATTAAAAATCCTTGTTTCAGTAATCGATTCTCTTTATAATAATTGTTCCAACGTCCTTTTTTAGTTTATTTCCTACTGAAATTTGTCAACTTTCTTTTCCACTCTTCTATTCATCTTCTATTGTATCTAATTTACTGTTTATATCCTGTAAAAGTTCCATCAAACTATGAGAGTTTACACTATCTTCGTCCATTTCTTACGAAAAAATTAAAAATACAAATGTGTGTCGCAACATTCAAATTAGGCGCTATATCTGAAATACCCTTTATACAGTGCATTTTGCTAATTTGGGTTTATTAAAACCAAAGCAAATCGTATTATCAAGAACATAGTACAACAGTATTATGCTCTTTTTACGGTAATCGGATGTACATAAAAAAACTATTCAATGGCATCATAGCAAACTGTAATCATGAAAAACAAAAAAGATTCGGGATGGTTTTACACCAACCTCATGTTATTATATTGTAAGTAATCAACAATAATTAATTAAGAAGTGCTATATATACAGGGTGTTTCCGAAATAAGTACGTTATTTTTATTTCGTAATAGAATTCGTCAGTCAACAACTTTTTTGAGTACTTTTTTTGCATATCTTAGTTATTAAGTTGGATTTTTTTTTTTAAATTAGTTTCAAATATTGCTACCTGCCTATGGATGACGAAAAATATCACGTGTTCCATTGTAATCGTCAAAGAAACAAATGTATTATACTTCATTGTAAAAATTGTCGGGAAAATGACTTAATTACGAAATAGACATAGAAATTTTGTTGTTCTCAACGACTTCTATCACTAGTTACAATTAATGTAATTATTTCGGAAACACCCTGTATGTAATGTACTGAAATTTGTAAGCACAATTAGCAGTTCAACGTAAAATAGTTATACTCGATTTCGTAATTATTAATATTCAATTAGTTAAATCTAGTCATTGAAATTTAAAAAATGTTGAAAGAGTACTATCAAACCCCACTCATTGGGAAAGTCCCTCGTGGTGTTAGCGAATTCTTCCATTTGCTATAGCACAGCTGACATTAACACGCCAACAATTCGGTGTGCTAGCTATGCCATTGTGCAAGGTTGTGCATTTCTAGGTCATAAAAAGAACAATACCTGCAGTTCGAATGCCAAAATTTTGTTGTTCGCCAAGGGAGACAAACTGCCAGTCAACATCGCCCTCAACTTCTTGCATATCTTCGTTGTCAAGTAATGCAACTTCCGGCTTCATAGAAGCAGTGCGCATAACAGGACCCATTACTAAAGGTAGATATTGCTCGAATCTTCTGCCCATTACCTGAGTTACAATTGTTGTAATTAGAACAAGCGATTCTATTGCATTGCAACAGTTAAACTCAGCTAATGCAATATGACACAATGAGTTATATCAATTTGAAAATATTGTTGACAATCATTTTTTATAACCGAACTTGTTGTGTCTAGAATATCTTCTCAATGCTATATCCTATCATCAACTTACTTTACAGATACGAGACCACGCCGAAATGAGGTAGCTAGTCTGAGGATCGTCATCAGGAAGTTCACCTCCACCTTCGCCATGCGTTTTCAAGAGCATATCCATAACTTCACTAGCGTCATTCATAAATTTCTCAGGTCCAACTGCTAAGCCAATAAGAGAGACACATTCAATTGCTTTGCCTCGCAATAGCTTCAGCTCTTCTTTATTAGCGTTTTGTATAATGTACTTTAAGCAGGGCATAAGGCGATCATAATAGGCAATAAATTCCTTTTCGGCAGTATCAGCTACACTAGCGATAGTTGTAACTACCTGTTCGAGCACTAATTTCGTACCCTTCTCGACAAGCTCTTTGAATTTAGCTGTTAATATTCCTTCTAGTTTAGACATTAGGCTGTCCAGGTATCCCGTTAAAATATGTTTGGGGCAGTCTTCAGAGAAATTAACGAGCGCAGCGCCTAGAACAATGTTAAATTTTACTATGCAACACAATTTTATTTTAGATGTAAATTACCTGCATGAGCTTGCACTCTGGGGTTGGCATTATCATCGAGTACCATTAACAAACCAGGTACCACGCGATCGTGGAATTTCTTTTCAAATACAGGTGCAAAATCGGTGGACATCTGCCCGATAGCATTGCAAGCCGCATAACGTACTCTAGGGTGTGGATCTTGAAGATATCTGCATGTAAGGAATTGAAACATTACGAACGCTCAACATTTGACAAAAGTAATACTACCTAAGTACACCTTCCATCACACCAGGTACACCATCCATAATTTGTGGGAGCATATCTTCCATTTGCTTCTGACAACCTTCTCCAATGGCACCTAATGCCATCAAAGCAGCGTGTCTTTGTTTCCAATCGGCATTTGCTAACATTGCTGGCACATTTTGCGAAACCAGGGGCAGAATGGTCTTTCCACCTGCATACAATCGATAAAATAATAATCCTACCTTGAAACATTTGATAAACTAATACAGTGTTCGGTATTAAGAGAAATACTAGCACTTGACGTGATTAAAAATAATCTTTTTCATCTATAAAAAATTAACTATTTATGATACAGAAACGAAACTTTGAAAATTGTTACTACTAGAGATGTCTAAATTCTCCTAGTTCAAAAATATTCAGCAAAAGACTATCGAAATTAATGTAACCTTTGTGCACGATGTAACTAGTCAAGTGCTAAATAATAGTATATTATGTTATTAGGAGTAAAAGTGATACTTTGTGTGCTGCAGCCGGATGCGTATGACTGACGAATGTAAGCGACAAGTCCGGGTGAGTCACAAAAAATCACTTTTAATCTGAATAGCATAATGCTATTTTATTTTTAAACGCCCGAACTAATATAAATATTAGTAATTTGTACTAGTTTTGAAAGTCATACTTTTTTTCATGAATTTGCAGTTTGATCAAGTTCAATCAAGCAAATGAATAAAAAAAGAGACTTTCAAAACGTGTTGGACACGTAGTTTTTTTTGCATAGTGATCTCTTGGTCAAAATTTAGTCGAAAACGACTTCGGAATTGACAACTGTCAAATTGACTTTAAAATAAAAAAAAAAGAAAATGCAATTTTTTCACGATTTCTGCGTTAAAAAAAGTGGCTTTCAATAAGATTTTTCCTTAAAAAATGACTTTCACGATCACTATGCAAAAAATATATTTATTTGAAATCTGCATTAAAGTACCTCGAAATCGTCATTTAAATACAAGAAATCTGCAGTAAAATAATCCATTGTTTTACGACTCTTTTGTAGGTGGTGAGGCAACAGATAAACGTCAACCGACATTAACATAACCTACAAATGTTGGTTGAAATGTTGTCATTTCACGATTTCTCGATTTCAAATAAAACATAATGTACTCCTCGGCACTGAAGTTCCTTTTTATCCCTCATGTGGTTTATTTGCCTTGACCCTATGAAACGGGTCAACTCGTGCCACCTGTCTTTACTCATTTTACTAGGGATGTCGTACCCGGTCTAAAATCAAACCCGGGTACCCGAAAGCAGTACCCGGGTACCCCCGGGTACCCGAAATATATAACAAAAATGTTAGTGTACATCTGAACATCTGAAGTAACTACAAATTGCTTTCTTTTACACCGCGAGTTTTAAATTGAACTAAATTGAAATAGTACCTACTCGCCAATTCAAACTGCAAGTCGTCTGTTATTCGTAAGTATTTTCAAACTTCCAAGTGTTATCAAATTCAAGTACGTGACTTTTTGTCCGAAATTGGTAGCATCAATCAACATCACACACAGGATGTTTATGTTACTTCATCCCATACTGAAGCAATTTAATGGTACTATTGACGGGTTGAATATTTCGGTGAAGCGGATTTATTACCTTCCTTATATGAAACAAAAAACATTATGTGGTATGGGATCACCCCATCCCATTCTTGTCATTACTGCATGGTTATGTTTTTCTAGCGCTTATTGCTATTATTTTTATTATCTCCGAAAAAGGCTGACTTCTTGGAAATTACATAATTTACTAGTCGGGTACCCGGGTCCTGAAACTACACCCGGGTCGACTATTACCCGGGTCGACCCGGGTACCCGGGTACCCGCCGACATCCCTACATTTTACATCTTTTCATTATATGTTAATTAGCAATAAAGCCTGACAGTAAGTGTTCTTGTGTTTATTCATTTAGTTTAGCATTATAGAGTAATAATTGATGTATACGCAGTCAATGAGTATAGAGTGTAACGCCACGGAACAAAGCTAAAGATACAGAAGCGACACTTCACTAGCGGCACTTTGAAGTTCGTGGGTCCCCGTGACGCAACAAGGGCAGCGGGCAGCCATAAGCCTGGCTAGTAAAGTAGGCTTTGGCAAAGCATGCGGTATACAATAAGTATAAGTCATTTATTGAGTTACAATTTGGTCTTGGCCAAGGCCAAGAAGCGATTTATTTATTAGGCTATTTTTACAGGATCTTGTTATGACTAAAAACAAGATACAAATACAGTTTGCAGGTTATACAATTAAATATAAGGCTTCTGCGCCAATATGTTCTACATCTACAATATACAGTATTAATAAAAAAGTAAATACAAATTACATATTACACATATATATTGAAAATGCCGCAGAATAATACATTTTCGGTTTTTTTAATTTGTAGTTTTTAGAGCTCTATTTGAATATTTTAAGATATAAAAAATTCGTAATTGTATAAAAAGCTTTATAATGTAACTGTATGGGAAATATTCGCAAGGGTGGTTAAATTATTTATTTTGTAAAATCTCATACAGATTTTTGCTTATATTTTGTTGTAAAATCAGTCTTGCAATGTTGCGTAGAAATTCTGCTTCAAGTTCCCGTATAAATTCGGTGAAAATTAATGCGGGAGTTCTAAGATTTCCAAATACGTCTTTATTTTTGTTTTTATACTATTTGAAACGAATGCAGAGATCGCTTTCTGCACTATGAGCAGTTTCTTTAGAAAATTCTTCACATTTTGTACATATATGAATAGATAAAGATTTTTTAACTAAATATCCACACACATAATACAATGCATTTTCTTGTACTACATTTTTTTATAATCTGTAGCAGAAACAGCTAGTGCCTTTGACGTTTCAGTTGCTATTATTCCTTCATGGACACTGTTACTGGATATTGTACATAAAGAAATATGGTTTAGTGTTGTGGTTAGATTATCGAAATCTTCTGCGCAGTTAGCATTATTGGAATGTGCGAGATAGTGCATACAAAATAATTTTTTAAATGTCCACATAAATTGTATGGGAGTAGAGTTATAACAACTTCCACTTTGCTGTCGCACATTGCAGAAAGAGTTTTCTAAACAGTCCTGATTCAGTCGCCTAGTAAATAAGTGAATGTTGTATTCTTTCAAATAATTTTTAAGTTGCTGTTTTTTTACAGTTCGGTGCGGAACACCAACTTCCGCCCTTCCTAATCGATTTTCGATTCATTATGTTAGTAACACTACACCGATCAAGTGGTAACGCTAGGCAAGCTGTAGCCAAGCGCTGGAGTTAAAATGCAAAGTTTACTAGTCAGAAGGCGGAACTGCAGTCTCGTGACGTCACGAGTACGGCGACACAATTAGCTCAGGAGTGTCGCTTCTGTATCTTTAGCTTTGTTCCGTGGTAACGCGCCGCGATTTTGTGAAAGAACACGTCGACAGTGCAGTTTAGTTCGGGGAATAACCAGTCGGTATGTGAATCAACGCTAGAGGCCTGCAAGAGGATTCATTCGCGCCAAAGTCGGCGAACGCAACGAAGCTAAAAAGCCTGCGAACAGCGCGGGCTAATTGATTCGCAAATAGCGAACCAAGTGAAGCGGTATGTGCTACTCCCACTGTTTAACCAGAGATCTCCGACAGGAGCCAACCAGGAAGTTTAGCAGCTCCTTGAAGACGCTAACGACTGCCGAATCGACAAGTTCAAAAGACGTTTCGACAGCAGCCTGGGCTATGAGAGAAATAATAAAGGAAACCAGGTTAGTCCTATGTGAGAATTACGCAATTGTCAGCGAATGTGTCGCTGACTGATAAGAGTCAACTACCGGACGGCTTGACGTCACTTTGCTGCCTGTGCATGTGGAGGCGATGAATCACAACGCGTCCCCATAAAACAAGAATAGACAACTGCAGGTACGAACCATTTTGAGTGCGTGAAATTAACTTTACCGACGCTATTAAACGCTCGTCATTTAATAAGGTACTCTCTTATGCGTAGTGTATAACTACTTTGTGTGTTTGTTTCCATGTATCTTTTTCTTTGTGTGTTCCTGTTTATTTACAGATTATATGTATTCATTGTAAATTGTTGGGCTTTTTATTGTCATTAAGGTTTGTATTGGTGAGTACAACATTTCAGGTGTCCACCAGCTTGGCCTTCAACAATATTCGCTCCCTTAGCCACTCTGGGAATGTAAAAAGAATCTCATAGCACACCGACTCATTAAGCTAGCAAACCCAGGGCATTTTAAAGTAATGATTCAGTAGGTGTAGGGTTCGGAGTAAGAGGCTGCGTTACACCTACTGGCCTCTGCAACTAAATCCACATTCGTGATAAAAAGCTTGCTATACAAACTACTATTTTCAAAAATTGCAATTATAGAAAATTGACGTCTATGTCAGTTTCCAACAATCAAGAAAGCCAAGAAATATTCGAAAGCTAATCAAGTTCCAATTAGCATAGAACAGAGGTGAATGGAAGAGTCCAGGAGAGGCCTACGTTCAGCAGTGGACAGATAAAGGCCGACTATGATGATGATAATGAATGAAGTTTTGAAGTAGTTTTACTCCGCCAGTATAAAAGTAACCACTTTTATGCCTAAGCATAAAAGTAACACATTTACCTTATCAACCAAGTCACATAAGTAGTTGCTTTTATAACTTTTGAAAACAAATAAATTTATTACTAAATACTTTTAGGAACAACTCCTTTTTTCAAACAAGATAACCGTTGCTATAACTCTTAGAGCACATATTTTAACACCTATAAATGCAGTATTTACACAAATGTAGAGGATGTTTTTTAAAATTTGACATCGAAAACCATACACAATTTATACTTTCTATTATTTATAATGTGCAAATCAATCTTTGACATACCTGAATAACATTTCAAGACAATCTTATTTTTTTTATCAAAGTTTAAGTCTTGAGTAGTCAAGTACCCATTCAATAAAAATGTAGTTACATATTGTAAGAAAGTTTCTTTAAATTAAAAAAAAATATGTTACAGGCAACTTGTATAATTCATTAATTTTATACCGGGTGTCCATTCTCAAAGTCGAACATAGGCAATTAACATTAGTACATTCACTCGTTCTTTATTGAAATAATTCAGTTTTCTGTAGATAATTTTAACAGACGTTGACAGAAAATACCTGTTTTTTCGCCAAATAATTACCAATTTTTTTGACAAATGCTATCGAACTTGAAAAGCAAGGCATGGCATATTTAAAAATTCCCAAGTTTTAAATTAGTATTTTAAAATAAAAATCGCATCTTGAATATTATTATTGGTACCATTTGATGCGTAATAATTTTGTCTTTCCATTGATACCATTACCTTCTCGGTAACTTGAGTTGGCGAGCAGGAATCTGCAAAAACGTTCAATACAATGTTAATCGCCTATGTTCGACTTTGAGAACGGACACCCGGTATAATGACTAGGCATTTTATGTAATTTCATAAATTGCCTTGTTTGATTAATGTTTGTCAATATTAAACATAATGGCAGCCAATTGTCAGCATTATATACAATGCCTAGGCATTTTATAACGGGTGTTCATTTGAATTTGTGCTGTAATTAGCTGCAATCGTTGTGCACGTACGTCGCAGTATATTCAACAAGCACATTTTTAACTGTCAGAACACGTATAGTCCGTTTTTTTCCTATAAAAATTTTCAAGGTCAAGATAAAATTGGCAAAACTGCTTTTTTAAAATTATTAGAAAATTTATTTTCGTCAGGTTTTTCTGTAAACGACTTTTGTCACTTGGACATTTAAAATTAAATTGTCAGTTTTTCTTTTTTGAAACTGAATACGCGTAAAAAACAGAATCTTTTAAAATTAAATGTAGTGAAGTGTGCAGAGGAGCTGTTGGATCTGCATCTTAACACACCAGAAGAAGACTTTTATGAAAGATTAGCAAGAGCTTTTGATGTACAGTCGTGTGCAAATAAATCTGGGACAGTGTTTTTTTCACATGCAGATTCAGTTAAGAATTTGAAGAATATTTCCATGGATTTCCTCTTATCAGAGAGAGTTACGGGTTTCAGTACCTGCTAAAGTTTAATGTAACTCTTTCTGATAGCAGGAAATCTATGGAGATATTCTTCAATTCTTAACTGAATCTGCATGTGAAAAAAACACTGTCCCAGATTTATTTGCACACGACTGTACATAGAACTTTAATGCCAGATTTTAAATTTCCCACCAATTTTTAGTCCCAAAAAGTTACTAAAACAAATCCTACCAACATATATTTTTTTAAAGGAATCCAAGTTATGCCAACATAAACCCTAAATTCTTTGACCTTGAAAATTTTTATAGGAAAAAAAACGCACTTTAACTGCTTTTTGTAACCTCTTTTACCAGCACTAGCAACAAGCAAATTTTTGACGTTAAGTTACTTGTTATTATAATAATAATAATAACTTTCCATTATCAATCATTTGTGTATTATTTGAAGCAAATCTTGTGTGTCATCCTAGCTTGTTTAGGTTAGTTGCCGCCTTTGATTGTATATCTTATATGCATCTTCAGGGCTCGCATCAACTTAAGCAAATTTATCCGCACAAACGCTATGCGTGCAAATTTGCTCTAGTCAGCACAGGAAAATGTACAAGAAAATTTCACTAAGTACCAAATAGAGGCAAATTTTGATCAAAACATAATTATCTTGACTATTTTTCTAAATGTATTCGTACAGTATCGTTTTAACAAATGCAACGAAGTTTTAACTAAAATACACACAGTGTGTACCCGCGCCTGCAATTTATCAAACTCTTTGTTTACATCGTAGTCGGCTTATGGATGAACGGACTTGAGTAATCAACTAGGGCTGTGCAAATCTAAGATTTTTCAAATCAAACTTCCAGCATTTTTGTCTCGAACTGTCTCAAATTAAACTTGAACTTTGAATAGTAATTTACATAGAGTTTTTCAAATCAGAGCTCCTGTGAGAGGACGCGACTTATAGGTTATGGTGATGGACACAAACGTGAACAATTAATATTAGATGCTTAAGTTTTCGTTTGAATTTGGTAATTACGATGTGTAGAATGTTTTTCCCCAATGTAAGGAATTGTTGCACGTGCAGGCATATTAATGGATAGATTAAGGTTCGACCGCAGCTGCGACTGCGGGCGTATTAAGTTACTCACACAGGGCCCTGAACCATATATAGTTTTCTGCTTTCAGCTTAATAGTGAATTATGTGGTCACATAATTCACACTTTTCTTACAGGAAACTGAAGATATTTGGGCATAGTCTAATTGGGGAATTCGTCACGCAGCGAAAGCCAAATAGGGATTAAAGTGGCAATTTAGTCACCCTGCGGTAGAAATACTGCCTCATAATGGAAACATTATGATTGGATAATTACCCAGCGGAAACGCTGTGATTGGTTATAGGGTGGAATCACTACTGGTATTTCCGAGAGGGGCTATTTAAAGGGAAACTTGACAGAGTCAGGACAACAGTTTGGGCACCTTACTTGATCCCTAATTACGTGTTTGTCGCTACATTCGATCAGCGGGCAATTTCATCGCTACAGCAGACGCGTGTAATTACTATTACCTTTAATTGCGTACTTGACGCTACATTTAATCAGCGGGCGATTTCATCGCTACAGCAGATTGAGGGAGGCAGGCGCAATTTCCTTTACAACTCTCAAGTCCTTCTTTGCACTGACTAAGTCGCAGTATTGCTATTATTACACAAACAATTGAAGCGTATTACATTTCCCATTAGACTGTGCCCACTACAGAGAGGTAAAGGGAACAATTTGGTTGTTTAAATTTAGTTTTATACACGAGAGTATAGGGTTTATTGGTTTAATAAATGTATAAAGCGTTTTTGGCGTTTTATTTCATCAAAGTGTGTGTATGAGCCTACTTAAATGAAGAACTTGCAGTTACGAGGGTTATAAGAACCCTAAGGGTCCACAAGTTACGAGAACTTGTTTAAATCATTCATAAAATCTGTTAAATTAAAACAAAGTGATGTACACAACGTAGGGGGTTATAGATCACTAGAGGCCATCAGAAGACACCGGCGTGCGCATTTACGACACCACAAGTCTGTCTCGTTACACTACCAAATTAAAATAGCACCATTAAAACAAAAGAAAAGTAAACTTTTATTACTAATTGTGTACCTAATTATTACAAAAGCAACAAATAGTTGCAAAGTTGAGTTCAAAAATTTGCCCTAGAATAAACACAAACCAAAGAAAGTGCAAAAGCTATCTAAAGGAGAAAAAAAATAACATCAGAAAGGCTTAAGAAGAGGAACAGTTGATGCACACAATATTCCACAAATCTCAAATTACGGGAGTCTCAAATTACAGATTAATTCTGTGAAAACCCAAATTGAGGAGCATTTTCCATTGCAACAAACTGCTCATGCAGAAATAAATTTACAAATGATTTGAACGAAATCAGAAATAATCCTACTTAATACTCAGATACACCTATAAGCCTCATTTCAAATATGTATAAGCTCTTCGCCAACATACGACATAACATTAGATAAGAGTTACAGCTCAGGTATTAACTTGCATGTAGGTCAACAATGGATGCGGAGTCGCCGAAATTGGTATAGCGATGGAGCTCATTTACTCCGCAGTCACCTAACTATGAATATCAGGTACATTCTAGTATAAAATGAGTGCAGCGGAGCGACAGCATGGCTCAAACTTCAGCTTGTCTTTGTTCCTCCTAGAGCTCACTCATTCTCGAAATGTAAGCAATATTTGTTGAGCTGTAACCCTATCAACAAGCAGGATTTAGGAAAACTTGTGCAACTATCGGCCATCTGGTAGATAACCGAAAAAACATACAGAATTCAATATCCTTATGTACACAGCTTCTATAGATTACACAAAAGCATTAACTTTAAAACACCCAATATTCGATAAGCACTGAGAAATATAAGGTGGACGTTAAATACATCACACTAATACTTGGGAACATTTGTGAAAACACCGAAAGAAACGATAGAGAGAAATGGCACTACTCTTAAAATTAATTAGTTGTTTGACAAGGAGATTCACCATCACCATCTTTATTAAGGCCCTGAACACACGGGATTCCGTTTCCCAGATTCGGAATGCGGGATACAGAATCTGAGTCTGTTCGGACACGGCGACTGAATCTCAGACGCGGGCCTTCAGTCACTTGCAGTGCCGTGCTGTTATGGACCTAGCATTGCTGTTCTTTGTTTCTGTCGAATTAGTCTAGAAGTGCTGTATTTAAAATCAGGGATTGGGCTCTACTAAGCTAATAAATTTTTCATTGTCAAATAATGTACATTCTATGATCGTTGTGTAGTAATGAACGCCTTGCTTATTCGATTTAAATAGAAGTTGAAGAAAATCTGCTACGCCTATGACATGATATCATATGTTCTGGCTGGCAAAAGTAGGCGAGTCCAGGCCGTGGTACACGTGGACTCATATCCTCTATATCAGCGTTTCTCAAACTGGGGTCCGCGGACCCCCGGGGGTCCGCAAACGCAATCTAAGGGGTCCGCGAGTTAAGCCCAAATAGATCTATTATTGATCAATAGGTATTCCTATATGGATAATATGTATTTATATAAAACTGACACAGATTTAAAGATTAACTTTTTTGTGCAATTATTTTGAACCATTTTAGGCATGTTTTTCCAGCCGGTAAAGTTCGACAGACCTCCCCAAATAACTGCTCGTGCGCTTACTCGATAACGAAAACATCAGTGGTTAAAATTTGGTGGTTAAAATTTGACGCATCTAATGCCATTTTGCTCGACATATTTATGTGAACGAGCGTCCTCTACAATTGTGTACATAAAATCAAAATACGGAAATTGCTTAAAAAATGTAGAACCACAACTACGATTAAAACTTTCTACTTTTGAGCCAAACGTTTTTAATCTTATTTCTGTAAAACAACACCATCCTTCGCAATAACAATAGTTATTATTATGTATGATTAACAATTCACATTATATTAATATTATTATTATTGTACGCCTGTATTGATACTACAGATTCCATTAATTTTGTAAGTGTTCTTGTGTTTTTACTAGCCCGACTTTAATAATAAAAATATCGAGCTCTCAAATATTATTTAATTTTAGTACCTATACCTAATGTAGCAGCAAAGTAAACTGTTTTCAAGGTCACAGGGGTATATAAGTCATACACTATCTATGGTCGATAAAATTTTATGGGGGTCCTCGAATTTTTCTAAGCAAATAAGGGGTCCGCCGATGCCTACAGTTTGAGAAACGCTGCTCTATATGCTCCAATGGTAAATCGGTATCCGAGATACAGAATGTGTCGCCGGCGGCCGATTTTCCTTATCTCTCCATTTCGGCCGCCGGCTACAAATTCTGTATCTCGGATACCGATTTACAATTGGAGCATATAGAGGATATGAGTCCACGTGTACCACGGCCTGGACTCGCCTACTTTTGCCAGCCAGAACATATGATATCATATCATAGGCGTAGCAGATTTTCTGCAACTTCTATTTAAATCGAATAAGCAAGGCGTTCCTTACTATACAACGATCATAGAGCGTACATTATTTGACAATGAAAAGTTTATTAGCTTTGTAGAGCCCAATCCCTGAGTTTAAATACAGCACTTCTAGACTAATTCGACAGAAACAAAGAACAGCAATGCTAGGTCCATAACAGCACGGCACTGCAAGTGACTGAAGGCCCGCGTCTGAGATTCAGTCGCCGTGTCTGAACAGACTCAGATTCTGTATCCCGCATACCGAATCTGGGAAACGGAATCCCGTGTGTTCAGGGCCTAAACGCTGCCCATATAAAAATAGAAGTGGAAGTGGCTGCACATCTGGCAAGGTTAAATAACAGACGGACAAAAGTGATAACTTGATGGTCACCAACATCGGTAAAATGAAAACGTAGATAACCAAAGAGATAGACAGATGAGATAGTGAAAATGGTCGGCCAAAATAGACGAAGAAAACACAAGAACAATAGTGAATGAATCATGTGGAGGCTTTTGTTCAACACTGGGATTTCTAATGGCTCAGGACAATGTCCTACATGGAGTGTAGCAAATTTTATTATTATTATTAAAAATAAACAGTTGTTTACTTTTAAAATGTCCTTTCACAATCACAAATCATCACTTTTTTATAAGTAGGCACCGACTGCTTCTATCTTATTCCTATTACACCGTCATGCTCAAACTTTTAATAAATATATTGCATGGAACGCTTGTTTGGACGTATGTGTGCACATGACATTTTTTACATATTTTGGGGTGTAGCAAATATCCACAAATATTTGCTCCACGGTTTGGTAACCGTCTCTAATTGAGCAGCTTTTTTGATCACTAAACAAATAATAAATAATGCAAACATAACCAATCAACTTCAAACACTTCACAATTTTCTCTTGAAACACATGAATAAATCAATGATCGATCAACAAATAGAAACAAACCTAATCCACACGCCAAGCGATCTAGAGCAGCTTCAGCAACCACATTATTGCAATCATTGTCTTCATCCAAAATCTCATCAGCTTCGGCCCACCCGTCCTCTTCCTCAAGATCGGCCATGAACTGGAGAATGAGAGGAATCAGCTGTTCTAAATACTTTCCGGCTTGCTTTCTAATCATAGGGGCTGCTGTTTCAGCCAATGTGACCATCACCTATGAAAATCAACAATTTAAAACACATTTTGAGATAAACTACAAATCCGTACATACTTCTAAAGATAACTGTCTCCAACTATCCAAAGCCGAGGCATCGCTAAAGGTCTTCATACATAATTCATAAATTGGCAACAGCTGTGGTCGGAGGTACTTTGGGGTGTTCTCTGCTAAATCTATGAGCACTTTTAAAAGGGCATCATCGTCTTGGTGCTGTACGCTTTCTGCAATGACAGTTAGCATGCCCGGCAATAAATCAGCGAAATGTTTTAAAATTTGGCTCTCTTTTTCATGAATCAGGATGAAAGCACCAATAGCTCTAACTGCCTGGAAGCGCACTTCGTAGCTGTCCGACTGGGCAAGGCTTTGGTGTAACATCTGTTTGATGAGGTCAAGATAGTTGGACTGTTGGTTGCCAAATACGCCTGGCACGGATGTGAACATTTGTAGTGCGGCTTCCTTCAGAACAGGGTTTGGTGCATTTGCACACTGACACAGGAACTAAAACAAAATCTTTGCTGAGTTACTACTTTTCAAGATGAAGAGATAAATAATGTTCATGACAATTCAACACATCTGTCAAATAATTTAAATAGACCAACGACAATGTAGCGTTGTTCTGTTTTCAGCCAATAAAAAATAATTATATCAACATAACCACTTGTGATCCTAGCAACATTTTTTGACATTTTCAATGTGATGACAGTTATTATAATTTTTCGTTTTGGTTGCTCCTATGGAAACAAACTCACAGCAATTCAAATTTCCCGTAAAAATTTGCTCTCAAAATGAAATTTTACAGTTACATATATTCGTTGAATTTTCACATATAATCTCATAAGAGCATTAATTCTTTCCGGAAATTTTTTTGAGTGCGTTCCAACAACGTCGTATTAATTTGCCCGAGCGGGACGCGAGGGCAAATTAGGAGGTTGTTGAATGCACGAAAAATAATTTCCGGATATGAATTAATGCTCGAATGAAGATTCGGTAAGAAAATCGTAACGACACAAACCCTAAAAAGAAGTAATGTCTACCTACAAAAAATTTCCAAGAAATTTTTTTGTTGTCTTGGATACGGCTCGTGAACTAATTTTTCTATTGGTCATTAATGAGTGTCGTACGATTTTCCCTCAAATACCATTCTTATAATTATATCAACATAACCACTTGTGATCCTGGCAACATTTTTTGACATTTTCAATGTGATGACAGTTATTATAATTTTTCGTTTTGGTTGCTCCTATGGAAACGAACTCACAGCAATTCAAATTTCCCATAAAAATTTGCTCTCAAAATGAAATTTTACAGTTACATATATTCGTTGAATTTTCCCTCAAATACCATTCTTAGTCAAAGTTAAGTAGCATATTTTTGCAGTGGTATCACTACTCGTGTCCATTGCGCTTAGGTTCGATCCATTCGCGATACCACAGCAAAAATATTCGACATAACTTTGACTACTTAAGGCATTATAAGTGACAATTCCACTTCTATACAACAATCTATAATATAATTTTCCTTAATGTGTGTCTGTGGCACAAAATAAAATCTCACGGTTTTGGTTTTGTTTTTCTTATCTTAGCGCTCGGCTCGGAGCTTGACCTTTCGCGTATCCTATTTCACGTGCGCGCCGATAGTAGACTCGCAGCGCGCGGTTTGCTTGTAGTACATTAAGTATGGAGAACGGTAACCCTTAACATTCGATGTGCTTATAAATTTTTTTTCTACGGTCACCTCTAAAACTGATGATTAAAAGCTCACTGTCCACGTGAAAAGTTAGTGATTCACACATTTTTTCCCTAGTAACCATTTTAACATCGCAACCGCGTAAACAATGTCTTAATGAAATAATCACGTGACTTCATTTTACTTTACGCATCGCCATGGCTACCTGATTATTATTGTAATTCGTCATTTTTCTGGAATTGTCATAAATTATTGGCAATATATCACGGCGCGTCCATTATCATGCAACAGTTTCATTGAATTTGTGAGTTTTGGTGAAGTTGAAGATGGAATCTGAAAATAATTGCATCCCGCCTGAAGCATTAGAAACCAATGAGTTGTTGCCGGCCAAATCGCGTGGTCTTTATGAACGGCGGTATAACGACTTCATCAAATTGTGTGAATCGAAAAAAAATTCAATTATTTTAACAATTTTGTCATTTATTTAGGACTGCAGAAAAAAAATTTTATTTCCGAGCGTAAAAAGCCATTTTGGTATTTGGTTGTTTTTCGCGCCTCGCTACCGCTCGGCACAAAACTCGCATCCTCATGCCAAGATGGCTCTCTTTACACACTAAATACATCCTTTATCTAATAGACTTGTCTGTCCGTCCGGGACGCTGTTTCAGCAGCCAAACCGTAAGAGATACAGAAAAAAGTTATTAAAGTTATATGTTTGGAATGGTCATGTCAGCTCAGGAAAACGAATTTCAGTCACGTGACACTTCCGGTTTTCGAGAAATCACAAAAAAGACCGGTTTTCAAATAGAACGCGGAGCTGCGACCCTCTGCGTCTTAAAACCTCGATCGGTTAGGCAACCACTTTGACACCTTCCAGGTCTGGGTACAGTTTTTATTTAATACGCGTTCTATTTGAAAAACAGTCTTTTTTGTTTTTTTAAATGAGACATATGTCTCACTGGATTGCTAGTAAATATCTATTGCACGATCGGAATTAAAATTATACAAATAAATTATTTACTGAGAAATTAAAACGAACCAAATACATCAAAATGATCGAAGTGATATGGCACACATCACTAGGTAATTCATTTGTTATTTGCCAAATAAAGTTGCATAAAATTTTGCATGCAAGACTAATAATTTTGATTGTTTTTTAAAAAAGCATCAGTAAGTATTTTTGCTGTTCAGTTTTTAGATCGATAAGTAATTTTGCTGTCGTCGTAGTTATAGCAACTGGTAAATTCTACTTACTGTCATGGAAACACCCATGGTAAATGGTCAGAAATAACCGATCTTGCAAAAATAGCTATTTGTGCAACAGGTGCTAAAAGTGGATGTTTATGCACGAGTTTGCACACAATATTTTTTCTACGGCCTTAAATTTACTGTTATTAATCCATAAATGTCGATTTAACAAAGGTTTGCATTTATGACAGTTATAATTTATGTTATAATAAAGAGACGACCTTGACACGCAGGTGAATGTTTCTGCAGCCAGTACCTGTCAAAGTCAGTTATCAAAGGTAATTATAATAGTACACATCTGACTTTATTCATTACATAATGCTTTAATTATTTAAAAAACACTTTACCTCTAACGAAAGAAGTAACTAGAATAACTTTATAACATCACTTCCAGTTCAAAATTCTAAATTCCATACCAGCTGTTTACTTTTAGCACATGGACTAAAAGTAAACAGCTGATTTAACTTTTAACACGCTAAATTATAAAACGTCACTTTTAGTGAAAAAAGCTAGCGCTAAAAGGCCTACTTTTAGTAGTGGTCGTAGAAAAAAGTAATTTAACACTGATGCTTGTGTTGACAGATCCATTTATAAAAACGAATTCTACTAATATCTCGATTTGGAAATATTTCTAATGCAAATATCTTATCTGAAATACGAAACACCGTGCCAACAAATACCAGAAAAAGTAAGAAATCTATTTGGAACCAATTTGACGTTTTTTTTTGCGAGGAAAACTATGATTTAAATGGAGCAGAACCGCTTAAAAATGTCGCAGAAATTTTAATGGATTGGGCTTTTAACATGAAAAAGAGGAATAGAGATGATTACAAAAAGTATGTAATAAAAATCATACGGAATACTACGGCTAAAATGATGTGTAAAGTATGGACTTCAAAAGATTTAATATTACTTTTGATTTCTTCTCATATATACAGAGTGATTTTTTTTTTAAAAACTGAATTGAAGTACACCCTGGATAGTCTGAATCAGTTGGCAGTACTGAAGTACATTGTCAGTCTATGTCAATTTTTTTTGTTTGTTATTTGACGCACACTGATGCAAAACATAACCTGCAAATCTCGAATTTGACATAGACTGCTTCAATGGGCAAACTTCAATTTGATCATGGCATGCTGCAAATGAGTTTTTTTGGAACACACAATACAATAGGCCCATGTACCATGAGATAAAAAAAATGATTCTTAGCAGGCCTTGATATGTGTTGACACAGACTGACGTAAAACTCAACCTGCAAATCTCGAATTTGACATAGACTGACAATACACTTCAGTACTGCCAAACGTATAACACATATCAAGGCCTGCTCAGAATCATTTTTTTTTATTCATGGCATGAAGCAACTATAGGTTGTAAAGGGTTGTGTGTGAGTACATCGTGTGTTATTAGTTTTTGAAATTCTACATTTGCTCTTTTAATAATCAAATATACAAACAAAATTTGGTGTAGCAATGGGACAACCCCTATCAAGTACGATAGCCGACTTAGTTTTACAAAAAACTGAATCTGATATTTTAAATAATTTAAATGATATTACTTTCCATAAACGATATGTTGATGATATTATAATCAGTACAAATAAAAACAACATAAACAATATATTTAAAACCTTTAATAACTACCATCCAAGACTTCAATTCACAATTGAAAATGAAAAAAAAAACAATTCTATAAATTTTCTTGACTAAACACTAATAAGACTGATTCTGGCATGATTGAAACTAACTGGTTTAGAAAAGAAATTAAAACGGATAGATATTTAAACTAAAATAAATTCTCAAACTTCAGTAATATATAAAATAAGCGTAATTAACTGTTTAACATATTGAGCAATTTTACTTTCTACTAATAAACACCACAGTGAAAATATTAACAAAATTAAAAACATATTAATAAAAAATACCTATCCTATAGATTTCATCAAGTCAAAAATTAAAAAGAGAATAAATAAACTTAAAAACGAAAACACAAATACTAGAAAGGATTCCATTAATTTATACCCTAATTGCTTAGGGCCAAATTTCAACAAGTATCAATTTATAGAGAATTCAAATTACATGTCTATTCCATACATACCTAAATTGTCACAACAGTTAAGTAAAATTTAAAAAAATTATAACATTAAGGTTTCTTTCAAAAATAATACTATGGAAGACTATTTTTTAATAATTTAAAAGATAAAACTGAAATTCAATCAGAATCAAATATAGTCTATGAAATCAAACGTAATCATTGTGACGCTAATTATATTGGTCAAACTAAACAATATCGCAAGAAAAGCATATCACAACATAAAACATCTATTAAAACAAAAACTTTAACCCACAATAAACCAAATACTGCTAGATCTGATCATGCAGTTGACAATTACCACAATTTTAATTTTAATTCCCCTAAAATATTACGCAGAGAATGAAATTTAAGTAAACGTATTTGTTATGAAATGATAGCAATAAAACCAAATTCCAAATCAATTAATTATAAAACCGATATAGAAAATCTACGTTCAATTTATTATAACCTTCTCTAAATAAATTTAAACTAAAACATTTTTTTTTTGTTAATGTTAATTTTCTTCTAACACTTATTTGAATTTCCTTTAGAACTTCAATTTTACAAATAAATAAAAATATTATTTGGTCCTCACTTTGAAAACATCTTCATACAATTAAACATTGACATTTCATATCAAATTGTTAATTTCGTGACCAGTCATTAGTAAAAATTTAATCGCAAAGGTGCTATTTAAATAGTATTTCAGGGAGTGTTAATTCCTCCCTACAAATTAATATTCAATGTTTTTCTGCGTTTTTAATTTTGAAATTCCCAAGGTAAGGGATTTTTGTCATAATAAACATGCTTAATGATTTTCTAACCTCTTCTCTCATTTCCAGGGAAATATTTGTTGTTTAAAATAATCTTCTAAATATTTTATTACGATACTGAATCTGAAGAAGTTTGCGACGGGACGTTGCAAACGAAATGTAATTAAAGCAGGATGTTTTATTAAAAATTGGCGGTCGTTATTTTCCTGCCCAATATATCTAATCTCAAGGGCAACTGTTTTACTCTACAAATTCTTATATCCCTAGTTAATAACAATTTCTTTTATAATTGCATGTAGCTTGAAAATGTTTGCATTTGACATACCTATCCTACTGATAACTATAAAATTATTAAACTCACAAAAATTGTGACAGACATATCAACATTTAAAGCTGTAGTATCTCAGTTAAATCTCTAAACGGTTGAACTTTTAAAGTAATATGATGATAAGTTTATTTTGCATTGTTTTTTTTAATTCTCTGCATTTCTGTAGCGTTACATCGCACAGTCTTAAAGAAAAACAAAACATATCTAAACAAAGCAAGTCTTTGGAAAATGTTCCCCACAATTCTTTGTTGGTAGAAACATGAAATTCCAAATGAATTATGAATTTTATGCATCGATTGCAAATACCAGCTTAATAATTTTTTAATGCTTCTCTGCCTTGTTGAACTAAGTTACATTCAAAATAATGGTTTTACTAAGAATAACTTCTTAAACTTTATTTTTAAAAATTCCACTGTATTACCGTTTCTGAAATACCAACAATTGCTACCAAATTAAATTAATTTAAAAAAATAATGGAATTATATGAAAGCACTTGAACAACATACCTGTATAAACTCAGGCCACTGATTATTTCCATCATCATCAATTAGGTTTCTTGCAACCTCGGAGGCGACATCACACACTTTATGCCTCAGCTGCACGGACTGTTCTTGTTGAATGGCAAGCAGAACCTGTTCTTTCAGCTGTGCCTGGCTCTCTGGAGGCAACTTCGGGAAGAATTCCATGAATTCGTTGGCAAATAGACGCCGCAAAAGCACGGCGGCCATCTGACGAGCTTCATCACTAAGCGAACCATTGTGAACAGCACTCAGCAAGTGGCTGACTTTGCCCTCTACAATGAGCGAGTTGTAGGCTTCCTATGAACAATAGTAGTGATAAATAAATTATATAATAGACTGCAAACATAAAATAAAATTCATAATTTTTTTTAGACGTTTAAACCAACATACCATACTACGAGAGAGTTATAAGTTAGTATAATTTGTCCTACAGATTTGCATATACAGGGTGAGTTAAGATAGTGTGTTTAACAGTGTAATTTTCCCATTTAACACCACAATATTTTTATAGCACTATATAGATAAAAGTTAGTTCTTCCGAAAAAATGTAAAAAATATACAGGGTGTTATTTAAAATAAAAAAGTTGAATCTCACTGCTCAAACCTCAGTAGGCTATGAAATAAAATAAATATACAATAATATAGAGCATATAATTCTGAACATCTTTTGTTAATAAATTATTTTTCTAATATCAATATTAAATGAACTAACAGGGGGGGTGCCGCTATCTTAATTCACCCTGTATAATAATGTTAGCTTTCAAAACATTTAAGCCAATATTTTGTGCAATGTTTCCTGCTTCATAATCGTTCAGCATAACTTATTTTAAACATGGTATTGTACATGCTGTAGATTTACGATATTAAACTAGAGAAGGTTCCATTATAAATCAATAATTTTTTATATATTCCTATAAATGCTAAATAAATTCTCTTTAATGTTGAAAAATTACCTAAGCATCAAAACACTTAACGGCGTTTCCTTTAGTGCAAGAAATCTGAAAACTTCTGCAGAAAAGAAATCAAGCATTTGAATTGATAATAGTTACTTTATTTGCTATTAAATTTAGCCTTTACATTTAAAATGAAATAGCTTGTTTGCTGTATCAAAATGCGGAAGGAAAATTTGAGAACAATCAGAGCATAAAAGAGTGCCATACCTACTGAAGCTTGAAACTTAAAAACTTGTTTAAATTAAGAACGTACGAAATGCTGTTTAGTTTCTGGTCTGAAAGTTTAATTTTGTATCATTCCTAATACACAAACTAAAGATCGTATAACGTATAACGTCAAAAAGTTTAAATATTTACATAATTCTATATTTTGCCGCTCACTAATTTTTATTTATAATTATAACAACGAATATAAAGGATTTTCACATCACTTGTAAACTGATTATCATACATAAACAATTTGGACCAGTCGTGGTTTAATAAGCTTTTTTTAAAGAGTAATTAGATATTTTCAAAAATAATACAACACATTTCACAGATTCCAAAACAAGCCAAGCCATCTCTTGCTTTCTTTCTTAAAAAATTCAATAGTCATCGAGCCATTTTCGCAACCTATAAGTCACACCCCACAAAATTAGCTCGCCAAATATTGGAATGGGTCACATTTTTAAAATTTTATGTCTGCATAGATATTTCCAAGGAGACCTCCAACCTCAATATAGAATAAAAGATGTAGAAAACTTTCGATTTGTACTTATTCGATGCAGTTCAATTAAAAAGATAAAAATAAGAACTGGATCATTTTTGAAAACAATTCGCTTTGTTCTTACATTGAATATATGCTTCTTTTAATTGAAAGATGAGGCTTTTTGTTATGTATTTCAATAGTAGGCGCCGTGATACTTACACAGTTCAAAAAGTATACAATCATTATTATATTACAAATTTTTCCAACTTAACTATCCTTATTAGTATTGTAATATTACTATACTTCTGCTCCTAATTATTGAATATAATTTTTGATCTTAGCTATTAACCTGGCATTTCACCCATCTCGATTCTTAAGACAGAAGAGTGTTTATAATACTAAATTTTACTCATGATTGTCTATTTGAGGCTACATTAAGGTTGTGAAAGGACAGACATGCAGAGTAGATGTAAAATAATGTGTCACACAGCCAGTTGCCTTCTCTTTTAAGTAGCTAACTTTCTTCAGCAATAGCTTACCTATCTTAATTACATTTTCAGATGCCTTTAAATGCTATGCTAAAAGTGATTATTTCAATAACAATACAATGACTTATGCCTCAGGTACGCGATAAATAATGTTATGACTAGATCTTACAAAATATCAAACATTACTGAAAAACACGTGAATAATTGATCACGTTATCAAAATTATCGGTTGCCTTTTATCTAGAAATATAACTTGCTACAATAGCAACAAATCTATTACTACCAAAAATTATTTTTGCTTTTCTCATACCGGTGTTATATTTATATCTATTTTACGATGGGCAACAGCCTGCTTAAGCACAATGGGTAATCCTATTACATCCTATTACGAGTGAACAGGTCAAATTACACAATTCTTGTCTTAAAATTGACCTTTTAAATTTTTAATTACCATTATTAACGTGGAAATAAAATTAAACCAATTATATTAATCACAGAAGTCAAAAGTGGGTTATCAATGATAACTGCTAACAGAGCACCACACATTTGTCTATTAAAAATACAAAGACTCGACTACGAAAAAAAAAGTTTGAAACGGATTCCTTTGCAATAAAAAATTTACTATTTCAATCCACCTTACAAGTTGATACAACGAACAATAATATAATAATGCATTCCATCAAAAATTAAATAAAATAGTTTTTTGGACGATTAAAATGTCGGTTATTAAACATTTCACCATTAAAATTAAACTATTAACGCTTTAACGGACGGTGACGTCTGTAAACGTCGTGCTCTATGTTGTGACATTCACAAATTGCGACGTGTATAAACGTCATGCGTTTTAGCATGTTTTAGACACATTTTAAGGCGGAAATATTCCCAGACATCCAATTTGCGTGTAATATGGTAAGGGTGTCATATTGTGAAAGTAAATTTAGAATATCTGGCAGGGAAGGAATGCCGAAGAGAATCTTATTGGTTATTGTGTGTAACAAGTGTCCGTAAACGTGTTAATAAAAAAATAAGTGTTCTATTGATAAACAAAAAGAAACCTGGTATGATTAATGTACTGCAACCCTACCATAACCCATCGATTCTTGAAAATCAAACCAAAGCTGTTTCTTCCACAACTCGCTTATCCGCTTACAATAAAACCGAATGAGGAATTAATATATGCTACATAATAGGTACTTGAAACACCTTAGCAAAGTACATATGAAATTGGAAGACTAAAACCTATTTGTCAGGGTATTTTTGGTCGCACATGCACAAAAAATTGGCGCCTTTTATTATTAACTTGGAAATTGGCCCATTTACACCTTGCTTGAAGAACCGCATATCTTGAATACCTCAAACAGAAACAAGGGCTGTAAGGCAATGAAATCTGTCCGGTTAACACCTTACAAATTAAATACGATGAGTCACGGGCTAAAATGCGCCGAAATAAACCACGCCGTGTTCTGCATACACGTTGGTGGACCAGAAAAACGTGACCGGTTTTTGCCACGGCCCCAAGAACATACTTCGCAATTGGGCTCTAATCCAAAAACATTCATTAAGTGAACATTTACGTACCTCTGCCTGCGATCTGATGTCATTATCCGTCGATAAAAGGCTTGTCAAAATCTGGTAAAATTGTTCCTGCTCAGCAGCCATTGCACCTCCACACAAAAGAGCAGCACGCGAGGAGATCACCAACAACTTCACGGAAAAAACTTACTAAGTCACAGCGATATTCGAATTCAGAAGCTGATTAATGAGGACTTAGGAAATTGGGACGGTGACTGACATTTAAAGGAATTTAGAATTTTTTTCGGAATATCAAGCCTGCTAATCGGATAAATATTTGCAGAGGTTTTATAATGCCATGCGGGGTTGGCAGATTTTAACCCGCGTTTTCTGTTAGGGACATTTGCGTCTTCAATGTTGCTTAGTTACGAGGTCAAGGTCACCCCAACTAAAGGACAGTTTACCACGACAAGTTTTTGAAATGCATACGTCTTTTGATACCAATTTAAAAGCCTATGTCACACCATCAGTTGGTTTGATAAACTGTGTTAACGACGTAAAATAACGTCACTCTTGTAGTTTGATCAAACTAGGATGCCTTGCTATCAAGTACTATTGCTACAAAATAAAAACAAAAAAAATCTGGTGTGTTACACGCACACAACTTCCTTTTACAGTGATATAATTAGCCAAAAATTTTATTTTAAATTTTTAAGCATTTGTCAAAAATTTTCAAAAATTACAAATTTTACAACAACGTAGAGTGTTAGTTCAAGAGACAAATTTTCTCTAGAATTTTAAGCTGAATTCAAAAATGTAATAATATACCGGGTGTTCTATTTAAAATAGGAGCTAATAAAAAAAATAGAAAGAAAAACAAAAGAAACCCATTTTAGAAGTATTCAACTGGAAAATCACCTATCTCACATCAATACACAATAAAAATGTAGTTTAAAAAAATCGTTAAGAGCCGTTTTTGAAAAAATCTAAAAAAACTGAAAAATCACAAGAGTAAACACCTACTTCCTGTTATGCGATTTTCTTCAAAAGCTTTCTGTCGCATCTACATAGTACACAAAACTTATATATGAAGTTTCAACGCCATACCTCTTTCGGTTTTTGAGATATTCTGTTCACAGACACACAGACAGACCAATGAAAAAAAAATATGTTTTTTGGGATTAGTGGACTCTAAAACGTGAAGATCTGTTGAAAACTCAATTTCGAATTTTTGGGGTGAATCCAATACTTCCTTTATTGTAAAAGGAAGTAAAAAAACTAGGACAAGTTCTAAATCTAGAAGCATCGGCGTATAATCAAAAATAATTTTGGGCACTACAAAACCATGTCTTAACTAGATAGTTAAAAAATAAAAAACGAGATTGTTCATGAAAATATTTCATTTTGAATCAATAATAATTACAAAAAACTGCTAAATCGAAATCAGTGTTTAACATGATCGCGTCCTGGAATGTTAAGATACATTTAACATGCATCCACTCATTTAACATGCATGTTAAGATACATTTAACATTCGAGGACGCGAACAATGAACAATAATAGTAATTAACGTATTTAGAGAGGTAACCCAGTCTTAACATTCGAGCATATTTTTACCACTCGAGAGAGGGCAGCGAAGCGAGAGTGGTAATTTATGTGAGAAATGCGTTCATTACGCATATTCTAACAGCGATTGGCGTTCTTATTCTTAGCTAGGACTTTATTAATGCTCTAAAATGAAATAGGTAATTTCCCAAAAAAATGTTTAATGTGCACATAAACGAGGCTTCAGGGATGTTTACTTACATTTATAATTCTCCGAAAAAATGTATTAGCTATGACTAACGCTCAAAATGAAATAGATAACTTCCCGAAAAAATGTTTAATATGTGTTAACATATAAACGAGACTTCGGGGATGTTTTCTTTCATAGTAGTTTTACGAAAAAATGTATTAACTAACACTTTTTAATACCGCGAAATAAATTATGCAGTTTCCAGAAGAAACTATTATTAACGCATGTTAAAACACGTGATCAAGTAGGTTGCTATCACCTGTTTTTCCATAAGGTCTAAATATTACCCTTTTTCTGTGACGTAACAATTTTCTCTCTTTATTTAACAATAAACGGGGCTGCGCGCGCTATTGCGCGGTCTATCCTGATGTATTTTTGTATGCACTGCTAGTACAGGCGCCAGGGAAATCGTTAATAGGGCTTTATGTGCAATTCTTGGTACCAGCATTTTGGGTTAATGGGTGGGTGGGGGGCTGTGCTCTGAGTCTAACTTTAAGTTTTCGGATCGATCGGAGAAATTGTTTTTCCGCAATATCGGAAGAAGTGTTGAAAACGGTTTTTTAGCAATTTCTCGTTTCCTGTTGCTCTGATGCTGAAATAGCATCAATACAAGTTTGTAGTTTATGAAATTCCTCACAACTTTTGGAAATACCTTTTTCTCGTGCGCTCAACAATTCAAAAGTTGTTACCCCATAAAGCCAAGAAATTAAGGGTCGAAATGGGTTTTACCTAAATATATCGCTTTCAGTTAATCCTACGATAAAAAATACTCTTATATTTTTTGTAGAACAACTAATTTGCATAAAATTTGTGTATGAGTATTTTTCCATTTGGACAATTATTTACCGTTCTACAGCGCCGCAAATGTCGCAAGTCACGTAAACCGTACATTTAATGTGCACTTTCGAACGGCCCTGTTCCTTTGAGGTACAGTTTGTAGCGCGTCTTTTTATGTGGTTTCCCCGATATGCCTACTCCACGAAGTGTATTTCTAACAGTCTCACACTTCCCATGGTCTTTTTGATGGACCGGGTTCTGCATCGTTGATCCTACTCATTGCAGAATCGTTGATTTTATCGCTCTTGTCAAGTTGTGTTTCCTTTGAAAAGAACTCGGAAAGAGAAAATATGTCGTCGTCGTAATTTATGTGATATTCGTCAACATCTGTAGTAAGCATTCTGGAGAATTCCTGCACGTTCTCACAGGATTCTCCGGCGGGAAACAAATGACGGTGCACTTTAAACCCGCTTTGCGACAGCCATATGCCTTTCCACATTTGGTCTTGCACCCGCATGAAATTAATTTTATTATTGCAAGAGGCGCGGGAGGCTCAGTGCTAGACACGTGTGTAAACGTACGGTCACTTTTCTTTCAACCCCATCTTCCCGCGGGTAGAGTGTCACTAAACTTAAACAAAATAAAAATTTATATTCAAAATGAACGATTCACGACTCACCATGTGAAGAACAATCAACTCGGTTATTCTGTTATTTGATTAATTTTTTGAATCTAGACTGTAATGTGTTTTTCTTTGCAAGCCCGGAAAACTGAATACGAAGGAACATCATTACTCTACATCATGCGTAAAACACGGCGATGCTGTATCAAAGCACATCTTGTTCTTGCATGCATTTTCTGGTTGTGACACAACATCGGCTGCTTACGGTATGGGCAAAGTGAAATTTCTTAAAACCCTAAAAAAGACACCTACCCTGGAATCTGCAGAGAAAATCACTTTGTACAGAAATATGTAGACGCTGATATCATCGCATTAGCGGGAGAGCAATTTTTTATTGCGTTGTACGGTGGAGACATCCATAAAGACAAGTCAATCAACTTGCTGCGATACAAACACTTCGCGAAATGCCTTGTGAAGTCAACGTTTAATCCGGCATCCCTGCCACCTACAAAAGACACGGCCAGGATGCACGCATTCCGGACATACCATCAAGTTCAATCTTGGCTTGGAAATGACACTCTACCCGCGGAAAGATGGGGCTGGAAGAAACGTGACCGTACGTTTACACCGGTGCCTAGAACTGAGCCTCCCGCGCCTACTGCAATAATTAAATTAATTTCATGCGGGTGTAAGACCAAATGTGGAAAGGCTTGTGGCTGCCGCAAAGCGGGTTTAAAGTGCACCGCCATTTGCTCCATATGCGCCGGGGAATCCTGTGAGAACGAACAAAAAATCTCCAGAATGCTTGCTACAGATGAAGACGAATACCATACCAGCTGCGACGATGACATATTTTCTCTTCCCGAGTTTGTTTCAAGGGAAACAAAACTTAACAAGGGCGACAAAATCGACGATTCTGCAATGATTGGAGTTGACGATGCAGAACCCGGCCCATCAAAAAGACCAAGGAAAGTGTAGAAATACACTTCGTGGATTAGGCCTATAGGGGAGACCACGTAAAAAAAACGCGCCACAAGCTGTACCTCAAAGGTGGTGTGGAAAACAGTTGGTGCGACACACTCGAAGGAACAGGGCCGTTCGAAAGTGCACACTAAATGTACGGTTTACGTGACTTGCGACATTTGCGGCGCTGTAGAATGGTAAATAATTGTCCAAATGGAAAAATACTCATACACAAATTTTATGCAAATTAGTTGTTCTACAAAAAATATAAGAGTATTTTTTATCGTAGGATTAACTGAAAGCGATATATTTACGTAAAACCCATTTCGACCCTTAATTTCTTGGCTTTATGGGGTAACAACTTTTGAATTGTTGAGCGCACGAGAAAAAGGTATTTCCAAAAGTTATGAGGAATTTCATAAACTACAAACTTGTATTGATGGAATTTCAGCATCAGAGCAACAGGAAACGAGAAATTGCTAAAAACCGTTTTCAACACTTCTTCCGATATTGCGGAAAAACAATTTCTCCGATCGATCCGAAAACTTAAAATTCGACTCAGAGCACAGCCCCCCACCCACCCATTAACACAAAATGCTGGTACCAAGAATTGCATGTAAAAATTCCCTGGCGCCTGTACTATGCTTAGCACATTTTATGTGTCACCACTGAGAAGTAGTTTGAAGCTTTGCTCATCATTTTCAAAAAGAAACGCGAATTGGTTAGGGTTCTTTTCTAAAATCGCATCGATTTAATCACAATTCCGCTCAAATAACGCTCCGCCCCTCTCCAATGAGGGCCTTCGGGGCTTCGCCCCTCTTCAAAAGGGCTCTCGGAACCCCGCCCCTCTCCAAAGGGGCTCACGGGGCTCTTCTCTCCTAGGGGGCCTTCGGGGCTCCGCCCCTATCCAAGGGGGCTCTCGGGGCTCCGCCCCTCTCCAAGGGGGCTCACGGGGCTCCGCCCCTCTCCAAGGCTGCGCCCCTCTCCAAGGGGGCTCACGGGGCTCCGCCCCTCTCCAATGGGGCTACGGGGCTCCGCCTTTCTACAAGGGGGCTCACGGAAATCCGCCCCTCTCCAAGGGGGCTCACGGGAATCCACTCCTCTTCAAGGGGGCCCTCGGGGATCCGCCCCTCGCCAAGGGAGCTGACGGGGCTCCGTCCCTCTCTAATGGGGCGGACACACACGTTTGGATCGTTCTCCTTTATTTATATGATGATAAGGAACTGGCCGAAATAAAAAATCTGCAGGTTTTGGTCAGGTCCGCTTTAAGTATGGTTTATTTTATAATACTGTCAATGTGACAATTGTCAAAAATAACAGTAAGATAAGGCGCAACAAGCAAGCGAACAAGCCTAAAATCTTATTTGAAGCGTTAGGGAGTTCTTCGAAGAGACGAAACGTGGGATTACATAGGTCAAGAATGTCTTAGTTTGAATAATGTGCTATTTAGAACAACCCTTACATTAAAGGTTAGGTATATGTCAAATTCGTTCCGAAGTCTACTACCTGTGATCTAAATGATCTTTCTAAATTTCACTGTAATATAAGACATATTATCCATTCACAATACTCATGAACTGTCAATGTCAATTTTTTTAAATATTTGCTGAGTGTACCTAGAAATTACAGTTTTTTTGGGAAGGTACTTGCGATCTAGTGATTTCTAGTAATATTTGAAGTTAAGGTTATGTTACAGATGTCAAAAGTCAAAACTATTTTCTTCTAGTTTTTCTTTGTAATAATCAACTATAGCCTTTTTTCCCTTTCCAATAATAAAACCCTCTTTCGTTTCTGTTCCATTGCAATTGAAGTGTATGCACAAAATGAAAGAAATTGGGAGATTATTTATTTTACAAAAAAGTGTGACGCAAGTCAAATTTTTAAATTTCAAACATTTCAGTACTGCCAAAATCAGCAAGCAGAAGTTCCAAAACAGAATTTCAACAAGGTACCAACTTGACAGCGTTTTGACAGTTCACAAGTTTTGTGAATGGATAGTACGTTTTAAACGCTATGTTTTGTTATTTCTGAAGTCACAGAAAAAGGGTAATGTATAGACTTTACACATTACCTTTTTTCTGTGACGTCACAATTTTCTTTATTTAACAATAAGGAACTGGACGAAACAAACAAATCTACAGATTTTGGTCAGGTCCGCTTTAAGTATGGCTTGTTTTATAATACTGTCAATGTGACATTTGTCCAAAATGACAGTAAAATAACGCCTAATAACAAGTAAACGAGCAAGCCTAAAATCTTATTTTAAGCGTTAGAGACTTCTTCTAAGAGGAGAAACGTCTGATTACATAGGTCAAGAATGTCTTGGTTTGAATAATGTGCTATTTGGAGCATCCCTTACATTAAAGGTTAGGTATATGCCAAATTCTTTCTAAAGTCTATCTGCAATATAAATGAATTTCAATGCAACTCCGAAAAATTATTTATTTTAATGTGTTAAAGATAGATATTAAATGCTCCTTCCTCGTCTTGATTTATTTCATTTTTGTATGTTTCGTTTGTTTTGATTTTAGAAAACACCGTTCGTAATTAAAGCAACATTTGTTGTATCTTTTAAGTCCAGCCAATTGCTGTTAATATTGCATTACCAGTATCAACCTGAAGTCTATTTCTAGTATTTCTTAGTTTGTTTTTAATAATGTTTAAATGGCTACAAATTTGTTCTGCTTGAGCATTAAAGTGTGACAATACTAACAATGATATAGCAACATTTTCCAACTTATAAAAATGATTTTCTCCAGATGCATCTTTGTAATTCATTACTTTACACCAAAATTGCTTTGCATTTTCAGTTTGCTTCCATTTTACTAAGTGAATATTAGCCCACATATTCTCTATGTTTTTGATATCGTTTAGTGATTTGTAAGCGCTACATCAGGAATGAGCGGTTCGTCCGCTGTATTATCGACAGCGGAGCCAGGCCACCAGATCTAGTGCAAAATGTACCAATTTGGCATCACTGTCGCTCACGCGCAGCTGCTGCTGGACCGCTCATCGGCTGCGTCGGCTCCCCTCTCCTCCCGGATCGGGCCTTCCTGCGGCCTTTTGCGACCTCGCAAAGGCTGTTGACGTGGCACCCCGAGTTTCCGGGCGTCCTTGCAATGTCATCACGTAGTCTTCGTACCGCTTCGGTTTTCGGCTCTCACACATCTGTCGTTCTTGCTGTCTCTTCGCGCTGATTTACGTCCAGTGGTTGCAGTTCGGTAACACGATATGTGTCACTCGGTAACGTCCACGTGATTACTAATAATGGTCCTCGGTACCGTGCCTGAAATTTCGTCGATTCTCCTGTGTGATCTGGCACTGTCATAAACACGATATCGCCTACGTCATATTCAGGTCCTGGAGTGCGTTTCTTATTGAAATATTCGCTTGCTCAGCATTCACTCTCACGTATTTCGTCACGCTTTCCTTCACGGTTTTGGAAGACTTCTTCTGTTGCGTTATCCGGTATTAAAGCACCGTCTACAAATCTAGGTAAATAGCCGTATATAACTTCAAACGGGGTCTTTCCCGTCGTTTTGTTTATTTGGCAGTTTAAGTCGCGTTCGTACTCAGATAATTTTAACTCCCACGTTTTGTCACTTTCTTCCACTAAGCTCGTTTTAATTACTACTGGTAATGCGGTCCTGTTTGCCCTTTCTACCTGACCATTTGCACGTGGATGTTAAGTAGAATTCAACGTGTGCTTAATGCCATTTGAAATGCAATACTCCTCAAATTCGTGTGAAGTAAAACATGTACCGCGGTCGGTCACGATCCGTTCCGGCCAGGGCCGGATTTAAGATGTGGGTGGGCCGGGGCCCATTTTGGTGGGAGGCCCATTGTTTTGAGGTGTTGCAATATGTAATGCAAAAACACGAAATGAAACGAACAAAGGTTTATTTACAAAATTTATTTACGCAGATAAATTCAGTTAAGATTATTCAATTTTTTCATTAAAATAGCTATTTGTGCAACAAGTGCTAAACGTGGATGTTTATGCCTTCGGCTTCGTTTCATAACATGTCACGTGCATAAACACTTAGCACGAGTTTGAGAGATGGCCTTGACGCGCAGATGACTGTTTCTACAGCGAGTAGCTGTCAAAGTTAGTTATCAAAGGTAATTATAAATGTACACATTTTACTTTATTCATTACATAATGCTTTAATTATTTAAAAACAATTTACCTCTAACGGAAGAAGTAACTAGAATAACTTTACAACCTCACTTCCAGTTAGAAATTCTAAATTCAACACCAACTGTTTACTTTATAACACATGTGCTAAAAGTAATCAGCTGATTTAACTTTTAACACGCTGAATTATAAAACGTCATTTTTAGTGACTATTTCCCGCATCTGTTATTAGCCAATCAAATGCCATGATTTTTTGAAATTCAACCAATCACGTGCTTTTACAGTGCAAAAAAATCAAAATTTTCTCTTGGGATTTTATCAGTTTTTTTACCACTTATATCCATGACAACCACTAAATATGTTGTTTTAATCAAGGTGACATTTCAAAAACGTCATTTAAAACTGTCATTGTGCATCAGTATAAATGTCAAAATGAACCGATACTTGGGAAATAGTCCACAAAATGTATTTCGGGCTCATGATTTTGCTTGGAAAATGTTTTACTCAAGATTTGTTGTTTTTTGGCAATGCCCCTCGACAAACTATGACAAATTTGATCAAGTTAGTTTGTCTTGTGCCATTGCCAAAACAAAACACTTTCGTAAAACATTTTTACTGGAAAAATCATTGGCCCTTAATACATTATTACTGAATAATTATAACTGGTGTAAATTAGTAAATTATCAGCCATTGTAACTAAATTTGATGTGCATTACTATGTTGTTGGAAGAATAGGCCAGTTCATCAGAACAATAACTTTTTGACTTTAAATAATTTTAACTTATTTAAAATATAAAGTTTGATTATTACATTTCATATCAAGCTAGAGAAGTAAGATAGAATGTATGGAAATTTTTGTTAAATGTTCCCTATCATTATAAACAGTTCACAGCAAAGAGACACGTATTTTTCCTGTTTTGTGATATTTACCCCTATATTGGTGGGAGGCCCACTCTTGGTGGGTGGCCCAGGGCCCCTTGGCCCCCCCCCCTTTAATCCGGGCCTGGTTCCGGCAATCCGTATGTATTCACAAATTCTTGTAGGCTGTCAAAACTCACGTATTTTGAAACGCCATCTGTCAACATCAACAGGTGCGTATTTTTCCGTGTAGTCGTCACGAAAGGACCTAAATGGTCCATATGAATGCGTTCGAACGGTCTTTTAGGGAATGGTATGGGGTGCAAATGTCCTTGCTCGTTTCCGCCCGATACTTTGTTTAACGTGCACGCGATACACGCCCGTATGTGTTGCCTTCCATACCGTCGCATTCCCTCCCACAAACCAATATCGTTCCATAATTTTTGCAACAGTTCGGTCCAAAACAAAATGTCCAAGCTGATCGTGAAACTTGATCATTATGAATTTTCTCATTGATTTTGGAATTACGTAAAGCTCGCGTCGCTCGTTATTCGCATTCACAGTTTTTAATAATCGTCCGTCCTTCAGCTTGTAATCTTTCACCATTTGTCGTTCGTCCTTGGTTCTTTCCTTATGGTCTTTCTTCAAGGCATGTATAATTTCTCGCAATTGGGCGTCGCCTTGTTGTAAAAGTAGAACATTATCTTCTTCACTTATTTGTTGTAAAATTTCACTTCTACTTTCTACTATAAATCTCTCGTTCTGCATCGTCCGCGTCATCACATATTGCTCGTGAAAGGGCGTCTACATGTGCCATTTTCGTTCCAGCTCTGTGCTTTATTTGACAGTCATATTCCGACAAGTAGTACCACCTCGCATCTGGGGATTTACGGTTCTCTGTGCATTTAAATATGTCAACGCCTGGCAATCCGTTACGATCTCAAACGTAATTCCCAAAAGGTACTACCTCAGTCTGTTCACACAAAACACAATGGCCATTAATTCTACTTTACTGGAGTGGTATTTACTCTCCGCGTCCGTCGTTTTCTTGGATATGTAGTGCACTGGTCGCCATGCCTCGTCGTCACCTTTTTGAATTTTGCACAGCATTCGTCTTCCGGGTTTCACAGTGAAACTTTCACTGTTGCATTGGAAAGTATAAATCCCAAATACTCGATTTCCGTTTGCCCGAAATAGCACTTTCTAACGTTTAGCGTTAATTTTGCTTCTAGTAACGCAATCAACACTGTTTCCAACCGTTCACACATCTCGTGCTATGTTTTTGCTGGTACCAAAATATCGTCCATAAACCAAACTATACCCGTTTATTTGATTGGTCCTAATACCATTTGCATTAATCTCGAAAACATAAACGGTGCTCCCGAGAGTGCGAACATCATGAGTTGAAATTCGCCCGTGCCATCGCAAGTTATGAAAGCGGATTTCAGTTTAGCTTCTTCCGACAAGGGATCCTGGAGGTACCCGTTCATTACATATATCTAATACTTACTATATTGCTAGCGGCTATGAGTGGGAAACTAACCGATGAAGTGAGACACACAACCAACTCTTCAATGTATAATGGTGAGCTGTGCGCAAGCGCGGCGGCGTCGTCCGGCCAATGGGGAAGTGGTCAAGTTTAAAATTCGCTTCTAAAGGCGGAGTTCGAATTCCCACGCATGCGCACGAGACCCGTTATACTCCAAGTGAGACTATGTCGGCGCCGTAATGTTTTCTGAAGTTTTCAGGCCCTACCAGCAATATATGTGTATTATACAGGGTGTTTCATTAATAATTGGAAATATTTTAACTGTAGAATCCTGGGCTCAAAATATTAATATTTAACCCAAATCACTTAGATAAAATGTGGCTCGTTACTGAGATATAGGGTGTTCCATTTAAAAATTTAAAAATGATTTTTCCCCATTACTTTAAAACTATTTGACGCATCCGTACCATATTTGGCAGGAAGTTTAAACACTGTAAACCATGCTAAATTGTGTTAAATAAACGTTTCTGACTACTACCAGAGGCGTACCACAGGGGCAAGTGAGTGGTTGACCCTTCCCAAATTCTACGCCACTGGCGGAATTGCCATTTTAGCACAATTTTTCGACTCTCCAATACTTTCTATGTAAATAACATACTCTTTCTTCGTCACGATAACGTCATTATTTTTCGAGATATTTAAATTTAAACAAAGCGGAACAGTTATTTTGATTTTAATGTGTATTAATTATGTTGGTGTTTTATGTCATAAGATTGCATTTATTACGCAAATGAAACTTTAATCCGTATTAACAAAAAAATATAATGTTATTTATTGAAATTTATTGAAACGAATACATGGATACATTTTTTTTATGTTGAATGCATCTATGTATTAGTTTCAAGAAATTTCAATAAATAACATTATGTTTTTTTGTTAATACGGATTAAAGTTTCATTTGCGTAATAAATGCAATCTTATGACAAAAAACACCGACATAATTCTTCTTCTTCTTCTTCTTCTTCTTCAACCCGTATCTGTCCACTGCTGGACATAGGTCTCCCTTAATATTTTCCACGCTTCCCTATCTTGGGCTGTTTTGATCCAGTTCTTTGAGGCCACCTCTTTTACATCGTCTATCCACCTTTTTTGTGGACGTCCTCTACTTCTTTTGGTGGAGCGGGGTCTCCATACTGTGATTCTTTTAGTCCACCGCTCTTCTGACTGACGCGCGACGTGTCCAACCCAGTTCCATTTTTGTTCCGCTGTTCTTTTAATGATGTCGGTTAGTTTAGTTCTTCCACGGATTTCCTCATTCGTAATTCTATCTGTGAGTCTTAGCCCCAACATATTCCGCTCCATTGCGCGTTGAGCTATCCTTAGTCTGTTGATGGTCTTTGCTGTAAAAGCCATAGTCTCTAATCCGTAAGTCATTACTGGTAGCACGCACGCATCGTATACTTCCTTTTTTAAATTCATTGGTATATCGCTCTTGAATATGTGTGCTAGTTTGCCATATGTGATCCACCCCTGTCTTATTCTTCGGGTTATCTCGGCTGTTTGATTGTCTTTCCCTAATCTGATTGTGTGACCCAGGTATATATATTCTGTTACTTGTTCTACTGGGTCGTTGTTGGTAGTGATATTTGTCGGCTCGCATGCCATAATTTTTGTTTTTTGCGTATTCATTTTTAACCCTGCCGACAAGGATTCATTATATAGTTCCGATATCATCTGTTGCAAATCTGCTTCGTTTTCACTGACAAGCATTACATCGTCGGCAAAGCGAAGGTGGTTTAACTTCTTACCGTCGATATTTATTCCTAGGCGTTCCCAATTCATTCTTTTGAAAATGTCTTCAAGCGCTAGGGTGAATAGTTTAGGGGATATAGTGTCACCCTGGCGAACTCCTCTCTCTAGTTTAATGTGTTTCGTTTTTGTATCATTGTCGATCTTAATGGTACTTGTTGCTTTTTCATATATATACTTTATTAAGTTGGAATATCTAGAGTCGACTCGTGCGTTATCTAGAGCTTGTAGTACGGTCCATACTTCGATTGTATCGAAGGCCTTCTCATAGTCGATAAAGGCTAGATAGAGGGGTATATTATATTCCGTAGCCTTTTCTATTAGATTCCTTACTGTTTGCAGGTGGTCGATTGTGCTGTACCCTTTGCGAAAGCCTGCTTGTTCAGGCGGTTGATAAAAATCCAACTTGTTGGTCAATCGATTAGTGATTATTTTGGTTAACAATTTGTATAAGTGTGTCAACAAACTGATCGGGCGATAGTTCTGTATATTCGCTATATCTCCCTTCTTGTGTAACAAGATTACTTCCGCGTTGTTCCATGTGTTAGGTACTTTTCCTTCTTCTATGCATTTATTCAGTAATAATTTTACGGTGTTTAGTACTTTGTCTCCTCCCATTTTGATCATGTCTACTGTCACACCATCTTCACCTGGCGCTCGTTTGTTTTTCATCTGTTTTAACGCTAATTTTAATTCTTCTGTGCTAATTTTAGGTATATCTTCTGAGTTGGCATTTAACACTTTATGTCTTTGTCTCATTGTAGTCTCTTCTATGTTTACGTTTCTACTTTTATACAAATTCTCATAGAATTGATGAACCGCTTTCTTAATGTCTTCCTTGTTAGTTAATAGAGTTCCGTTGCTGTCCTTAATTTTATTTATTTTGTTTCTCCCTTTGCTCAATTCTTTACGCAACACCCTCATGTTCTTATTGTCTTCTATTAGTTCTTTTATTTTGTTGGTATTGTATGTTCTAATATCCTTCCTTATATGTTTGCTTATAATTTTACTACTTTCTCTATATTCTACCGAATCTTTGTTTAGATTTCGTCTATTTTGTATTAGTTCTTGAGTTTCCTTACTTATTTTCTGTGGCCTGCTATGTTTCGTGCCCATACAAGCTTTCTTGGTGGAGGTAAGTATATCCTTTGTCAGCTTATTTTCTAAGCAGTCGAGACTCAAGTTATCTTGATATTGTTGTGTAGTCATTTTCTTGTTTAACATTTCTTGGTATTTATCTTGGTTTACTTGAATGATTTCAGATAATGTTCTTGAGCTTTTCTTTTGTATAAGTTTGTATCTTTCTTGTTTAAGATTTATTGTTAGTTTTGCTCTGACCATTCTATGGTCGGTACTTGTACTGAATCTGTTCAGTACCGACACATCTTTTACAATATATCTGTTATTTGACATTATATAGTCTATTTCATTTTTTACTGACCCATCTGGACTTCTCCAGGTCCATCTTCTCTGAGGCTTTTTTCTGAAGAACGTGTTCATAATGTATAGTCTCTTATGATGTACATAGTCGGCCAGCATTTCTCCTCTAGCATTTCGTTCTCCCAAACCAAACTTTCCGATTAGTTCTCCGTCTGAATCTGAAGTTTCTTTTATGCCTATCTTGGCGTTGAAATCTCCCATCAGGATCGTGAAATGCGTTTGGGACTGTTCTAACGCCGATGTAATGTCTTCATACATTGATTCGATCTCTTCATCTGTATGTGTCGATGTTGGTGCATAGATTTGTATAAACTTGATTCTGTATCTATTTGAGAGCTTTAATGTTACGAAGATTACTCTATCTGATATCGCTTTCATTTCCGTTACCTTGTTTATGTGTCTCTTTTCAATCATTATTGCAACACCTCCAAATTTGTTGCTCTCGCCATTGTTCTGGTATAACAAGTTTCCTGACTTTAGAGTTGTGCATTTTTCACCTTGTAGTCTAGTTTCGGAAATTCCTATGACATCCCATTTGATCGTTAGTAGTTCGTTTTCTAATTCTTCCATTTTTCCTTCTGATTTCAGTGATCTAGCATTGTATGTTCCTGTATATAAAGTTTGGCAGCCTGCGGTTCTGACATTATGAGAAGCTGTATATAAATGGCGTTGTGATCCAACTAGCGAATTTTTGCCTCCCCCAGATCCGATGAGGCGGCCCTCCGTAGAGGGGTGGGATTTACCCACCTGGGGTCCATGTCCTTTGTTTTTAAAATTCGCCATTAGGTTTGTTTGTTTGTGGGGGTTATGGCCGTATTCTTCCACGCTGGCCGGGCGGGTTGGAAGAATGGAGGAATAGGGAAGGGATAAAAGGAATTTTGGTATGGAATTAGTAGGTTTAGGACATGCTACCCCTCTGAAATTAGGAGAGGGAAAAGCAAGTGCTCACTTCAGGCAGGGTCGCCACTCCCTGTGGTAGGGCCATTCACACTGGGATCGTGTAAAGTTCCTACCTGCTACCTGTCATATGTATATATATGTCCAGTCCGTATAAAATGACGTTTATGTCACAATTTAGCAGGGTGACGTTTGTCTTACAATTTAGCAGGCCGTGCACAGAACAATACCTAAGGGCGTGGCTGGTTGTTGTAGAGACGACTCTTAATGGCTGCTTTTTTTTAAATTGACCACACTGTCCTTATAGTCCGGGAGCCCGTGACACTTTTCAGTGTCACATTAGTTTAAGGTTTAGTCACTTTTTGTTCTCTTATCCTGATAGTACAAATCTCCAAAATGAGTTGCTGCCGGCGCACCCGTGGGGCCACCGCTACCTGCAGGGTTGCAAATGTGTTGAAAAAGGAAGGGTGAATGTCCAACAAGTTTAAGGCTGAAACTTTGTATAGTGTTTAAGGGTACTGAAAAATAGTGGAAAATGCTTTGCTGCCAGCGAAATCGCGGGGCCATATATTGCTGCCACCGTATCACGATATTGGAATTGGGTTCCACTTGGCAGCAGTGAAATATAATTTTCGTGTCTGACTCTTCATGCAATGGACAAGATAAATGTTCTTCTTCGCTCTTTACAACTTTCATATCTTCTTGGTAGAATTTGTAACAAGTCTTGTAGTTCACCTATACAACTTTATTTCTGAAGAACGGTGCCATTTCATCGTTCGTCCAATCTTGCAAGAGAAACGCTACCAACGCCTCTTTGAAATTAACGTTTTTTAGTTCAGAAGTAAAATCTGAAGGTCGAATTTGATCGGGCCCTTTTATGTGATAGTTCCGACTTCTATTAGTTCCTCGTAGTTAGTTATCTTTGATTGAAGGCGAAAAGTATTGATCGAATGACACAATAATAACGCGTGCCTGAGTATTTAAGGCACTTTGCAAAATTTTATTCGATACATCCCTGAAAGTTAACGGCATTTCCTTCAAGAGATATAGTGTTTTTATTATATCTAAAACCCAATATTTCCTGACTCCGCTCATTGATACAAAATTTTTACATTTATATTATCCCTGACCGAGTGACACAAATTAAAAGACATTGTGTCTTTACAATATCTACTCTTTATTCGCGAACGGTTTAATTTTCGAAAATGTAAATAAATTAATAATAGTATATTACAGCCCGAGATGGAAATGTTTCATTACTGTCGAGAGATTAGTTAGCTGATTGAGACGCGAAGCGTCGAAATCAGCTATTATCTCGAGACTAAGAAAACTTCCTGTCGAGGTTTGTATACTATTTTATTCGCAACCACTTTATTCTAAACAATAATTGGAAAAACTATTATATTATGATACGACAGGTTGTAACGCGCATGAATGGATCAACGAGATTCCCAGTGTCCCTACGTACTCAGCGGTCGGGAATGTACTTCCCGCACTCACTTCCGGCACTTGAGCGGGAAGTGAGTGCGGGAAGTAGCGGGCTGAAATGTACGACTTCCCCCACTCAAATGAGGTCAGGAATGTTAACATTATATATATGGTTGCGAATAAAGAATATTTTATTACTCGCGCGGCATGTACGCATGGCACGTGCCGCGTCACCTTTGATTGCAACTGCCTGGCCTCTGTCCCACCAGATCATCGGCAGCAAATGTTTTTTCTATTAGTATATACATCAAAGTACTTGTAAAAAAATTCAGCCTTAAACTAATTGTCCGGCCGACCGACTTTTTTTACGTGTTTGCGGGGGTGGCAGCAATATATGGCCTCGCGATTTCGCTGGCAGCAAAGCATTTTCCACTATTTTTCAGTACCCTTAAACATTATACAAAGTTTCAACCTTAAACTTGTTTGACATTCACCCTTCCTTTTTCAACACATTTGCAACCCTGCTGGTAGCGGTGGCCCCGCGGGTGCGCCGGCAGCAACCCATTTTGGGGATAAGTAGTATCACAACAAGAGAACAAAGAGTGATTTAACCTGAAACTAATTGTCGCGAATTTGATGTCGCGGGCTCCCGGACTATTATATAGTCACTGTAGTTTTAATAAAAATTAAAATCAATTAGATTCACATCTTGCCTATGCTAGTGTACTAAAATTGGAGAAAATATTAATAACAAGTGCATTTATAGTGCACCTAAGGTGTTCCAAGTAAATGAAAAAAGTTGTTGTTGCTTTTTTAATTCAATAAATTTTTAATAACATTGAATTAAGGCTTACATA
>OW679198.1:69143863-69254930 GCA_940337035.1 Agriotes lineatus
CACAATATTCATCATTCAATTAAACGCAATTTTGTAAAAGGCATTCATCTTGGTTAACACTCAAGCTAATTTTAGAGTTTTCGATTATGCGCGTTTGAGCTAATAGCGGAGGACAGATCCGTACTTAACGAATTTCAATAAATAATGTATTCAGGGTGGACCTAACCGAGTGAAAGTTTTGCTTTACCGAAGTTTGAGCTAGCATTTTTATTTGATTAGTTACAGATAAATAAGATATTATAAAGGGCATACAACTATTTATTTTAGCTATCAATTTATAAGTAGCTTTTAATCAACCTGAGATTTGATAACACGACTATACAAAAATATTTTGGGTGGTGCCCTTATTAAATTAATATTACAAACATAAACACTAAATTAAAGAAACCTTCCATCTCAATATTAAATAAATAATTAAGCATACACAATCAAGTAGAGCCTCAATAATATACTGCTCCTCAAATGAACTGAACCACCCATAAAAATTGTATTTGTTACATTACGTCATAAAAAATATATACAAGTTTTTGTTTTATACTATACTCATATTAAGTACATTTAATAGCACTATCCTCAAATATCAACTAAAGAATTAACAAAATTATATTAATAAAATTAAAACATAATAAAATTATAAAAAATCTATATTTCACAAAAATAAGAGGAAGAACAAAAAAAGGAAATTAACAATTCTTTGAGTCTCCTCGGAACGTTTAAAAATGTTTGGTAACGGTATTGACCTTAAATATTGCTGAAAGCTATCGTAATCAGAGTTATAAAAATCTCTAAAAGTGTGTACGAGAGGTTGCATCTTATCCAGGGTAACATTAGAGAATGAATGAAGATGTACACAGCCAGAAGATTTAACAAAATCCAAGTTAGTGGCTATTATGTGATTTATAAGGGTGGCGTCGAAGTATGTCAGGTCATTTTGGTATTTTAAATAGCCACCTAGGCTTTAGGGCAGCGTGCCCGTATGCTAAACCCTTTTAGTTCTTTATTTGGCTCCATCGCCTAATTCCAGAATCATGATTTCGCACATATTTGGCCCCAAACGCAGTATTTCTCGTCGGTTGGAGCCCCCCTCTGATGGCGCTTTGGCAGCCGAGCGTTATCGCTCGCAAGAATTCCGAATCTTCTAGAAAACACGCCGTTGTGGCGTGATACCATTGTCGCCGGCATTAATTTGTTTCATTTTATCGCCTCGCGATTGGCTGCCGAGGTTTAGTCACGTGGGTACGCGACCGATGTGACCTGTGGCAGCGCTTCCCTCTGGGCAGTTGATCGCAGCCCGTTGCAGAAAGCGTACGTTCGGTGGTTGTGTTACCCAGGCGGCGTCCTTCGGCCCCTTAGGTGCCCGAGGACGCCTGCCGCTGTCCTTTTAGTATTGTTGCCGTGGAGGCCCTCTTTTCCGTTGCCCGTCTCGAGCTGTGGCAGCGAGCGCTGCGAGAATTGTTTCACCTTCGAGAGGTGTTGTGGTTGTGCGAGCTTCGAATTGTTTCGGCGTAGCGTGGGTGCATCTGGAGTCCAGTTCCTGCTCCCGTAAGTAAGGGATCGTGCCCCCTTTATCTCGACCTTCGAGGATCTGTCCCGCAGAACGAAAGTGGCCCATTTTTCGTCGTCCAGTTGTACGCGTCCTGACGCGTCTCACGTCGCCATTATGGCGGATGTCCACTCATCCCTATAGCCGTCGAACATCGAAAGTACCTGCCACCTAAGACTGCAGCCTGTCGCAACTCAACTGTACCAGGCTCCCCAACCGCCTACATATTAAGGTATGTGTCTTTGAACTGATTACCGCTGTGAACGCGAGTGTACCTGTCCCGCGGAGAGCATTTAAGCCCCGCGTACGAGCTGTATTGGGACGCCGCGAGCGAGCCCGTCACATCTCTTGTGCCTACAGGCACTGTCGTCATATTTGTTCACTACTGTTTGCTGCATAAGGCGTCGCGCCCGCATATTTGTACATTCATTCCAAATTACAGACTGTCCATGTTGCAAGTGCTAATTTGTTCATTACTGTTTGCTGCATAAGGCGTCGCGCCCGCATATTTGTACATTCATTCCAAATTACAGACTGTCCATGTTGCAAGTGCTAATTTGTTCATTACTGTTTGCTGCATAAGGCGTCGCGCCCGCATATTTGTACATTCATTCCAAATTACAGACTGTCCATGTTGCAAGTGCTAATTTGTTCATTACTGTTTGCTGCATAAGGCGTCGCGCCCGCATATTTGTACATTCATTCCAAATTACAAACTGTCTATGTTACAAGTGCTACTTTGTTCATTACTGTTCAACATCTGTCGCTAGGTTTAGAGCGCGCGCCAGCTGGTGTTCTTAGATATAATCTATTTATAGATATAGGGCGACGCACTCTGCTGCCCCATTGTAACCCGTGAGTCAATACATGATTTGTTAGTTAAGGGAACTATTGTTTTGTTTCGACTTGTGCATGTTCTGTTTCAGATAAGCGCCCCCTTCAGTGTACTGATTATTGTGCGACGGGACGAGGGAGCTTTGAGCTTACAGGTGGGTGAGACAGCTGCGTAGTCGCGGTCGGATTGGCACCTAATTACAATCTTCGCATAAGGCAATCTCGAAATTGTTATTTGACCTTGCAACTCTTGAGTAATCCTATCGTCGGAGTATTTTGCGTGCTTCGCTCCCGTCTAACCGTCCAGGCCCGGTTAGTCGGGTTAAGACAGGCTTGGTGGCGCCCTCATAATTCTGACATACCCTATATATATATATATATATATATGCCGCAACACGCTTGCCCAGAACGTATCGTGTGACTCACGCCCGACTCCCTGAGCGTTCCAGCCGTGGCCTTTAGCCAATTTTGAGCCGATCTCAGGGCAAGTGTGCCAGTTTTTCAGGACTGATTCCGTGGTGCGATGCTCACCTTGGGTGGGTGTCGTAAAGTTCTTTTAATACCGTAACAAATGGGAGAAATCTACAATTACATTGAAGGGAATGATAATTGCCAATTCTCTATGGACGAGTTGTTGGAACAGGTAAAGTAAAAGTAAAAATACGGATGGGGCCATAATTATAACCGCTCGGCACGAAACTCGCATCCTCATACCAAAATGGCTCTCTTTACACACTAAATACATAAATATCTATTCAGCATTTCTTCATTTGACAGAGAGATTTTCTTTACTACGAACACGGTAGACAATATGACGAATTTACAAATGCCCAAAATTTGACTTTGACAGTTCGGGAATTTTGTCAACAGATAATATCTGTCATTCGTTCTATCTTAAAATGGATAACTATGAGGCAACGGAAAAGTGCAAATTGTAAAATGCCCTTGTCAGGTTCAAACGTTTCAGGAAATTCAAAATTCTTTACAACAACATTTGAAAATACACGTTCTCTATCGTTATTAATGTTGTACAGAGTTACCTCAAAGTTTGGAAAATTTTGATGTTTCTCCCGAAAAGCATAAAAGGCCTAAGTGTTCCCAACGAAAACACAGATTTAAAGGAACTAATGGTTTGTACTACTTCTAATGACCATCTAGATTATTCCCTTAACCAAATTGTTGAACTAGTAGATTTAGGTGCTTCCACTACTAGAATTAACTTTCGAAATGTTTGTTATCGATTCTACGAACTACAAAAAACACACGAAATTCCTCCCGATGACCATTTCAAATGAATGGATTTTGTGAAACTGTGACAGAAATAGCGAACACTTCCTCCGGAAAGTCGGCCACAAGAAAACCTGCATAGGTATTTTGAATTCCGGATTCAGTACCCCCACAACTTAAATGTTTGGGTAGGGATGCCGGGAAAGAACATGATCGGTCTATTTTTATGGATGGAACCCTAACCAGCCCTAAATACCTTGAACTACTACAGCAGCAAATGATTCCAGGAATTGGACGTATAACGAATGAGAGATTTAATGAACTTTGGTTGCAGCAGCATGGCTGCCACACTCACAACACTGTTGCAGTTCAAGAAGCTCTGAACAATACATTACCAAATAGGCTGTTGACTAGACGAGGAACCAGTTTGTGGCTAGCTAAATCTCCAGATCGCTCTTCCAATGATTTCTACTTATGGGACTACATAGAATAAAAAAATATATGGTTTTCCGGATAACATTATCTACTAGCGATTTGGGGAAATTGCGTTTAAAAATTGAAGAGTCGTTTCAAAGGATTAGTCCTAGTATGTTGGTCAATAAGAAAAGAAGTTTCTATGAACGCTTTGGTTATTATTTAGCGCAAGAAAACGGGCTCTTCGAACACGAAATCATTTAAAAACTTGATTTTTGTTTGTGAAATACAAATAGTTTTACTTCGATTTACATCTTTTTTACTATTATTTAGTTTGTAGAGAATAAATTGTTTACTTCTTCAGAATGCCTTATATTTTGTAAACTACCTGATTTTACTTTACTGTTAATCTCTAAAAGTCCTGTTCTTCAAATCTGAATTTATCACCTGAATTTAATCACGGAATAGCATAGTATCTCATACAACTTAACTGTGATATAATTATTCAGTTACAAAAAGTACCTACACTATGCGTGGATACGACATCTGCGTTGAACAATTACTTAAACAATTAACGCAAACCACCCTTGGCTTAATATAATTAATATCAGAGTACCCTCGATCGACTGTCCACTGGTCTTGGTGTCTTTTTAGGCAATCGTAAATTCGCCTTGATTTACTCGTGTTCGCAGTTCATGAATTTTCGCTGTCAGCAATGAGATAACATGAATAACAAAATAGAATGCTTGAGTAAGAAAGAGATAGCCATACGAAAAAATTATTTTAGTAGGCATGTTTAGTTGACAAATGTCATAATTAAATTAAGCGTCAAGCCTTCTCGAATATTTGCTACTATGTTTATCTCTTTCTTACTCAAGCAATACGTGTTATATTCTTGTTCATGTTATCTCATTGCTGTTATATATAATTGTGATCCCATCTGTATATGATAACCACAAATTGAAAACAACATAATAAATTTTTCCCGCTGCTGATCATGTAAGTCAGTGATACAGCCTTAGTAACAAAATGTGTAAGTCAGTGATTATATTTGTTTGCTGCTTTTTCTTGACAACGGAACTTAATATTATTATTAAGTTCCTAGGATAATAAAATTAGCAAAGCAAGATGCAGATTTAGACGTTTTGTTTATAAATTGCAAGTGTTTGTGTGACATGTGACACTCACAGGTAACACGACTCACGAAAACTAATCCTGGTGACAGGTGACAAACCAAACGATTTTTTCAAAAATCTAGGAAAATTTCGATAAGCAGCGGGAAAAATATAATAAGATAACTCGGAATGTATCGCCTATTAACATTTTCGGCAGGCAACAAGCCGCGACTTCGTCTTGACTTGTACTTGCCTACCTCAAATGTTAATAGGTCCTTACATTCCTTGTTACTTAAATAGCTATTGCTAGTTCTAGCCACGGCATTCTAGATCAGCGTGCCTGCCGGTAGCGGCAGGCACGCTAATCCAGAAGGCCGTGGTTCTAGCTATTCCGCATGCGTACCAACAAAAGTGACACCCTTACACAGCCTGCTGGGAGGAGGAAATAACGTGAATGGATTATACCATGCGTTCTTTTTAAAAGTATACATAGGGCACACTCGTATGTATACTAAAAAGGAAAATTCTCGTATTAAAACTGATTGAAGTTTGCTGTATAATTGGTTGCCTACATATAGGGTAAAACAATAAAAAAAATCTGGTGTGATACACGCACACAACTTCCTTTTACAGTGATCTTATAATTAGCAAAAAAATTTCATTTTAAATTTTTAAGCATTTGTCAAAAATTTTCAAAAATTACAAATTCTACAAAAACGGTACAAAATAGAGCGTTAGTTCAAGAAACAAATTTTCTCTAGAATTTTAAGCTGAATACAAAAATGTAATAATATACCGGTTGTTTTATTTAAAATAGAAGTTAATAAAAAAAAATAGAAATACAAAAACAAACCAATTTTAGAAGTATTCAATTGGAAAATCACCTATCTCACATTAATACACATTAAAAATGTAATAAAAATGTAAAGTTTAAAAAAAAATCTTTAGAGCCGTTTTTGAAAAAATCGAAAAAAACTGAAAAATCACAAGAGTAAACACCTACTTCCGGTTAAGCGATTTTCTTCAAAAGCTTGCTGTCGCATCTACACAGTACACAAAACTTATATATGAAGTTTCAACGCCATACCTTTTTTCGTTTTTGAGATATTCTGTTCACAGACAGACAGACAGACACACAGAGAGACTAATGAACAAAATAGTAATGTACGTATTTAGTGTGTAAAGAAACCCATTTTGGCGTGAGGATGCGAGTTTCGTGCCGAGCGGTAGCGAGGCGCGAAAAATTTTTTCTACTGTCCTAAATAAATGACAAAATTGTTAAATAATTGAAATTTCTTTATAACAGGCCACCAGAAATACATCACTGATACTGTGTAACACACTATGTACTTGTACTGTATAAATAAGTGGAATTTTAGTGGAACACCAGACGTTTTAGGAAAATAAATAAATATCTTATCTTCAGATTCCATCTTCAACTTCACAAAAACGTACAAACTCAATTAAAGTGTTGTGTGATTATGGACGCGCCATGATGTAATTGCCAATATTCTTAACAGTTCCAGAAAAGTGACGAATTACAATAATAATCAGGTAGCCATGGCGGTGCGTAAAGTAAAATGAAGTCACGCGATTATTTCATTACGACATTGTTTACGTGGTTGCTATGTTAAAATGGTTACTAGGGAAAAAATGTGTGAATCGCTAACTTTTCGCATTGACAGTGAGCTTTTAATAGTCAGTTTTAGAGGTGACCGTAGAAAATAGTATATTATGATATTAGTGTATAAATACGCCTTTAAAGCACGTGCGACGAGTTTAAAAGCACGACGCGCTAGCGGAATAGTAGTTTATATATCAAGGGCGCAAGGTAAGCGATTTCAGCCCGCGATGATAATTTTGAGCCCGACCGAAGGGAGGGCTGTAAATCATCAAGGGATGAAATCGCTCTTGCGCCAGAGATATATACATAATTTTATCCTCAACCGGAAAGACGTGGTGCGATTTATTTTATACGTGAAGATTTTCCAACTATTAACATTGGAAATCATAATACCAGGATCTAACAACAGCAAGGTGCATTTCCGTAGCAACTACGTAAACATTTTTAGAAAAATTTACTTTTCCGTCCTCGGGCGAGAATGGTTTACTTTGAGCTCTCGGGCGAGAATGGTTTACTTTGCGCCCGCACATGCGGGCGGGAATAGGGTACTTTGCGCCCGGTTGAGGATAAAGGGGGCGCAAAGTAAACCATTCTCGCCCGAGGGCGGAAAAGTAAATTTTTCTAAAAATGTTTACGTAGTTGCTACGGAAATGCACCTTGCTTTTGTTAGATCCTGGTATTATGATTTTCAATGTTAATAGTTGGAAAATCTTCACGTATAAAATAAATCGCACCACGTCTTTCCGGTTGAGGATAAAATTATGTATATATCTCTGGCGCAAGAGCGATTTCATCCGTTGATGATTTACAGCCCTCCCTTCGGTCGGGCTCCAAACTATCATCGCGGACTGAAATCGTTTACCTTGCGCCCTTTATATATAAACTTTTATTTCTGGGTTCAGGGGACTCTAAAACGTGAAGATCTGTTGAAAACTCAAATTTCAAATTTTTGGCGTGAATCCAATACTTCCTTTATCGTAAAAGGAAGTAAAAACTGGGCTTGTCTTATTCTGATCTTGTACGCCACACCATGCTTACCATACAATTTGAAGAAAAAAGTATGTTATTAGCGTTAAACGAAAAGAAAAATCCCCTTGGACGAACTCCTTTTGTTCAAACGCCAATTCGATAATCAGCTGATCGACTTAAGTTCTTAACCTATAACAGATTGACAATCGTGACTACACTCTGTGCTACAAATCAGACATAATTATAAAGTCACTCTACGGTAACCTTACACAAAGTTGTTAAAAGTAATGTTACTGTTACTGTTACTCTAGACACATCCAATCCTTTACACGTGTGAACATTATACCGTTTTGAGGTTAAGACATTTTGATTTGTCAAAAATTAATTAAATAGTAGGTGTTCTCTGGATTAATCTATTCCACAAGGTAGAAATAAAATTTACCTTTGCTACATAAATATACGAATGTATCATATTATATATTTTCTTTGTAGATGCCGAAGGTTCGTTCCACAACGGGTGCCCCCCGAAAACAGGGCTTCAACAAGTCCGCCCACTCCATGAACCCAGAACGCCCCACAGAAGGTCTAAAGGGCGTTGCAAAAGTGCGAACAAAATCCACAATCAAACGGTTGCAAATGTACAGAAATTTTAAGGCGAAGCGTGATAGAACTGGAAAAATTATTACACCTGCGCCGTTTCAAGTATGTCAATTTAATGTTTAATGTACCTACCTATGTTTATATTTCTAATATAATTATTTGCAGGGATGGTTGCCATCAGGTTCACGGTCACGTGTGGAACCAAATCAAAAGTGGTTTGGAAATTCCCGAGTAATATCCCAAAATGCCTTACAGAAATTTCAAACTGAAATGGGGGTTGCAATAAAAGACCCTTATAAAGTTATCATGAAGCCTACAACTTTGCCCGTTACTTTGTTGAATGAAAAGGCAAAAAATAATCGTGTTCACGTTTTAGACACCGAAAGCTTTGATAGTGTTTTTGGTCCTAAGAAAACAAGGAAAAGGCCCAATATTTCAGTAGGGGGACTGGAAGACTTGGTAAATGCAGTAGAGAAGAACACGGAGGACTATAGTCAAGATAAAGACGGAAACTTGGTGCGAGAAGATTCAGGTATGCGTGATATGGTCCGTGACTGGGTTATGGCTGCTGGACAGTCAAAAAGGATTTGGAATGAGTTGTATAAAGTTATTGATAGTTCAGATGTTATACTACAAGTATTGGATGCTCGTGATCCTCAAGGAACTAGATGCCCCTATATTGAAAAGTATTTACGCACCGAAAAGCCACATAAACATCTCATCTTTATATTGAATAAGGTAGATCTTGTACCGACTTGGGTTACACAACGGTGGGTTGCTATATTAAGTGCAGAATATCCAACTGTTGCTTTTCACGCCAGCATAAACCATCCATTTGGTAAAGGCTCGCTAATAAACCTATTGAGACAATTTGGAAAACTTCACTTGGACAAAAAACAAATTTCTGTCGGTTTTATAGGGTATCCCAATGTGGGAAAGTCGTCCGTTATTAATACCTTACGCAGCAAAAAGGTGTGCAAAGTAGCACCAATCGCTGGGGAAACCAAGGTATGGCAGTATATCACACTATGCGGCGTATTTATTTGATCGACTGCCCTGGCGTTGTTTACCCTTCTGCAGAAACTGACACAGAAAAAGTTTTAAAGGGCGTAGTACGTGTGGAGCTTATAAATGATCCAGAAGATTATATAGAGACAGTGTTAGAACGGGTAAGGCCTGAGTACCTGGTCAAAACTTACCAAGTTAGTAACTGGAACACTCCTACTGAATTTTTGGAAAAAGTAGCTTTTAGATCAGGAAAACTATTGAAAAAAGGAGAGCCCGATATTTCGATTGTTGCTCGAATGATTTTAAATGATTTTCAAAGAGGTAAGCTGCCATTTTATGTTAGTCCCCCAGGTTTTGAACAACCTCTCAATACCACAAGTGAAGAAAGGGGACAACTTGCAGTAGTACAAGATTTTAACAAAATCAAGGTTGGCCATAGTTATTCAAGCGAAGACATTAAACAGTTGGAACCAATTGTTAATTTAGACCAGGCTGTGGATGAAGATGAAGATACACACGATACAAAATCAGAAATGGATGATAGCAGTGAAGAAATTTCAGCTGACCAAGCAAATAATGGAAAGATATCTAATGACAGTTCTGTTATAGATCATGACGAAATGGATAAACAGAACTGTGATTCTGATGATTCTTCAGATATTAGTAATTTCTATTCTGACATCGAACATAGTGATGATGAAATTGCCACAGCTGCAAGTGGAAATTTTGTTGTACAAAAAATTCCGCACAAGGTGAGTGCCAAAGTTGAAGAAAATAATAAACCAATAAAACAATTGACAAGCAAACAAAAGAGAGCAATTGAAAGGTCGCTGAAGCGAAAGAAAATTGGTAGCAACTTCTATGAAGTAACTAATGTGAAAAATAGAAATAGAAATAAGAAGAAAGTGTAAAATGATTGACCATCGCTCTGTTAAAAGTTTTAACATTATTGTTGACTTCTCCCGATTATATGTGTTAAAAATGTAAATGTAATTGTAATCATTACTTTGATATTTATTAAAATATAATAAAAACTTTATTTTTTGTCTAAGATTCTTGAGGGCATTTTAATTATTTTTTTTCTAAGATTCTTGAGGGCATTTTAATTTAAGCTTTTAACATACCAAAAAAAAACGAACAATTATGTACACTATTATGTATGGGACCAAAGCTGCCCTGGTCAAACGGTTTGAGATATGCATGTCATATTTGGTATACGTTAATTTGAGGTTATTTTGCATATTCTGAAGTAAACTGTTTTTTCATAATAAAATAACGCAGATAAATTTAAAAAAACATTTGAGGAATGCTTAATTCGTTGCTGCACATTTAGTAAAATCTAATAACCATTACATTAACAAAACGTCATAAATAAACAAAACACAAACAGTAATTAAAATTTAGAATAGCGAACATTTCTTCAATACAAATGAAAACATCATTAATTAACTGTAGTTAAGAGACATGTTCAAATTGCTGCCTATTTACTTCTTGGCAATAACGAATGCGCTTTTTAAAATTGTCTAAAGTCGTGCAAAAAATTTCGAGAAATAGCAGCCATTTCAGCACAAATACAATTTTTCTAAATTGTCATGTCTATTTAAATAAACACGACTTTTTAAATTGCCCCACAAAAAAAATCTAAAAGAGACAAATCTGGTGACCGAGCCACTTCACGGTTCCTCTTCTCCTGATCAAAAATGTCCCTTAAATAATTGCGCACTGCAAGTCCATAGTGGCGAGGCACACCATCTTGCTAAAACCAGATATTTTCGCTGACTGCATTTGGGTTGTCATGATTTGGAAAGAGTTCTATAATTTGAGGAATAATATTTTCCCACAGCATTTGAAGATATCTCTTTGACGTAAGGTTGCCTTCAATGAAAAATGGTCCAATAATGTGACCAACAATACCAGCCCATACGTTAATTTTCTGGGGTTGCTGGGTGTGAACTTCTCCCATCCAATGGGGGTTAGTGTCACACAGTTGTACCTGTTTACAGATCCATTCAAACAAAAAGTAGCTTCACCCGAAAATACAACTGAATTGGCAAAATTGTCATTCTCAGAAATAACTTCCATTGCCCACTCACAAAACTCGTAAGGGTAAAACTTATTTCTTTTTAAAGTTGTTTGAATGGAACGTCTACTCATATTGTGGTTTAAGGTAAGTTGCTGTACAGACGTTTGAGGTTGCTCAACCACATCCAGTACTACTTACCTCAAGGGAATTCTCTTCATTTGTGGCAGATCTTGGTCTACCAGATTTAGGACGATCTTTTACGCTTCCACTTTCAATAAATCTTTCTACAGTTCTACTTACTGTAGATCTACTAATTGGATTCCGATCGGGATGGGTCGTATTTTTAATAATAATAAATAAATCTTTATTTCTGACTTCAAAACAATTACAAGCAAGTAACTGGTACCGAGGCCTAGGCCATTAGTAATAAAATTAAATTTAATATTTTTAAACCTAACCTAACAATATATACTACAATTTGTTATAATATTGAACAATACGTGTTAAATGTCAGTTTTCTAATTAACTAAGTATTTAAATTCCACATCACATATTATGACTAGTTACATAATGCATATTTTTTACACATTGCATATTGGTGTAGATTTTAGTTTTTACTGCCTGGATAAAAGTTGTTTTATTATTAATTTGTTTAATGCCTGTAGGTAGTTTGTTATATATTTGGAGACTTCTGTATATGGGGGAATCTTGTGTTTTTTTTTGTTTTGCGATATTCACTGCGAAATTGTAACTGTGACCGTATATTATACCTGTGCACATTGTTCACTCTTGTTAGTTGGCAGTTACTTTTTGTTTAACCACGAGAGATGTTATAAATAAGTTTAATTTGTTCTAATTTTTTTAGTCCTGTATATTTAGTCATTTTGTTTGATTATATACTTGCACTGTCGGAGTCATTTGGTTTATGTTGAAGGGAGATTTTATTGCTTTATTTTGCATCCGCTGTAGCATATTTATGTGGCAGCCAGCAGCATTTCCCCAGCAGGGAATCAGGTATCTAATTGTACTTTCGATCTGACAAAGATAAACTATATTTTTAGTTTCGGTATTTAGGTGGTTAGAACAGTTTCTTGTCGCACCTATCATTGAGGCAATTTTTGTTGTCACTGAGGATATGTGATTTGACCACTGTAATTTGTTGTCTATGTGTAATCCTAAGTATTTGGAATTGTCCACTTCTGTTAGATTTACATGGTTAAATTTTATTGTTATTTTATCCCTTTTTTTGTTTTTTTGACTTATTACCATGTAGACGGTCTTAGTCAGATTAACACTTAATTTATTAAAGCACAACCACTGTGAATAAATGTTTAAGTCCTGGATTTCCTCTTTTCTCAACAGCTGGTCGCTGAAGAGTCGCCCCTGCTGAGTGGCGTACCACAAGGCTCCTTTCTTGGCCCAGTGCTGTTCTTAGTTTATATAAAGAACCTACTTGAAACCATCGCCTCACCTTCCTGCTGTTATGCGGACAACACCAAGCTGTATAACAACCCAATAACAAACAAAAACACCATAAAAAGATCTAGTTGTTATCTCTAATTGGTGTAATAAATGGTTGTTATCCTTAAATGCGTCTAAGTGTGTAGTGCTTCATATGGGAACAAACAACCCGTGTAATGTGTACTTGTTGTGTATTTGTTTATAACCACGTGGGTAAAGAAAAGACTCTGAACTCGTACAAATGTAATCTTGATTTATTGCATAATAAAACACCTGTGCATACAACATAAATGAATAAATGAACTACATATAAATGAATACTGAATATGCATCAATAATATAAGCGAGCGCATTACCTTCACGTGTGTTTCTCGTACGGCAGTCAGAATGCAGATCACAGACAAGAAAATGCAGATGAATAATTTAACATTTTCCTAAACCGGTGTACAATACGAGCATGCGCAAAACCTTAATATTAGGGAGCAAAACTTATACTAACAAATAATATTTATAATTGGATTAATATATAACACCTCCCTTCTTTAAATGCATCCTAAGGAGAGTAGCGCATTGGAGGTTTGATTTTCCTGGGTGGTCGTGGGGTGAAGCAGCTCGTTAGATTGGTCAACTTGGTTTCTGCAGCTTGCCTTTTCCTTCCACTGCCAGAACTTTCTTCTTTGTTCTGATCTGCTTCACTGCTGTGCGAATGGTCTGCACCTACATCTCGTTCTTGTGTGGTGGCAGTACTTGGAATTTCTGAATTTACCTCGTTGGAGATTTCCGGTTCCTGCAGAGCGGTAGGAGTACCTCGAAGTGCAGTCATTTCTTTGTTGGAATGACCTTGAGGATACCTATAAACTGGCAAGGGTGCTCCAAAATGTACACTAGACAATTTGTTATTGCAATCGTTTGTTTGAACCTTTACATTACTTTGAATTTCAGGATTGTCACTATATTGCCGCATTTGATTGGCATGACGGGTATAGGTCTTGCCATCGTGTAGTATTTCATATAAGACTGAGCCAACTTTATTTAATACCGTACCAAGTTTCCATTTTGCTTTACCATCATAATTTCTAAACAAAACCGATTGGTTTACTTTAAGGAGGTTGGGTAATCCTGTGCGGGACGCGACGTAAGGGGGTTGGCCTGTGGTAAATGCATATACTACGGCAGGCATTGCCAACTTCAGAAAGACAAATAAAGTATAATGTGTTTCTCATTTTTGAGTACATAGTAAAGATGAATGTATGGTTTTTAAATATTTTTTACGATTTTGTACCTGTAATAGCAATGAGAAACTATTTTTTACAGACAAAATGTAGTTTCGAATTGAATAAATTAAACGCTGAAGTTTGTCAACGTTGCCAGTCGTTTGAATGACACTTTTGCTTGGCACTACTGCTCTTATGGCACTCTAACCTATAATACGCTGTCAACAATGAGTTGTTGCATCGGAAGAAGCTGCGTCAATCGTGCATGCTTCTAAACGCGCATAAAGCCGCGACGAAATTGTGCAAGATAGCGTGTCGCACGGAGTAGAAGGCCGGAGAATCGTTGACATTCCGGTGTTAGCCAAAAACTTGAAATGCCTTGTCTGCGACCAAATTTTGTCGTTATCGTGCATAGAAAATGAAAGCCGCCGTGGTCTGGCAAGTGTCTTCAAAATTCGATGCCATGTCTGTTTGACAGTTCGTACTGTGCCAACGATTGGTTACTCTTATTCTGACGGCTATGTTCAACGTAAAATATACCACGTTAATTCTAAAGCTGTTCTTGGGGAGTAGCAAGTATTCAATTAATCCGACATACGTATTTCGCTTGCGCATGAAGCACTGAAAAAGCTGACACCCGTATTCATAGTCCGTTCGCCAGCGACTCGCCGGAGTTTCGTTATGAATAGTATGTTGGCGGCACTGTACGTCTATGTCAAATTCGAGTGATCAGGTTAGGTTTTCAGTCAGTTTTGACAGAAACTGACACAAAATCTAACCTGCTAACCTCGAATTTGACAAAGACGTACAGTGCCGCCAACATACTATTCATAACGAAACTCTGGCGAGTTGCCGGCGATCCGCTGGCGAACGACTATGAATACGGGCGGACTTCGCAGCGTTGCCGCATAAAAGTGACAGGCAGGCCGACCGGAGCCATTTTTAGTGCACAACGATATATTTTTCACTAATGCAACAAATTCAGCGAGTGAATCGAGTTCAAATTTTACCAGTGTCTTCGGAGAATATTGCATTGGTTGTGCAAAGTGTTTCATCAACATTTCTTCGTTTACTTTTTTTTTAACCGTCCGAAAGTTTCCGCCCATAAGAGCCCATGTATTTTTACACAATTTTACGATTTATTTTCTCCTATTCTGACGAGACAATTTTCTTCAAATTTATAGGGGAGTTTTTAAATGCACTTTTCTACAGTATATATTTTTTTTACGATTTTCTATTCGTCAAGTACGTAACGCCCCAACCTCCTTAAATTCAATTTCTTTATTTATCGAGTTCTGACTAATCATTTTAGCTTGTTTATCTATAACAGTTGCCGTTGCATTAGGCAACATTAAGTCTAACCTACTTCGTAAGTTTCTCTACAAAACAAAGACGCGGGAGATTGCCCTGTAGTAGCATGTGGTGTTTTTCTATATTGCAAGAGAAAATTACATAATTTTGTTTGCAAGTCTCCTGGATCGTCGTTCATTGCATGCAAAGCCGTTTTTATTGTTTGAACATAATGTTCAGCCTGACCATTTGAACTGGGACTGTATGGTGCTGTTTTAATGTGTTTTGATTCCATTTACGGCTAGGAATCGTTCAAACTCCTCCGACACTAGCTGAGGACCATTATCGGAAACTAATGTTACCGGTAACCCATATCTTGCAAAGCATTCTCGTAAATTTTGGGTAGTGCTGTTTGACGTTATGTTATTCATAATGAGAACTTCGACCCACTTTGAAAATGCATCGACTATGATAAAAAAATATTTGTTTTTAAATGGCCCTGCAAAGTCTATGTGGATTCTATGCCAAGGACCACACGGATACTCCCAGGGGTGTATTTGAGCATTTCTAATTTGCTTCGTTTGTTGGATGCAATTGGGACAAGATTTTACCATGTTTTCTATGTCTGAGTCAATTCCCGTCCAATAAAAGTTTTAACATTATTGTTGACTTCTCCCGATTATATGTGTTAAAAATGTAAATGTAATTGTAATCATTACTTTGATATTTATTAAAATATAATAAAAACTTTATTTTTTGTCTAAGATTCTTGAGGGCATTTTAATTATTTTTTTTCTAAGATTCTTGAGGGCATTTTAATTTAAGCTTTTAACATACAAAAAAAAAACGAACAATTATGTACACTATTATGTATGGGACCAAGCTGCCCTGGTCAAACGGTGTAGTATTTCATATAAGACAATTAAATCCTTGCAAGAAGATTGCATAATGCAGTAATCGGGTAGCACTTAAGCACGGTGCACTTGCGTTTGCAGCAAAAATTGATTCTAGGGGTTTATGGTCCGTTAGAAGAATAAAATGAAGGCCATATAAATAATTGAAAAACTTTTTTACACCCCAATATATAGATAGAACCTCTTTATCAATTTGCGAATAATTTTTTTCACTTTTGGTAAGGGTTCGAGAAACAAAAGCAATTGGCCTATCAGATCCATCGGGATAGGTATGTGATAGGACAGCGCCAAGTCCATAGCTTGATGCGTCAGTTGCAAGAACTAATGGTTTGAAGGGTCAAAAAGAGCAAGAACACGATTTGACGAAATTTCCTTCTTTATTTTTGTAAATGATGACTGGCATTCCGGTGTCCATTTAAAGGAACATTTTTTGCAAAATATTATACAATGGAGAAAGAATTTCTGCCAAATTTGGAATGAAACGAGAATAGTAAGTTATTAACCCTATGAAAGATTTTGTCTCCGTAACATTCTTAGGGGTTGGTGCAGCAGTTATTGTCGTAACTTTTTCTTGGTTTTTGTATAATCCCGAAGCACTAATATTAAAGCCAAGATATGAAATTTGGTTTTCTATTAATTGACACTTTTCCTCTTTTAGGCGAACGCCGTTTTCACGACAGATTTCAAAAAATAATTCTAACCTATTTAAATGGGTACGAGCATCTGGAGAAGAAATTTTAATGTTATCATAAAAAATTTGAATGCCTTCAATTTTATTAAATAAGGATTCCATGCATCTTTGCCAAATTGCAGAGGCATTAGTAATCCCATACATCAATCTATTTACCTGATATAAACCTTTTGGGGTATTTATTGTCAATAATTTTGCAGTTTGAGGTGTAACTTGCATATGTAAATATGCTTCCGAATATAAAATTCGAAAATATGGTTCCTCGGGCCATTTTAGAAAGAGCTTCTTCAATATTGGGGATTGGGTATTGATCGGTTTGAAGATATTTATTTAGGGTAACCTTATAGTCCCCGCAAATACGGATCGTATTATCCGGTTTCACGATTGGAACAATCGGAGTGCTCCATTCTGAAAAACTGGTGGGTGTAATAATACCTAAGGATTCTAACCTATCTAATTCATTTTCCACCGCAGGTTTTAGGGCATACGGTACCGAACGTGCTTTGCAAAAAATGGGCTTTGCATTTTCTTTAAGAAGTAGTTCTGCAGTAAAATTTTTTAGCAGCCCGATTTCATTCTTGAATATATCTTGGTAAAGTGTAACTAACTTTTTTTATTCCAAGTTTTAAATCCAGTGTAACTCTAAATGTTGCTCCATGACTGCCTACTACTACTACTAATACTACTAATTCCCAAGTTGATCTTGGTCAGTGGTCGGAATGTATGAACCGGAACGCTGTCGGGGGGGGGGGGGGGGGGGGGGGACCGGGGGGTATACCTCCCGTTTTAGCCGCAGGCAAAAATTTTCGCGGAAAATAATAATAATGTTGATAATAATATGTGTTTTTTCCGTCAATAGTCGACACAAACCAGTTTAATTTAATATTATATTTCAAAGTGAAAAGATCCTAATTAAAAAAAAACAAGAACGGTATAAATATAACAAAATAAAGTTTATTCATTTCCTTCTAGAATAACTCAATAATAGGGAATAAAATCAAAATAATTCAACAAAATTCAAAACTCTAAATATTGTAAGGCAACATAACAGATAATACATTTCGCTCAATTCATCGAGAGCATCAGACTATTACGCTAAGGTTGCTGACAAATTGTACCGATGCAATCATTTTGTCAACGCCGCTATATTTGCCTCTTTCTTTTCCATCTCTTTTTAGAAAAATTTTCACGAAACGGAACGGATTTTGATGAAATTTCACGAGACGGAACGACTCTTGATAATATTTCACGAACCGGAACGCCGTTCCGGTCCGTTCCGGTACATTCCGACCACTGATCTTGGTGCTATTATCCCAAACAACTTAAAGTGGGAATCTCAAGTCATAATGGTCACCAAGAAAGCCAATAGTTTAACATTCCTGATTAAGAAAGCTTTTGTAAACACTTCCAAAGATCTGATATTAAAAATGTTTAAAGCCTATGTAAATACGTCCCATATTAAAATTTGCTATTGTAGTTTGGTCTCCCTACTTCGTAAAAGATGCAAGTCAATTGAAAATGTACAACGGAAATTCAATAAATTACTCCAACACTCTAATGAAACACCTATCGTTATGAGGAACGACTACCTTCTCAGACAGACGACAGCTAGATGATTTAAGAGAGACTTATAAAATTTTGTATAAAAACATGTACCAGTGCAGTTTACATGAACTATTCAATCTTATACTGAGAGTGGCTAAAGAGAACACGCTTTCAAGTTACATAAGGATGGTTTAAAAAACTACCTCTTCAATAAATTTCTTCAGTATTCGGGTTTGTGGCAAATGGAACTCTCTCCCCGACAGTATAGTGAATACACATATGATGCTATTTCTGTTTAGTTTAGGCTTTAGGCGCTGACATTTTTATGCATAGTGTGTAGTAAATTCGGCTTCAATTAACATGTTTAAAAACACATATATGATGCTATTTCTATACAGCTTAAGCACAATTTCTATGTTAATTGTTTATTTACTTAATTGTACTTAAGTATTTCTTGTTAACCTTGTATAGAGCACATCAGCTTGTTGGTATGTTGCTGCCTGCCCTAATTAATAATAATAATAATAACAAAAAGTAGGCCTGTAATGAAGACTGACACCCGTATGCATAGTCGTTCGCCAGCGGCTCGCCGGCGATTCACCGGAGTTTCGTTATGAATAGTATGTTGGTGGCACTGTACGTCTATGTCAAATTTGAGGTTATCAGGTTAGATTTTATGTCAGTTTCTGTCAAAATTGACGGAAAAAGCTAACCTGATAACTTCGAATTGACATAGACTACTATTCATAACGAAACTCCGGCAAGCCGCCGGCGAGCCGCTGGCGAACGACTATGCATACGAGTGTTACAGTCAAAAGCAAACAAATAGACAAAAATAGTTTCCTGTAATTGTTTTTTTTTCAACGTCGTTGAAAGTTTTTAATCAACGCAGGCAACGTTTCTAATAAAGATGTTTCTATTTTCGCACAGAACTGGGGGTCGACTTATCTTGCTTTTTCCTTCGATGCCATTTAAATGCTGCATTTCAGCTATAATAACTTGAAATGCATCTTTTTGAGAAAAAGCAATTACAGCAAAAGTTACAAAAACGTGTTTAATTATATTTTCTCTGTCAATTCTGAAAATTATGAATACATATTCTGGAATACTCTGTATATGCAATATTTGAATTTATACAGGGTGAGTCAATATTCACTACCCAGCCCTCGTATATATGTTCTACAATTAAAAATATGACAAAAATGAGGAATACTAAAACTACGAAAGCGAAGTCATTTTCAGCTAAAACTGATATAAATATTTTTTTTTTAAGTTTCGTTTAATCTCAATGAATTCAAATACAAAAGATACTCCTTTACAACAACATGCAACAATGTTTTTTCAATACGATGGAGCGCCTGCAGATGCTGCATTACAAGTGCGAGAAATTTTGAATCGCCGTTTTCCTAATAAATGGATTGGCGGGGTGGACCAATTGCGTTGCCACCCGGTCTCCCAACTAACTCCAATAGATTTTTGGCTGTGGGGATACATAAACGAAAAAGTTTATTTTACTGTGCCTGCTGGAGTGGATGACTTTATTGCCCCAATAGCAGAAATAAATGATAATTTCAATTCTGTTGCCAGGAACTTTAGTCATAGGTTATATACGTGTATTAACAAAATGGTAACATTTTTGAGGGTTTCTTAAGGAATTCGATGTTTTGCTGATGTTTATCTCGACCCAGATAGTTTTATTTTTTTAATATTTTAAGTTTTCTCTTGTATTTGAATGTATTGAGATTAAACAAAACTTTAAAGAAATTTGTTTATTTTAATTTTACTTGAAGACTGCTGTGCTTTCGGAATTTTAGTATTATTCATTTGTGTCTTATTTGTAATTGTAGAACAGATATCCAAGAGCTGGGGAGTGAATATTGACTCACCCTGTATATTGGAAATAACACGATTATTGCTTATACCGGGTGACCATAAATAAGTGTGATTTTTTTCTTAGGTTGGCACTGTTTATGTTGGTAGCACTGTATATCTATGTCAAATTCGAGCTTATCAGGTTAGGTTTTGAGTCAGTTTTGACAGAATAATATAGTAATCATATTTTGATTTTTGGCACCACCTGGCAACACTGTAGCGCATATCATACATATGTAATAAAGTCCATTTTTTAAAAATCAGCTGTCAGTGTCAAAACTTTATAAAAAACCAGACTGTGTTACCCTAAATTCTGTACTTACCGACCAACTGTATAACAGTTTCCCCCATGTCAAAATTGAGGTTATGTCTGTCTAACGTAATTGAAATGTCAGCGTCGATAACCTTGAACGGCTCGACGCTGCCAACCTACTTTGTGAAATGGACTATTTGCTACTTTCAATTCCTCATACCAACTTGACAACACTTACAACTGATTAAAAAAAACAGACTTTAGTATATTTAGAATGCCAGTTCGGGAATCGTGGTGTCTAGTTCCGGTCTTGGTTTTATCCATCCGGATTCTAATGTAACAACTCTACTTATTTGTAGTTATTAATATTAATAACAATAATATCGCTGATTCTGGCATGCTCATTAGCGGTGGTGATGGTGGTGATGATGATGATTACGATTACAATTACAATTACAATAACAATATAAATAGTAGTGATAGTGGTGGTGCCGACACCGACACCGATAAAGGTCTCGTTCAAAAACGAAAACGAGCAAATTGTAAATGCACTTCTTCATACAAAAAAGGATGGGAAAATATTTTTGAGTAATTTTTATAGTTAGAGGTAGAGGAAGAGGATAGAGCTGAAATGTTCAGTTTAATGCGATATTTTATGTTTTACTTGTTGAGTTGGATTTAAAATAATGTTTAATCGTTATTATTTTAGTCTTTTTTATTTACATTTATCTGGATATTTTTAATGTGTTTATTTTTAATACCATTAGTAATTATACCTAATGTAATGATAGTAATAAATGATTTATTTGAATCTTCTATATATTTTTTGAAACTTCTATATTTTCAAGTTAATTCTTCTATTTTCGACATTTTGATTTCTGGCAACCCTAGTTTTGACCATATATGTATTACTTACTATATTGCTAGCGGCTATGAGTGGGGAGGTCACGGTGGAAGTGAGACAGACAACCAACTCTTCAATGTATAATGGTGAGCTGTGCGCAAGAGCGGCGGCGTCGTCCGCCTAATGGGGAAGTGGTCAAGTTTAAAATTCGCTTCTATACCTGAATTTTTGAGCCCGTGCGTGCACGTCATACCATATTGATGACATCATATCCTAGTATGTTTATATGAGCCATATACAGTCACTAAAAGTATGTTGTTTGACGCGACTGACGTAAAATTTAACCTGCAAATTTCTAATTTCACATAGGTTGGCAGTGCTACCAACAATGTGAATATGTAATTTTTTGTCGCCGAGACGATAAAATTGCATTTTAACGTGAAGTGAAGGTAGATAAAATACAACTTTAACAGTTAGAATTGAATGAATATATTAAATTAAAATTTTAAAGATGAAAGAAAAAACCACAACAGGAAAACTAAAGACTAACATCATATTAATTTACATAAAATGTTATTGTAAATGTTGAGAACTATCAATTAATGTAAAATTAAATGACCAAACTACCTTAAAAAATCAGTACTTTAAAAACTTGTGTAGCTTGTGTGAAATGAATTGGCGCACTTCAGGTATACGGATTAGGCGCATTTTCCTGTAACTGATACTTTGCTTACTTGCTGTCTTTACTGTATATGTTATTTACCTGTTGAGGCTACTTATAATACTCTGCAGGTATTTATGTAATTTTTCGTGCTCAACTTAAAATCAATTAAAAATATTTTGCTCGATTTATTTTAATAAAAACATTGTATTGAGTACCACATAAAATAAAGAATAAATTGACTATAATAGTAAAATAATTTACATATTTTAACAAAGAATAATAATTGGAATTGCGCAGTATTTTAACAACTAAATCAAATAAATCATTTTGTATTTCTGCCTTTTTCCAGGAAGAGTTTGGCAATTTTTCTATTAAACTACTGTGGTAACTCGCATTATCCATAATAATAATAGAAGGTTCTTCCAATTTTGGCAATAATCGCTCGCTAAACCAGTTTAGAAAATTTTCTTTGTTCATTTCACCATGGTAGTCAGCATCTTTGATTTTTGAAGCAAAAATTAATGATGCTTCAGGAATAAAACCTTCACTGCTTCCTGCATGAAGTACTATATATCTATAACAATTCAAGCATGAATTACATAGTTGTTTACTACAATTAGTAACTCATTTACCTGCGTCCTTCTGGTTTAATTTTTCGTACGCTTCTTACATCGTCATCTTGCCATGATTTGCAAATTGTTCCATTTTCAAACACCCAAGTTTCATCTAAAAATAAACATAGGCGCCCACTTTCAGATTGCAAATTTTTCACGCGAGGGTCATCTTTCTTATAACGAAAACCAATGTTGTGAAGAATTTTTCTCAACGAACTAATTGAACCATTAATGATATCTTTTTCTCTTAAAAGTTGCGAAAGTGTTTTTTGGGTAATGTATTGCTCTAAAAACGGCAAACTTTGTAGCAACCCAAAATTCAAATACTTTTTACATTTTTATCATTAGAGTAATACCAACTTACTATTTTGAACCATGGTGTATACAGCATTACGAATCGCAACCTGATCAAAATCATCGACATCACTTACAGGTCTGTCTCGGTTTTTTGTTTTTTTAGGGCTACGCAGAAGTTCACCAGATTTGCAGGTCTGCGAAATAAAAGAGACTGTTCGTATACTTAAATTTAAAGCATTGGCATTAGAAAGTTTCGATTAATGTAGTTGGTCATTATATTACGAATTATGATACGATAGAAGAAGGGCAGTTGAGATGGTTAGAGCATGTAATGAGGATGGTAGAAGATAAGACGGTGAGAAGAATATTTGAAGCACGCACACATAAAAAGAAAACGAAAGGAAGGCCGAGAAATTCGTGGAGGGAAGAAGTTAGGAATGCAGCCTGTAAGGGAGGCATAGAGTACAAAATAGGCAAGAATGGGAACGGAAATGGAGAAAGATACCGAAGACATAATAAAACCCTACCCACTCCCTGACCATACACCCGCAAGGGTAGAAAGGTCCTAGGATTAAGGAAGTAAGTATATTACAGGTGTAAATTATTTACTACTCTCACAGCAGTTAGCTGTATAAGTGGACCACCGTTGTCTCTTTCTCGTTCAAAATATCTTATTAAAGCGGCAACAAGCTCTTTTGACTTTCTGGACAAGGCGGTTGACATTTTAGCTTAGAGTTCACCACCCGTTTCCAGCAGCTAAACTCTTCCGCAAAGTAATTTGAAGCAGTGAAAAAACGACAGTATAACTTGTTCGCAATGTTCGTTATGAAAACAACGGATTTTTAAAATGCAAAGCTAAACTATATGTCACTGTCAACATCTGTCAAAACCACTATAACAAATATCAAGAGATCCAAAAAAAACTGTTCTTCAGCGGGCTGTGGAAATTCAACGTATGAATAATATGTTGGTGACACTGTACGTCAATGTCAAATTCGAGGTTAGCAGGTTAGGATTTGTGTCACTTTGTGTCATAACTGACGGAAAACCTAACCTGATAACCTCGAATTTGACATTGACGTACAGTGTCACCAACATATTATTCATACGTTGAATTTCTACAGCCCGCTGAGGAACAGCTTTTTTTGGATCTCTCGATAAGTCGTTTTAAAGAGTGACATGTGTACGTGTTAACTCCCTGAGTAGAACTTGAAAACACAAAGTACCCCGACATATTATAATTTTTGCTATTGTTCATGGAAATTATGAAATATTAAAACAACAAAATGTACGGCTTAGCAATATATTAAGCTATATTATTAGCAAAAGCAATTTTCATCATTGTTTTATTGAAAACAAAAAGTAGTTTTATATTTTTCAAATGTTGGTACCGACAACCTTACTAAAAGGCGGATTGATGACGTGCACGCACGGGCTCAAAAATGCAGGTATAAAGGCGGAGTTGCAAATCTCAGGCATGCGCACTAGACGCTTTATACTTAGAGTGAGACTATGTCGGCGCCGTAATGTTTTCGGCCGTTTCCAAGCCCTACTAACAATCCATATATATAATAGACTTGTCCGTCCGGGACGCTGTTTCAGCAGCCAAACCGTAAGAGATAGAGAAAAAAGTTATTAAAGTTATATGTTTGGAATGGTCATGTCAGGTCAGGAACCGAATTTCAGTCTCTAACACTAAATTATTATCAATTATCCTAATCCTAACTTTTTAGGTTATATTCTAGGCAAATTTTATCAAGGCGAATGCGACTGGTAGTTTGCTACCAACAATGACGTCATATACGTACGTGTGGTGATTATGCGTTCTATTTGCAAAACGGTCTTTTTTGTTTTATTAAATGAGACATTTGTCTCACTGGACTGCTAGTATATGTATAATACATATATGGTTTTGACACAGACTGACAAACAACCTAACCTGCTAACCTCGAATTTGACATAGACTTACAGTGCCAACCTAAGAAAAAAAAACACAATCATTTATGGGCACCCGGCATTTCTTCCTATAACAAGTGTTTATTGTGTCCAAAGTGCGAGTATGTTTTTTAATCATCCTAATTTTAGACTAAATCAGGTGTTTGTTGTGTACGTTAAGTCCCCATCGAAAATAAACATAAATTAAATTATTTTTACTTATAATAGCTAACAATTCATTTTGTACGCAAGTGTATAATTTTTGTCTAGCGGTAAATTAGAATTCTATAACACCGGTTCTTATCAAGAATGTGCAATATGTCATATGTGGTGCAAATAAGATAAATCATCAAAATTTGAAGATGAATGATAATTACAGTGATTTACACTTTAGAGTACCTGGATACAACGGTAGCTTTAGTATATGCACAACTAGTTAACAGTTGTTTCGACTAATTAGTTTTAAACTCTTATTTTTTCTTATTAAATTACATAACCTATATTAGTGACAGTTCTGAAATTTTGCTTTAAATTCTGCTATTAAACTTATTCTACGTACAAATCAAGCATAATATGATATAAGAAGAAACATGGACCCTTCAAATACAAAAGTTCCTTTGAACAGATTAAAAGAAATACAATGGAAAGAATTCGTCTGTGGTTGGGGAGCTGCATGTATCAACATCACCATTACGTATCCTGTGAATAAAATCATATTTCGCCAGGTGAAGTTTTCACGTTAATCTTTACAATGATTTACTATTTTAGTATATTCAAATTTTAGATGTTACATCGAATAAAAATCTATAATGCTTTCTTAGAACTTCATAACGAAGGCATTTACTACTTGTACCGTGGTATGCTACCACCACTGTGTCAGAAAACTTTGTCGTTGTCGATAATGTTTGGTGTATATGAAGAAGTACGGAGGCCTTTAGCTGAAGGGACAAACTTGAACCCATACCTGATAAAAGCAATTGCTGGAATAGTAGCAGGTTCTACCGAAGCGATTCTAATGCCTTTTGAAAGAATACAGACGTTATTAGCAGATTCGGCATACCATAAACATTTTAAAAATACGTTTGACGCATTTAAAGTGGTGGGAACGCAATATGGAATTCGTGAGTTTTACAGAGGACTGGTACCTATTTTATTAAGAAACGGGCCATCAAATGTGTGTTTCTTTACATTACGTGATGAAATTCATTTGCGATTGCCGAAGTCTGATTCTATAATGAAACAAACCTTAAGTGAATTTATATGTGGGGCTCTTATAGGTGTTGTATTGTCTAGTATATTTTATCCATTAAATGTAGTAAAAATTTCAATGCAAAGTCAAATAGGCGGAGAATATGAAAATGTGTTTAAGGTTTTTCAAAGGGTTTATAAGGAGCGAGGTGGAAACATTAGGAATTTTTACTATGGCGTACATGCAAATGTTACTAGAGCATTTTTTAGCTGGGGTGTAATGAATGCAGCCTATCAACATATTAAGGATATTATATATTGACCTTAAGGAACAAATTAGTTAAAATTTCAATTAAGTTAGATAATTCTAATTTAAGTTTATCTAGCTTTAACTGTTCAAAGAGTTGTAATTTGTGTGTTATTTTTAAATAAAAGTATTATTGTGCACCATATATGATACCATTTTTTAAATAACAATAAATAAAGATGTGATTCTAATTAGCTTATTAATGTATGAGCAAATTATAAAACATCAAAAATATATTGGTGTGAGATGCACAAAAATTAAATAATTGCATGATATTCACTGCTGAACTCCTCAAGGCAGTGTCCTACTTCACTATACATACATAAGTCGTTTATCAGAAAGTTTTGCACATAAATTTTGAGCTAATGTTAAAACTCAAACTAATTTTATTTAAAACACAAAAATAATGTAAACTTCCTAATTGCTTATTTATAATAAACTGCTTCCACAAAAATAATAGAACTTTAGATCTAACACGACGGATTATTTTCTACAGTCTTGTTGCTGACTTACTACCCATCAACCATAGTATTTAAAACTCTTCAAGACATTTTATTCATTGATTGTACATGCTAGAATTAGATTGTTCAAAGGATTGCTCCATTGCGCCAGTAAAAAATGGCAACTAAGAATTGAAATTGACCAACAATCGTAAAACAACTAAAATTTGTGATTCGAGGAGAATTTAAAACCAAAATGGGTTTAATAGTAGATATGTTTAAAAGCTGGTTTTAGGAACAGTAATGATGATAATGCGAGTAGAAGATTTTTCATAAACTCAGATTTATCAGCTCATATAAAATATGATTCTTACTGTACGGATACAGCGAAATTACATATTGACTTTTAGTCATGGCATCCAGTAACACCCACTCTTCATAAAATCTTTTATTGTTCCATTGTGATTTGTGATAGAAAAAGTCTTGCTACCGATAGGGATGATATCGGAAAAGGCAGCTAAGGCAAGAAACAATCACTTCCGTTTGTACCATGAAAATTATGCAAGGAAGTTTTGCAGAGTCGTGAAATCTTGACATTTTAAACAGATTGTTGCTCAGCTGTAATCCACTTGTAACTGGCATGAGACCTATTCCGAGCAATAAGACACAACCATTTCTCAAAGAAGCATTGGACATACTCACATGCTTCTTCCTGCTGAAACAGAAATGGATATACATTAGAAAGATTCTGCTGAGGAAGAGCCTGCACATGAAGCGAAGGGTCTTTGGGTAAAGAACCATCGATATTGTCACCTATAAATAAGTAAATAAATAATAGTTTTTTAATTTGAAAACGGACATTGTCATTTTACTCATGAAAATCATGTCGTGACTAGCATAATATATCATAATAAAATGCGTAATACTATTTTAAACTATTTTATTTTAAAAAATAATTTTGTCCAAGCTTTTTATGCGAATACATGTTTGGTATTAATTCCACTGCAACCATGGAATGTACCTCCATGCTTCATACCATTGGATGGAAACAACTTATAAATTAACTGACTAGAGTCACTGTCTTAACAGCTAGTCTTTTAGATCATATTCGTGTTAGTAGTTCTCATTTAGTACAGACTTCCGGAACTAAATATTTACAGACATTTTATGACCATGAGTTAATATGCTGTAATCTTAAAATTTCTGTGGATAAGACGCAAGTAGTAATTCATACTTTTCAAAACTTTTCTAATTTCAATTTTGACAATTTTCTGCAGTATCTTACGTTACCTTGGCATCTCATTTATGATATTGAATCAATCGATGAGAAAATAAATTTTTTAAACAATCGCATTTTACATATTTTTGATATTTTTGCTCTATGCAAAACATCTACATTCTATAAAACAAGGGCTCCTTGGCTTACACATAATATTAGATTTATGATAACGCTTATAAAAGATTTAAAAAGTCTAAACGCCCGGAACACTGAAATTATTAAATCACTAAGAAATCTTGTAACTTTATTTGTAAGAAATGAAAAGAAAGCGTACTTCAATTATAAATGTAGACAGAGTAACTCTAAACATTTCTGCCGAGAATTGAAAAATTTTGTCTATTAGAAGGCGTATTTTCTAATTAATGGAAAATAACTCGTGTAATGCCCCTAAGTAAAGTTAACGTACCTAAAGAATTAAAGGGCCTTAGGCCTATCAGCATTCTCCTGTTCTGTCAAAGTTCTTGGAGAAAGTGGTAGATTTACAAATCAGAACATACTTCAATACACAGTGGCTATTTTCAGACTTACAGTCTAGTTTTTGCTCTAATCACAGTTGTGTTTCTGCACTACTAAAGGTAACTGATGACATTATTCCAGCTTCTAATGACGGTAATTTACCTGCACAGGACTGTACAGGACTTTTCCAAGGCCTTTGACACAATAAACCATGAGATTCTGATAACTATTTTACATTCTTTTGGATTTGATGCTAAAGCCTTACAATTTTTTGAAAATTTAGAAAAAAACAGACAGTGTGTAATTTTTCCAAATAAACAGTTGACTTTCTTAAGGCGGTTCACGTGCGATAGTTTGAACCAAAACTTATTCTGACCGTGTGTGTTTAAATCTATGAAAAATTGTATCCACATCTTGAAAACTTTTGGTTTGGACTGTAACTGTTGCCAACGCACCGAATCCGTGCCCTGTGCTATTTTACGTATCCCAGACGTATTAACGACTACTTGAACGATCGTGGCTACGCTGTATTTTTCGTCGACTTAGTTACACTGGCATAGTCTCTGCTTATGCAGTTTTACGAAAGTTAGCTGAGAAACGGTTGCTACGGCAAAATGAAACGCGTACGACATAAGGGAAGATTTGCGAAGAAAAATGTGCCGGGCTACGTATTGTTGAGCTGACGGAACTCGGCAAAAACCTGACTTGCTGCAAATGTGCAAAAGGCCTTTTGTTGACAGACATTGTTAATGAGAAACGTCTCGGCTTAAATTCAATTCTGCAAATCTGTTGTCAAAATTGTTCAGTCGTAACATACGTACTTACGGGAAAATTGCGTCGTGGCAGCAAAAAGCAAGGCAAACTTTCAGACGTTAACACAAAGGCTGTACTAGTTTGGTTATTATATTTGTTGCTAGCACATGTTATGCCTCCGCAGAGCGTCATCGATTAAGCTTTTTTATCTGGATCATGTGCAAAGTGTAACACCCGTATGCACGTTTCGTTATGAATAGTATGTTGGCGGCACTGTAGTCTATGTTAAATTCGAGATTATCAGGTTAGGTTTTCCGTCAGCTTTGACAGAAACTGACACAAAATCTAACCTGCTAACCTCCAATTTGACATACACATACAGAGCCTGGTTTTCAGCTGACTGCAGTGTTGCTGTATCATTGGAGTCTTCTTTCGTAAAAGCTCAATACGATAGTATTATTTATTTTTTATCTACAAAAGTAGGTGGCAGCTCTGGAGGTGCTTCTGGGGCTTCCGCCCCTTCACTTAGTGATTGAGGCGGAGGCTAGGAAGTCAGCCTACAGACTAAGCCAGGGTCAGATGTGAGCCATGAAAGGGGAACAAGTGGGACACTCAGGGATCATCCAACATTTTGAGGTCCGAGAACTTCTCACAAGGAGTGATTTCATGGCTCCGCTTTACATGTTCTACAAAGCATTTCAGGTACTCATTCTTGATAGGAACGAATGGTGTCAGCAGCAGCGTCTTCTCACTCCAAGGGGACTTGTTTGGTACACAGACGGCTCCAGGATGGCGGGGGGATCTGGTGCTGGCATCTACGGCTGTAGGCCGAGGGTCAAACTCACCGTTGCCCTAGGAAAATATGCCACTGTATTCCAGGCGGAGGTATTTGCCATCGTAACCTGTGCTCAGAAGAACCTTCAAAGAGGTTATTCCAATCTGCATATTTACATCTGCACAGACAGTCGGGCAGCACTAAGAGCATTGAGTTCACCCAGAATCAGCTCCAGGTTCGTTCTGGAATGTTACCAGATACTGAATAGACTCGGTACAAAAAACTGGGTGAAACTACTATGGGTACCAGGCCATAGTGAAATAGAGGGTAACGAAGAAGCTAATGCTCTAGCCAGAAGGGGTTCTCAAGAGCCACTCATCGGCCCTGAGCCGGCTTTAAGAATTACCCGTGCCACTGCAAAGAGACAAGTTGAGCACTGGTTAAGTATTCAATCCAGTACCAACTGGGCTTCGCTACCAAGGCTACTTCAGGCAAAACTCCTCATCGGGGAAATGTCGCCTGCCAACACCTTTACTCTCCTGTCAATGAGCAGGAAAAACATTAGGATCGTGACTGGTTTACTAACAAGACACGGTCACCTACAGAAGCACTTATTCACAATTGGAATCGTAAATGATGCCACCTGCAGGAAGTGCCAGTTGGAGGAAGAAACCTCAATTCATGTTCTATGTCAATGTGTAGCTCTCCTAACACTGAGACATAAACATTTTGGAGCCGACCTGGTGGAATCTAGGCGATAAGGGACGTTCCTATGGGTAGGATTCTTTCCTTCGCGTTGGAAACCGGCCTCTTCGAACGAGACCCATAACAAATTAGGTGGGAGCACAATGGACCAATAGGTCTCAGCGCAGCTTACAACAAGCCCCACCAGAAGAAGAAGAAGAGGTGGTCAAATGCTTCCAAATTTCGCCGAGTTAACTATCAAAAATGTTTCTTGCCCCCAGAAAAAATTGATCAAAGTGGTAAGAAATATATGCTTACTGTGATCGAAAATGTTACTTATTTTCCGAGTTACATAGGGAATACCGTGTATAAGAGCACTTTTTTCATTAATTATTTTCTCCGGTTCTAGGTGGTCAATCTCTCTGATATTTTAACTGTGTATTCAAAAACTGTTTAACGATACATAGAAAAAAAATCAACTGTGTCGTAAGAAAATCGATACCTCACGATAACTACCTTAACAATTAAATATGGCTCTATTTTAAAAGTCTATTGCTGTACATAATGTAATTTTTGGCCTTTGTTAGATTAAAACATTGCGTGTATCATCAATGTGCAGATGATACCCAATTGTATCCTTCTTTAACCTACTGATGCCATTACTGCTTGTAACCTTATTAACGATGACTTAAACAATTTAATAGAATTTGCTGCTTCGCATTCTCTTAATATTAATCCTTCCAAATCCGTGGTCGTTTTATTTGGTTGTTGAAATAGCAGATCTGTGGAATTACCTCTTATCCAAATTAAAATCAATGATACAATCATTGCTATTGATGACAATGCGTGAAATTTAGGTCTTACTCTGAATTATACGCTTAGATTTCGTGACCATATTAACTGTATGCGCAGGCCTTACGGAAACCTTAAATTAACTTATAATAAGAAAATGAAAATGATTTTAAGTGAATCTCTCGTGTTGTCACAATTTAACTATTGCGATATTGTCGATAGGTCTTGCATTGATAAAGCAACTAGTAGAAGAATATATTGTCGGTTTATAGCGTCTGTCGGCGCTTTTTGATTTCCAGACTTCTTTTCCACTGTATCCGGAAACACACTGGAAAGGAAGAGGACACTTCAGATCAAGAAATAATAACATGATATATTACTCTGGAAATTATATCAACAGCTTAAAGGGTGCAGAATTTATAATACGTACATTAAGATGTCAGTAAATATGTCCTGGGTTATAACAATCATTCAGACAGGATAGTGTCTATTAAAACACATGCAATTCCGTATAACTTTAAATTTAATTCAAGTATGTGCACTGACTTCAGCAACTAATGACGATGAAACTGAAGATTTTTGCAACGGGCTACAGACGGTTATCAAGTAATTCCTAAAAGAAAGATTTCAATTATATTTGGTGATTCCAATGCGAAGATTGGCAATACAACACATGACGACCGCGAGAGAGGTGATAGGAAAATACGGTATAAGAAAGAGGAACGATCGAGGAGAACGATTTTTACAGTTCTGGAAAAATAAAAAGTAACGTATAGTAATCATGATTTTTTTCAAACTTGAAATGTTTGTAGAAATATCCGTTTTCATGTCTTCTGACTCAAAAAAGTGATTTTCGAAGTTATGTCTGTCTGGCAGTCTGTCAGTTTGTGCGGTTGTCTGTGTCCTCTCTACAGCCCAGACAGTTTAATCGATGGATCTAAAAACCTATGTCTTTGTTTTTAGTATAGCCCCTTTATTTACAAATAGTAGCAACATCCTTTGATGTTGCCGCTGGGGAAAAATCACGTTGGTATCCCTTAAGTCCCTAGCATATTTAAAAATGGCCTAGGAAGTTGCATAATTAATTAAAATGTGACATTGACAGTTGTCATGTTTTTATTCATTTTTCTCTTCGGGGGCTAATTCGAAGTCGAGGACGTGAAAATTCCAGGGTGTTGTGTCGATAAGTGTAAAAATAGTGACAGAAAAGGATTTCAGGTATTCAGATCTGTTATTTTTTCACTGTTTACACTGAAATTTATCGTTTAGTAACTTTTTGTATTTTAATGTTTGCATTAGGTTTGCCCCACGATGTCGCTACTACCAGGTGACTATAAATGATTGTGATTTTTGTTCTTAGGTTGACACTGTTTATGTTGGTGGCACTGTAAGTCTATGTCAAATTCGAGGTTAGCAGGTTAGGTTTTGCGTCAGTTTTGACACAAAATGACGCAAAACCTAACCTGCTAATATTGAATTTGACATAGACTTACAGTGCCACCAACATAAACAGTGTCAACCTAAGAACAAAAATCACAATCATTTATAGTCACTCGGTATTTGTAAATAGAGGGGCTATAGTTTTTAGTATAAATTTCGAAACCTCAGTGATTTTTAGTTAACATTGGACAACTTTACTCTTATATTTTTGTCCATTTTCTGGAGAAATTTTATAATTGTTTAATAAAAATTAAATTTCATAGAACAAGTTCATGTATTATGCAATTGCCTACAACTTTTGTTTAAAAAGTTTTTTACAAGAAGTAGACCCAAAGAAACTGCCAAAATTCTGGTAATTCTGGTATAAATAATCTACTACTTATAGTTTTTGGAGAAATAGCAAAATTCAATTTTTACAAAAATTTCCTGAAAGTCCAAAAATTAATAATGGGGATATAGTTTTTTAGAAACCATATTATATAGGTACTAAATAATTATCTATAATTTCTGTTAAAAAAGTTTTTTGTAAAAAGTACTTATAGTTTTTGAAAAAAACACAAATTTGGCTTTTATAAACATTTTCTCGAAATTCAAAAATAATGGAAATAAACATTTTTAAAACTTATATATTACTTTTGTCAAAAAAGTTTTTTAACAATGAAAATGTTTAACGAATTGGAAGTGTGACTGTAACGCGAGACTCCCATTAGCGATTTGTGTGACGCTCGGAAAGTGCGTAGTTTTCGCGAATTTTTGCAAGTTGTACGTATTGCAGGGGAATGTTGTTGGTGTCATTTTGAAGACTTCGTCAAGGTCGAACTTTCTGGAGAGGCTGTGAAAATGTAAGATTCGAGGGGGCGAAAATACGGGGGTTAAAACAATTTTTTGGACACGATAGCGTTCGGTGCTGTTACATCGCATACTTTTTGAAAGATCCAAATCTAATTTGGGGCTAGTTGGAAAGAGAATGAACCAACGCTCATCGTTGTTAAAGTGTCATTTTGCGGAGCGTATACCAAAAAGCTCTTTTCATACCTACGTAAGTTGCCCATATATTTAAATACTTATGAAGTTGCCGCACATAATAATACGTAATAGTTGCCGGTAGATCTAAGTCATTTTCAATCAAATTCTCAATAGCTTTAAAACAGTTGACATTTCCTAACCTACCACTTCTCGAACTGATAAGTTGTGTATGAGAATTTGCAATACACTGAAGACGGTAAATTTAACGATTAAAATAATTATAATATTTTATAAATACGTTTTTGCATTTTAATAAAGATGGCAACTGTGCTTACCGAAGTATCGTCAAACAAAATTTTTGGAGGCCTACAGAAAGTCTTCTCGCATGATTCCAAAGAAATAGGATGCAAGATGAAATTTGCTGTATTTGTACCTCCACAATGTGAAGAAAAGAAAGTTCCAGTGGTGTACTGGCTGTCTGGCCTCGAGTGTACAGAAGCAAATTTCATTCAAAAATCCGGAATGCAGCGGTTTGTTTTTCATACTTTTCAGCGTCATTGTAATATGGATTTTGACCATTACATTATAAATAATAAATTTGAAATACAAAGCAGTTAGAACGTATAGCTCGACAAAATATAGAAAAACAGTTTTTATGAATGCTCTTTATTGTATGTGGTAGGTACGTATAAATGTCCTTGTAGGTATAAAGGTCGTTCGTGAATCTTAAATCCCACTTGAACTATGAACAGCGTGAGGCACAACTAGCTATAATATGGCTAAGTTCAGTTTGTTGTAAGATGAGCTGACTTATGGTCCTATCACAATAGGGAATACTGCTTTAAAACTATAGTAAGATATTTAAAAATAAAATAAACCAGGATACTCATATTTCACCATTCTTTCTACGTACAACACCTTCAAGTTCATGAAACAATTGGGTTTGAGCTTATATACTTTTTAATTATTTAATAATTGTATTACTTCGTTGCGCTTTATTTTAATATTTCATAACACCCAAACACCACTTTTGGGGGCTCTTTCTAAATACAGATAATAAAGACATGAACACAGCTATTTAGATAATATTTATCACTGCAATTGTATTAAATTTGGCTGCAGTGCTGAAGGCAAGGGGTTCAATCTGCACATCTGGCAACCCCCCCCCCCCCCAAGTTTTAAAAAGCAATCATCGAAGGCTCAGTGCTAACCACTATTACCCAACACACTTTTAACAGTGTGCTAGACAACTGGGTTTTGAAAGATATAATAGGTGGCCCGAGTCGCAAGCAGTGTGAAATGCAGTGGCTAAACTCTTCTTATAGTCCAAGTGAATTGCAAAATTTTTGAATGGTCTATATCAGTGGTGGCGAACCTTTATTCATCTACGTGCCATTTTTTCTAAAGAAATGTTTAATGAGGCCATGACGTGCCATCAAACAATCTTGACTTAGTGATTAATGGGGAAAAATAAAACTAAATACTATCAACTGAAAACTCTTTATTTGCAACAAAAAATATACATTTTGTACAGCAATAGTGACGTTATGTTTATTTAAATGAAAAAAAAAAAATCGTGCGACTTCTGCTGTTGCAAATTAGATGCTAAATAACTTATATTAGCTCCATACTTTGTTACTTTTAGCAGAATGCAAGCTGGACTGGATTCATCTGATAAACGGCTTCTAAGCGAGTCTTTAATGTTATTCATTTCTGAAACTAATGACTCACAAGCATAGGTAGATGAAAATAATGTTAAGATAGCAAAAGCCAGCTTCTTCAGACTGCTAAATGTGTCTGGAATTGAATTCCACGTTTCCATAAATTTGATATTGGAATTTTTACTTATATTATCTGATACATATAGTCTTTCTATTTCATTTAATTCCAACTGTTTCTTTGTTTCGAAAAATGTTTGAATCCATATTGAACTAGACTGGAAATCAATCAGCTGCATTTCAATTTCCAACCAATCAAATTTGGCCAAGTTCAGTTTATCAAGTGAAGTTACATCAGGATATATAATAAATTTCAGTGTTTCCGATAATTCTTTGAACTGAGAAAATCTCGTTGAAAATTCTTTGATTGAAGAATTAATTGCCGAATTATACTCTTCAGTGACTTTTAATTGGTCTGGTGTTTTACGTAAATCCAAATCTCTGGAGATTTTTTTCAAGTTTGGAAAATACTTGTAGTTTTTGGTAACAAATAATTTTATTTGCGCCTTGAATCTTCATGTTCAATCCATTGTTAAATATAAATTGCTTCGATTAGGTACCTAAATTCCTTAATTACTGCCGTGCCCAAATTATTTTGTGGCGTGCCATCAATGGCACGCGTGCCAATGGTTCGCCACCCCTGGTCTATATCTTGCTACTTCTTCTGTTTTATATAGCCTTAAGTCATTTTGCAATTAAAATAAATTTTTATTAACCTTTATTAAGTACGATCAAATTCATTCTATAATAAGAAAAATATTACAGACATGCTGCTGAACATGGGGTACTTGTAGTGTGTCCTGATACTTCACCGAGGGGTTTAAATTTACCAGGAGAGAAAGATTCCTGGGACTTTGGCGAAGGTGCTGGATTTTATGTGGATGCAACAGAAAAGCCCTGGAACAACAACTATCGCATGTATAGTTATGTAACTTCAGAACTTATTAAGGTTGTCAATGCCAATTTTTCGGTTATTGAAGGAAAGCAATCGATTTTGGGTCATAGGTAATAATTGACGATTATATTTTGTTTCGAATTGTTATCTACTATACTTTCAGTATGGGTGGACATGGTGCATTAATATGTGCACTGAAAAATCCTGGTTTGTACAAATCAGTTTCAGCTTTTGCACCGATTTGCAACCCAAGTCAAGTACCTTGGGGAATCAAAGCATTGACTGGATATCTTGGGCCCCCAGAATCAGGTGCGTGGGCACAATGGGACGCAACTGAGCTTGTGAAGACATATAACGGATCTCCTGTAGAATTATTTATTGATCAAGTAAATATTTAAGATCGTGTGTAAATAATTTTATCATCATCTATGTTTTAGGGAGCCAGTGATAAAGTTCTTGCACAGTTATTGCCAGACAATTTAATAGCAGCTTGTAAAGAAGCACATGTGCCAGCAATTTTAAAAATGAGAGAAGGCTACGATCACAGTTACTTTTATATTGCTACATTTATTGGCGAACATATTGCCTACCATGCACAGCATCTGCTCGATTAGCAAAATAACGTAACAGGGTTTTTTATGACAATTTATTATGTACAGTTTTTAAAAATAAATAACTAATTTGTTTTATAGTACAACAATTGGAAATAAAGTTGTATAAAAGTGTTGTTATTTGACTGATCCTCGTAGTTCATGCCAGTAGTGTAAAATAGGTTCTCTGTTATGCCACAAATACTGATTCCCCCAATATGACCAGGCTCTAAAACAAAAATTGTGAAATTTTATTTAAATATTGAAACTCCAACTTACATGCCACATGCAGCTCCTCCCAAATGGGCTGCATGATCAAAAATTCTCCATCCTAATATTACACCAACTAAATCGAGCCCAACTATTACTTTAATTGCCTGAAAATGAAAATCATTATTTTATATAAGTAGATACTTTCCGTTATTACTTACAGCTCCAGCTGAAAACGTAAGAAAAGGCAGAAAAATTACACCTAATTTGGTATCGGGGTACTGAGCACATATATATCCCAAAATTGCCATTATAGCACCCGACTGAAAACATTACTATTAGCCGAAAAATCTAGACTAAAACGTAGAATACGCACTGCTCCTAATGATAATCCTGGTTGCCGTGTCAAGGTTTTATATAGGTAACTTGTAAAACTAGATATAACTCCCGCACTTAAGTACAGACCTAGAAACTGTTCCTTTCCCAATGTAGCAACCGCTCCTGAAAACGTAATGTTATTTAGACTATTCTATTTTACTAACAAACGACAGCAAACCTGAGCTGAAACTGTGTAGGACATACATGTTGGCAAACAAATGAAATGTAGAGTAATGACTAAAACTTGACAAAAGCATCGGCCAGCAGACATTTTTACTGCCTGGATTTGAACAGAAATGCCTCAACATGAATGGCTGAAGTCTAGGAACTCTCCATGCGGCAAATACCAGAATATTTAGAAAGCAAATAGGGACGAATACTTTCTCGCCTGCCGACAGGCTATTCCACCAGTGATTGACTTGTTTACGCCACTCACCCTTTGGGAAAAAACAAAGATGTTACGCTTTCAGTGATAATTTCATGTTCTATAAAAACCTGCTTACAGCTTTCTGTTGTGCGTCGTATGTTTTCTTATGTACAAAACCCATTGGCTGCTTTAGCATCGATACTGCATGCGAACGCATGCTTTCGTATTGCCATATTGCGGCACCACCAAAACATGCTGTACTAAACTATAAATATATATTGTTAATTTCTCGACAATTATTCAGATATATCCATACAGCAACTGTAAATCCTAAAGGTTTCCATAATTTCTGTATACGGATATTTGTTGCATCAACATTGACGTTTTGAAATGGTGATGCAAGACTGTCAATTACTGGTCTCTTACTCTCTCGGTGTGGTCTTTTAAAAGATCTAATGCTATTGGTAAATCTTACGATTTTCTGAGGTTTTTGTAAAAATATGGGTTGCCTATTGAAACTAAAAAAAATAATGTTGAAAAAGACCAATTACAAATATTTATACGCACCAAATTTCATTTAGTCGTAACATGCGACTTAAAGCCATCTTCGGTGTAAATTAAAATACAAACATAAAAGAACCTCAAATACCATGAATCAAAATAAAAATAAATTTTTGACAAGTGACAAACAGCTTTTTAGTGTGGTTCATCATAATGCGTTGTCCAGGATTGAGGTTTGTTCAAATTGAATACTTCATTATAACCGTATTGTGAGTATGTGAGTAAGCCTTAAATCTATTGAAAGTGAGGTAATAATACAGAATGATTCAATTTATAGAGACTTACCATTAGTATTTCGAAATGTATGGAATGTAATAACGTGATTAAATTTGGGCAAAGTTGTCCATTCTAATGCTGAATAATAATAAAAAAGTAAGTTAGATCTATAGTCGTCTTAATTTTCGAGTTAGGTATAGGATCTAAAAAACAAAAAAAATATTTTCGTTATTTCGGTATAAGTCCATTATTTGCTTTTATCTTTAACGTGAGACAGGTTATATACACTTATTTCTGTGAATAAATGAAAAAACATTATTTTGATAGTAAACCAATTATTTAGTCCAAATGAAAGCTTCAATTCGCCCCTCCATTAATTTGTTTTTAGGTTTAAAATTATGTACAATGGCGGACAATAAATTTAGGCCGGTCTGTCATTCGCTTGACATCTACTACTTATGTCCAAATAACCTCAATTTCGATTTTTCCGGCCTACATTTATTGTCTACCATGGTACAAAATGGATAAAAATATCTTTTCATAACACCTACTTGTTATTTGTCAAGAACAGAACTGTCAACCTGACTGAAAAGTTTCCCATAACAGCCTAGGCCCGTTAAGAAATAACAGAATAGTAACATTTTAACATTGGCAATACTGAAATGTATAGTTAGTGACACTGTAATAGTCTATGTCAAATTCGAGGTTAGCAGGATAGGTTTTGCGTCATTCTGTGTCAAAACTGACGCAAAACCTAACCTACTAACATCGAATTTGACATAGACTTACAGTATCACCAACAATACATTTCAGTATTGCCAAACGTAATTTTTTTCCATTGGTGACTCTGATAAGACGAGTTTTCTACTAACACCCGTTACTAATACTATTTAACTTTTTCATTTGAATTGCTCTAAAATTTTAATTTTTGTAGGTGTTATGAAAAATATTCAACGACATACGGCCGTTATCGCATCTAATTAACTCGGATAAATTGATTAGCCTCGGCCACAAATTTATCCTCGTTTGTTAAATGCTTACTAACGGCCTTATGTCGTTAATAACTATAACATTTCCGATAACGCTGAAATAGTAAAAGAAACACTTAGTAATAGGAATTAAATTAAATCGCAAAGAAAATAAATATCGAATTCTGTAAGATTCCAACCTACGCCTTAATGGTTCAATCGCTTGGCCAATGAGATGCTTTGTAAGACACATACTTATCGTTGTATTATGAAGGGCATGGTAACAATAGAACAGATCACATACGAAGTAGGCCCAATCAGTGACTATGAAACATGGCTTATACAGACAGACAGCGCAACACGCGTTTTATATAACATACCCTGAACGATTAAGTACGATGCGACGATACAAATAAACACAAGTGGACTATAAACAAACAAAATTGCGTCACTTACCTTTTAATCCTTCCCAGGTACAGGTACACAAAGAATCATTGAAAATGAACAGGGCTATGCAACCAACATTACAGTAGTTGATTAGTTTTCTGAATTCCTCTTGTCTCTAAAGTAGAATCGTGTTGTTCTAACTCTCTACCCATCGTAATAATAAAATAACGTTGCATGCAATTGCAAAAACGTCGGTTAAGTCAATTTGAAATGCACAACCCTGTTCATTTTCAACGATCGCAAGTGTACATAAGGCTTCGAGGTAAGTGGTTGCGTAACGCTGCTGGGGGGATTCGAACACCCAGTACAAGATACACACGTATTTTACGACGAGAACAATGTATGTGCACAAAAATTGAATTAGCCGGCGACAAGCACGAGATGTTCGCACTTCGACGGGTAGAGACTAATTACTTTTAGGAACGATGGACATTTTTCGGGACTCGAGGGTTCGAAGATTTTAGGATTTCTAGGAAAGTGGAACAGATGTTAGAATATCGGAGTGGCGCCACTAGTAGGATACAGTCCACTACAAAATAAATTTAAACTACAACGCGAATCCTAAACTTTAAATAACACACGCTACACACAAACAAAAAATATTAATTAAAACTACAACTAACACAACCGCCCACCAAAATACAATGTATTTTCATATCAATTATTGTGGGGATGGTATGGGGCAAATTTTTACCACAGGGCATTGCAGTAACCCCAATTTAGTCTTCACGGTAACAACACGACAAACACCATCAGGACCAGGATGGAGCTTTTCCACCCGAGCAAGGTTCCATTTTAACGGGGGAGCTGCATCGTCAACTACCAGAACGACCATACCAGGTGCGATAGGGGGCGACAACTTATTCCATTTGTGCCTCTGTTGAAGTGTATGGAAATATTCCCTATGCCATCGCTTCCAAAAATCTTGATGGAACCTTTGTAGCAGTTGCCAACGAGTCAAGCGATTAATTTTCTCGTGGGTCAGATTGGTATCTGCTATTGCAGTTAGAGGTTCCAACGTCAAAAAATGGCCTGGAGTCAGAACTGAGCAATCGTTGGGGTCGGAGGTCATCTCACACAAAGGACGAGAATTCAAAACGGCTTCTATTTGAACTAGTATAGAATTCTTCGTAAGATAACCTTTGATCGCCTACAACTCGCGAAAGGTGTGACTTAACCGATCTAATACCCGCTTCCCAGATACCCCAAAATGGGGAGATGACGGGGGATTAAAATGCCACACAATGTGTTCAGACTCTGCTGCCTGTTGCATTAAGAGTTGTAGCTGCCGTTGGGCTCCTACGAAATTGGTTCCACAATCGCTGTAGATATGGGAACATCTACCACGACGAGACACAAAGCGGCGAAGGGCTGCTAGAAAAGCCTTTGTAGAGAGATCCGATGCAAGCTCTAAATTAACTGCTTTTGTTGCCAATCAAACGAAAAGGCAGAGATAGGCCTTTATGGGTTTAGCTCCGCAAGTTTTGGACATTGTGATAATGAAGGGCCCCCCGTAATCAACGCCAACGGATGAGAAGGGCTTCACTTGATTGACTCGGACGGGAGGGAGATTGGCCATGAACGGTTCAAGTCGAGGAGGCTTAGTCCGAAAACAAGGGTGGCAATTTGACAAGCAACGACGAATTGCTCTTTTGGCTGATAATATCCAAACATTTTGCAGCAACAAAAAATGTAGAGTCTTTAATCCAGGATGCAGATTTTGTCGGTGTGCATCTTCTATTAGAAGATGAGTTAATCGATGATTGCTTGGCAATAAGACGGGATGTTTTTTATCATATGATAATGCGGAGTAAGACAGACGGCCGCCACCCTGAGCAAACCAGCTTCATCCAGAAATGGATTTAATTTTTGAATTTGCTTCGAACACGGGTGCTTAGAGCGCAACGCAACCGCGGGAGAGAGATTCGTTTGAGTGGTGCCACCTTAAATTTGGTGCACACCAACGAAACAGTTATCGAATCTTCAGAAACGATGCGAACATAAACAACTGCAGAATAACCTAGTTCAGAAGCATCGCAAAATCCATGTATCTGACGAGCTGTCGCAGAAGTTTGGTGAATAAGACGAGGTATCTGTAGAGAAGATATCTTTGGCAGCTGAGTTTGATACTGCCCCCAACGCTCAGTCACGTCCAGAGGAGGAGTTTCATCCCAATCAAGCCCGATGCACCAAAGATGCTGAATAAGATGCTTCGCGAAAAAGGTGAGAGGAGAAAGGAATCCAAGAGGCTGAAAAGTCCTTGCAAGTTCCGAAGTATTACACGCTTTGTGTAACTCTTTGATAAACTAGTATTTAATCTGAATGAGAAATGATCTGACTTGGGAGACCATTGCAATCCCAGAATTTTCACCGAGATATCGGATTCAGAATCGAAAAAAAGGGGGTTTTGACAATAGTCCCCGGGCAGGGAGGCAAGTACTGCGGGGTGATTACTAGCCATTTTCGAAGATCAAATCCGCCCTTTTGCAGAATGCCAGTAAGCTGTCTTTATAATTCGAGAGCCGAATCGATGGAATTCGTGCCAGCGACTACGTCATCGACGTATATATCCGTTCGAAGAACCTTCGACGCAAGGGGGAAGACAGCTGCTTCATCGACAGCTAACTGATGAATTGTTCTAGGTAGAAGCAGAAGAAACACCGTACGTAACTGTGTTTAAGCGATAATCTTGAACAGGTTCATCAGGGTTGAAACGCCAAACTATTCTTTGATAGTCAGAATGAGACGGATTTATTCTAATTTGTCTATACATTTGTTTAATGTCAGCTGTAAAAACTATAAAGTGAAGACGAAAAGGAAGTAAAACGGTGACGATGTCGATTTGTAATTTGGGACCGGCCAATAGATAATCATTAGGTGATAGCTGATTCACTGACCTTGTGGTCGCATCAAAGACGACACGGAGTTTTGTCGTGCTGCTATCTGGCTTGTAAATACAGTGGTGGGGAATGTAATACGAGGTTTTATTGAAACAAGGCTCGGTAATTACTTTCATGTGTCCGCTATCTAAATAATCCTTCATAAATTCTGAGTATAGTTTTTTGAAGCAAGGGTTCTGGACGAAACGAGATTCTAACGAATAAAATCTCCTCAGTGCTACTGAGCGAGTGTCAAAAAAGATAGGTTCTGGGTCCCTAAAGGGCAACGAGACTGTATAACGACCTGACTCAGTTCTAAAATGTGAGTTTTTAAACAGATCTTCGCACAAGAGATCTTCGGGAGTTGAAGGTGGACACTTAGGCACTTCCTCAAGTTCCCAAAATTTTTTGAGTGTTGAATCTAGGGGAGAATCTAAAGACACTATAAACGACGAAACGATTGCAGGAGATTTATGAGCCACTGGACCCATCATGATCTACCCTAAAACAGTGTTGATTGCAGTGGGTTGAGTGGAATTGCCTACAATTTTCCCATTTTGAATTAATTCCGGGAAAACATCAGCTCCGAGTAAAACGTCAATTTTACCGGAAGTGAAGAATTGTGGATCCGCTAATTGGATGCTAGAAATGTAGTCCCAGTTTGATACATCGAGATGAGTATTTGGCATGGAAGCGCAAATATTTTCTAACACAACAAATTACACGAGCGATGAAAAGTTACGAATTTGTGAACGAATGTCACATCTAAGGGTACCGCTTGATGCGGTGGACGAAATTTGACCTAAACCTTGGATAGGTCTTATAGATCTAGATCGAGGTAAACCTAACTTATTTACACACTTCGTTGTAATAGAACTAGCTTGGCTCGCACTGTCTAATAAAGCGCGAACCGTACGAGGATTGCCCCAAGCATCAATAATATTTATTAATGCGGTGGACAGCAAAATTGTAACACGTCCATCAACAGTGTTTGTAAGAACTGTTTGCGAACTGCATGCTTGAGGGATTGTTGTTTGATTAGCAGCAACAGTCGGTACTAGTGATTGAGCATTACTGGAAACAATAGGTTGCTGCGCAATTGTTGGTGAAGTTAAATTTTCTGCGGTTCTAGGTGTGAATGATGGGCTGATCGGCACGTGCGACATACAAACTCTGACGTACAGTTCTTTTGAATATGCGAATGTGAAAGGCAATTTAAGCACAATTTTCGATCCTTTACAAACAAATAACGGTCATACGGAGATTTTTTCAAAAATTGCGGACATCGTGATAACGAGTGATCGGCATCACATAAAGTACACGTGTAATTTCCCTCGACCTTATTTACAACAAACGATGATTTAGGTTTTGCGAAATAAGGTTTTGCGGGTGCAGCTTTGGAAATTTGGAAATTTAGAAAATGGGTAATCAGTTCTAAATAATGCTTCACAAAGATTTGACACAAATGTTTTTAGGCTTTCGAACGACGGAAGCTCCACTGCACTGTGCTCCTTTTCAAACGACCTAAGTGTTTCCCCATCTAATTTTTCCAAAAGCAAATTAAACAAAACGAAATCCATTGCTCAACAGGAAAATTTAATAACTTTGGGACTGCGAGATTATCGATGAATAGGTATATCTTAACAGGTTGCGCATGGAAACCGGCGATTCGTTGGATAATGGGGTGGCATTTTGAATTTCTTTCCAATAATAAGTTGCCAACGTTTGCGTTTTTTGATAACGTTTAAATAGCGCCTTATAAGCCTGAGGACAGTTGTCGTTAGTTACCGGTAAATCGAAACAACGGACAAAGGAGTTTTGGAAAGCCACATGATTAAATATTGAAACTTTTGTATATTTGATAACGACTCATTGTTATGGACGAGTTGGTGAAATAAATCTCTAAATGGGCCCCACGCTTTAAAACTTCCGTCGAAATTCGGAATAGCAATTTTCGGCAAACGGACATTATTTGGAAATTGATTTATTATTGTCACTTAATATCGGAGTTGCAGGAAATAGCGTATCCATTGTGCAATTAATATTAAAAAATGCATCATCAGCTTGCTTGAGGATTATCTCTTCTGCACCCAAGTCGCATTCTTTTGACAACTTTAAAATTTCGACGTGAACCGACATAAATTCATTTAAATACGACTCCCCGGCCATATTTTGCGCGCATTTTCAGCATTGGCCAAAAAGAGTTGTCATTTATTGCTTCTTGGGAAATTTCCTGTGACCCGAGCAAGCGATTCAAAGCAATGTTTTGTTGCGCTTTCAAATACACTAATTTATTCATTTTGAAAAATTGGACAAAGCAAATGACAGGGCTTGACAAATAGCGGTCGTCAACGCAGGTAGTGGTTCGAAAAATTAGTTTGCAACCGAGGGTCGAAATGTCGCTGTGACTCAACGAAACTTTTACGATATACGTATGTATTTTGGTGGGTAAATCGATTACGAATATAACTTTGCGATACGAAATAATAATTTTGATTATAATCCGGCTCGAAGGACATGCACGATATGTACGCACTTCGACGAGTAGAGACTATTAGATACTGTTATATTATTCATACAACAAATATTTCAAAGGGAACTTGATGGAAACGCATTTATAATCACCCGGTGCAATCATAATGGCAATTAAAAGAAAATTTAAAAATCAATTCGATATTATTCTTGGGCTCTTTTGGGGATTGACTCTAGCACAGCATTTTCAATCAGGATATTGTTCGGCATAAAGGTTGTAACATCAGGGACATTTCTTTGTAATTTTCCATAAATAATATTAACATGTCAATTTTTTATCTCTTTTATACATTTGCACATGTTGAACCAAATTAACAATAATTATAAGAAATTTTAAAAAATACAATGAAAACACTGGTAACTCAATATAAACATGATTTTTTCCACGGCCTGCTGAAATGTGTAATAACGTCACTGACGTTGTCATACAATTCAGCAGGCCGTAATTTTTTCAAAGCACTTTAGTTACTTATTGCCATTTAATTGAAAAAATAAATATTTAAATGTTTGATGGACACTATTTCGATCGTATTTTTTCCAGTTGCAAAGAGGGCATACCAGAGGACTCTTCATCAGTGATAGCATTGAATGGTTCCATCTGAAATAAAATGAATTTTGTACAAAAACTCATTTGAAAAACGTTGTTTATAGTAGTAAATCGGATAATTTAAATTTTTCGACGTGATTTAGATTTAAATTAAAAATAAAAATAAAAGTTTAAAAAACGTTTGACGTTGGAAATTTCACTTATTTGATACATTCGATTGAGAAAGTTATGTAAGTACAGAATCAAAAATGCAATATACACAGGCTGTTCCATTTGCAAATCAAGAGTTGGTATTACTTCCGCTGAAACCGAAAATGAAAAAAAAACATCATTCGCATAGGGCATTCAGTAAACACAAAAACATTTGAATTTTTTCGAAGTTGGTATAAAAATACATCTCTTGTATTAGGGATTCTATATTATGCTTTGCAAAGGTTTCCACACCTGCATAAAGACAGGTTTAAATTTAAAAATGACAATCCATGAAAATTAATATTTTTCATTATTTCATTGTCCAACTAGATATTTTTCTGAAAATTCTCTCTTAAACGTCTATAAAATGTAATAAAAATAGCTATTAATAAACGCTACATCAATAGTATTCAACACAGTATTTGTATAATATTTTTAAAGGTAGTTATTTATAACATTTGTGACAGATGCTATAAGTATGCTTAACCTATTTGTTTTAGTAACTTTTTGTAATTACATTCCTCGACAAAGATGAATTTTGAAAGTGCACTCATGAAATTTTGGAAATCAAAGGCCACTTTGTGTTTTTATCAAATACCTTCTATATATACCGGGTGACTATAAATGATTGAGATTTTTTTTCTTAGGTTGGCGCTGTTTATGTTGGTGACACTGATGGTCTATGTCAAAGTCGAGGTTAGCAGGTTAGGTTTTGCGTCAGATTTGACACAGAATGACTCAAAATCTAACCTGCGAACATTGAATTTGACATAGACTTACAGTGCCACCAACATAAACAGTGCCAACCTATGAAAAAAAATCTCAATCATTTTTAGTCACCCGGTAGAAGGTATTTGGTTTTTATGTTTATCGGTTTCAAGATATTAAGCCTTTGTTTACATATACAAAAGTAGGCTGGTAACTAGGTCATAACTTATCTGTAGGGTTATAGTATTTTACAGTAGAAGTCCGTTAGGATAGCCTTTACTGCCGAGCCAGAGAATTTGTGAGACGAGCTCAAAGAGCGAGTCGAATAATACTGGCGAGGCAGTAAAGGCCTAACGGATGTGTATTGTACAATAGTTTTTGTAATACCTACATGCAATTCGGTCATACGTATCTTTTTATAGCTATTAACATATCTAGGAATGTTATGAGTATCATAACTGCCGCAGATGTTTTGAAATCCGAGCTCGTAGAGCGAGGATTTTAAAACTTCTAAGGCAGTTATGATTCATAACATCCGTGATTTGTTCAATAGTTTATCGGTTGCTATATGGTTATGGTTGCCATGTAGGGTAATATTCTTTAACCCTACAGATAAGTTATGATCTAGTTACCAGCCTACTTTTGTATATGTAAACAAAGGCTTAATATCCTGAAACCGATAAAATTTATTTTCATAAAAACGCTAGATTTGTGTAATGACGTGTTAGAATGATTGAGAGTGCGTAGGACGTTGCAACTGTTGTTTATAAATGTCATTTATTTCCAATTTTGTGTATGGCTGTAAGCAGGTGACAAACGTCACTTTGACGTTTGGCACACAATTTAGCAGGCCGTGGTCTTTACGGACACTTTTTACGGCCGGGCCGTAAAGAGGTTGCTTACGTAGTACTAAACAGTCCCTAAACAAATATTTAACAAGTAGGTATTACAAAAATAGTATATTACATACCGAGGTGGGAAGTGTTTCATTACTGTCGAGAGATTAGGTAGTTTACCGAGACGCGTAGCGTCGAGGTTAACTTTATCTCGAGACAGGGATGAAACTTTCCACCGTGGTATGTATACTATTTTATTTGCAATCATCTAATTTTAAAAATAACTACAATTGAATTCTGAATAATAGATATCTTGATGTATAGTCTGTTCACTAAACATAAAAACACAAAGTGGCCTTTGATTTATAAAATTTCATGAGTGTACTCCCAAAATGCATCTTTTGTCTAGGAATGTACTTACAAAAAGTAACTAAAACAAATAGGTTAAAAGAGTATGACATTTAATTAGCATCTGTCATAACTAAGTTTAAAGATGTTAAACAAATACTGTATTGGATACTGTTGATGTAGCATTTATTAATAAGTATTTTTATTACATTTTATAAAAGTTCAGGCAAGAATTTTCAGAATAGTATGTACTTTGACACTGAATTATGATATTTAGGTACTAATTGTCATTTTTCAATTCAAAGTCGCCTTTATGCAAGTATGGAAACCTTTGCAAAACAAAATACAGAATCCCTAGCAGACAAATTTTACGTATATGCCAACTTAGAGAAAATTTATATGTTTTTGTGTTTACTGAATGGCCTATAGCTAATATTTTTGTTACCATGAAAACAACCCACTCAATGTTTTGTTACCATGGAAACACCCCACTTTTCAGGTATAGTCTGTTTTTTTGCTTTATGATTCAGAGCAGGCTTTGCATTTGCATTTTTGTAACAGTGTAGGTAGTTAGTGACAAAGAAAAAACACTAGTTATGTCAAAAACCATTAGAACTGTCAATGTGTTAACTTATAAGCACTATTATACTTAATAAGAGCTAAAATTACTGAACCATTGACGTTAAATAAGGTATTTCTTTATTTTAAGTACGTTTATTTAAGCGTCATAAAATTTCTAGACATCTATCTTTTATGTACTAATGTAAAAATAAATATATTATTAATAATTTGCTGATGATTTTTGTTTGTAGAACTGTTTTGTATAAGTTATTATTTATGCTACACATATAACAGGCATTTCAAAATAAAGAGATAATACAAAATACTCTGGTAGAACCATTTTCAGAAATATAATTTACCAGAATTTAGATGGATACACTTCAGGATAATCATCCAGAATCTGATTCAGAAGAGGAATACAACTCGTCTTCCGATTCTGTATCAGATTCTTCCAACCTAATAATAACAGGAGGTATATCATCCACACCAATTTAACAATGTGCTTTGCCCAGTCACTTTATATTAGTAGTTCACAGTGTTCAACGTTTTTTTCCATATGTTTGCTGTACACAGTGATAGAGATTTAAGCCATAAATTAGCAATTATGTCTTTTGAGGGAGGCTGAGAATTTATGTCCTTATAATAATAGTTCTTACATAAACTCCATGCCAATTCAATTGGATTGTATTGACAGTGGTATGGAAGTAATCTAAGAACTTCATGCCCATGTCGTTTTTTGTCAATTAAGTATTGCTTTTGGTCAATATGTAAAGTAAAATTAAACTCCCATAATCGTCGCTTTATTATTTTGTCATCAAATTGTACGTCACTTTTAATTAACCATTCCTGTATTTGTAGTTTATTGGGCGAGAAATTGGGTGGTTTATCGATAAGAACCGAATTATATGGTGCATTATCCATAATTAACACACATTTTCCATTCAATTGGCCAAAGCAGGGATTAACTGTTTTTCAACATTGCCTAAAAATGTCACCATTGATACACTTATGATAGCCCCTGTCATTATTGTCCGAGTTCAGCAGTAAGTCACATCCTGGTAAAGTTTCATCCAAAAACATGAATATACATTATTCACTATAATTTCAAAATTGTAAATATTTCCTTTAAAAGGCAATCCGCCGAAATGACATGACTCTTCTCACACAACAATTTTCTTCCATTCACAATTTTGTATTTATATCCCATATTTGTTAATGTGTAGTATAATTTTAAACGACTCCCAGTATAATTCATTTCCTCCCTTGCACACAGCAATAAATTATCGAAAGCAAAAAATTACAAATTTTCTTCTTAATATCATCCCTGAAACTCTGTTCCTCCCAAGTTAGAAATTCCTTTTCTTTATTCATATTATCATTCGCTTATTGCTGGAGTTGTGATTTTGCTTCGTTTCGATTTCTGTGTTGCATTCGAAAGCTAGCATTATAAGAAATTGTTAGAAATGTTATATCTGTTTAATTCCTAATACTTACATCGAAGATTTTACCAATTCTTCCAATGATGGCTGTTTTACTTAAGTTACTATTGATATCTTTTATATTAGTAGAACGGCGTTTTATAGCCTCTTTGGTTTTACTATTACCTAATATTGCTTTTTCGTGGCATTTTATTAAGATTTGCTGAAGTGTCAACTTGACAATCCCGGCGACCTGGATTTGACATTAGTTATATTTTGTAACTAAACTGTTGTACACTGCTAAAATAATATAAATGCAAAGCCTGCTCTGAATCATAAAGCAAAAAAATAGACTATATGTAATATTTTTCGGGGTATGTAATAATTTCCCGGCTAGTTTCAAGTAATCATCTAGTTCCCAGCTGTTGTCATGTCATGAAATTGACACATTACAATGTGATTGCAAATAAAGAATATTACCCTACATAGCAACCATAACCATACAGCAACCGATAAACTATTGAACAAATCACGGATGTTATGAATCATAAAATTCCTAGATATGTTAATAGCTATTACTGAACAAGCTATAGTATGTCAGAAAGTGACTTTTGTTAAGTACATACGGTGTACCAAGTTTTAAAAATCTGGTGTGATACACGCACACAACTTCCTTTTACAGTGATCTTCTAATTAGCCAAAAATTTGATTTTAAATTTTTAAGCATTTGTCAAAAATTTTTAAAAATTACAAATTTTACAAAAACGGTACAAAATAGAGTGTCAGTTCAACAGACAAATTTTCTCTAGAATTTTAAGCTGAATTCAAAAATGTAATAATATACCGGGTGTTCTATTTAAAATAGGAGTTAATAAAAAAACATTGAAAAAAAAAACAAAAGAAACCCATTTTAGAAGTATTCAACTGGAAAATCACCTATCTCACATCAATACACATTAAAAATGTAAAGTTTAAAAAAAATCGTTAGAGCCGAGCCGTTTTGAAAAAATCGAAAAAACTGAAAATTACAAGAGTAAACACCTACTTCCGATTATGCGATTTTCTTCAAAAGCTTGCTGTCGCATCTACATAGTACAAAAAACTTATATATGAAGTTTCAACGCCATACCTCTTTCCGTTTTTGAGATATTCTATTCACAGACATACAAACAAACAGACCAATGAAAAAAAATATGTTTTTTGGGATCAGGGGACTCTAAAACGTGAAGATCTGTTGAAAACTCAATTTCGAATTTTTGGGGTAAATCCAATACTTCCTTTATTGTAAGAGGAAGTACAAAGTGGCTTCAAAAATAAAGAAAAAAAGGGGGATGTAATTAATTTAATTGTTGTTATGTTAATAGTTGTTGTTATATATTCCCTGTTTGTAAATCTCATTATTTAGATTTAGTCCAGGGAAATTAGACAAAATAAAAGCAAAACTTCGGAAAAATTCCTGAAAGCTGGATTTTGGTATGAGATTTGCTATTGTAGTTCTAAACAAAATGTCAAAAGTCCTCATTGATCCGAGTGCCGCTAAAAATTTTAAGGGGGGGCAAAGGTCACCAAAAACGGTGTTTCGTGAATATCTCGTTAACGGTCACTTTTATAGAAAAAATAATGATTATCAAATTTGTAGCTTATGAAATTTTTAACAATAAAGATATCATGACTTGTATTCGTAAAAATAACCGTTTTGAAGATAATTCGATTTACAGAGTTGTAACTAATAGATGCACTCCTCAATGGCATGTATATCTCATTGGAGTTGCGACTTGAAATATTCCAGAATTTCCTTGTTTCAGAGCCCACCAAAATAGAAAGAAACACATATATATAGTACACTGTAGTCTAGATAGAGAAGGAAGTGCTCCGAAAAGTTCCCCTCCGTTGTCATAAAACCTCAAGCGACATCTGCTTGCTATTCGTGTAGGAGCATAATAGTATATTATGTTATTAGGAGCAAAAATTATACTTTATTGGCGTGGCTGGACTGTTTATCTGCCGAGCTTGTGAGGCAGATAATTATAGCCGAGCCACATAAAGATACTTTTGTTCCGAATAACATATAGTATTTTTTCTTCAAACGTTTATAACAAATTATTTAAGAAATTTTAAGAAACTTGGAATTATTTTAAGGTAGAGGATTGGGTAGACTGATAAATGTAGGGTGCTTTGACGAGCGTCACTATGACTACACTATAAACAACGTTGTGAACAAAATCCGAAAAAAAATACTTTATCTCGTCAGTCTTGCTTAAATGTAACACCCGATATAAATGACGTCGATACTTGCGACTCTACTGAAGATGTAGATCCATCACGTTTCCTGACTGAATCTATGAAAATAAAGAAGACAGCAAAAGAACAAGAAGAAGAAGAAGATGATGAAGAGGAAAGCATACCGATTGAAATAGAGTCTGAAGATGAATATTAATAACTCCTGTTTTGAATCCAAAATTGACTAATGAACAAGTTCATAATTTTTTTAAAATAAACATTTTTCAAACAAAAATAAACGTGGAATATGCCTACTGGGAACACCATATGAAAAAAAAAACGCACCTTGTACACTACCTCGAAGGTGGTGTGGAGTGCACGTTTCAACTCTGTAAATCGAATTATCTCCAAAACGGTTACTTTTACGAATAAAAGTCATGATATATTTATTGTTAGAAATTTCATAAGCTACAAATTTGATAATCAATATTTTTTCTGTAAAAGTGACCGTTAACGAGATATTCACGAAATACCGTTTTTGGTGACCTTTGCCCCCCCTTAAAATTTTTAGCGGCACTCGGATCGATGAGGACTTTTGACATTTTGTTTAGAACCACAATATCAAGGCTCATACCAAAATCCAGCTTTCCGGGAATTTTTCCGAAGAGCAATGTCTAATTTCTCTGGACTAATTACAACTATATTGTTTTTGGTTTGTGATTTGCATATCATAGTAACAAAATTACAGGTATAGTATTCCAACCAAAAATTGGAAAGTTATTTAAAATCCAGTACACCATGAAAAGTGTAAGTCATGTCTAAGTTGGTTTCATACAATCAGTAAATAATATTCTAATGTCAATCAGCTTTCAAGTAATGACAGTTCATCTATAAATTGTATATGTAACTGTTTTATTAAGGCATTGTAACATTGTGCATGATTTAAGTAGGTACTAGTTGAGTTTTCAAAATCGTATAGTAGCATAGAAAATTTTGAAAAACGTATATATCTTCCAAACTTCCTAATGCATCTGTCAAATTTGAAGGTTATTATCGAAGTGTCACTGAATGACAATCAAACAGTAATTTTATGAATTAAATTACGAAGTGACTTACTGTTTTCAATGCTGCCTGATTTTAAATAGCTTTCCAATTTCTGGTTGGAACACTATAACTGTAATTTAAGAGCATGGAAACGTTTTAAGAAATACCAAAATGTAAAAATATTGTCGATAGATCTCTTTAGGTGTACCCAGTTTTATTGACAACCACTGTATGTACACTTCTGTGCAATAAAATTAAGCACAAGTTTTATGACAATTTTTCACAATATGCTAGTTTGTATAATTCGGGTCTATTTTAATTGCATAGGAGCAGTTTCAATAAATGAAAAAAAACACCATAACCTGAAAATAACACCTATTAAAGTACGTTTTTGCACTTCCGGGACTAAAGTTGATACTTTAGTCCCCGTAAACAGGGACTAAAGTAGATCATTTAATCCCTAGGGACTAAAGTAACTCATTTAATCCCTAGGGACTAAAGTAAAAATGATACCGTAACTATGGTAAATGTATGTACACACGAGGTTGGTAGGTTAGGTTTTGTTTGTCATCTGACACACACTGACGTAAAACTTAACCTGCAAATCTCGAATTTGACATATACTGACAATACACTTCAGTACTGCCAACTGATTCAGGCTATCCAGGACCTGCTGCAATTCAGTTTGTAATAAATTATAATTGTCAGTTTCCAAATTGACAGATTCCAAATTTTGGAAATGTTTGATGATAATGTTCCCAAAAGTGCAAAAAATAGCGTATATACCTCGGGACTAAAGTGCCTAAATCCCTTGAGTGGTTATTGCCCTCGGGCTTCGCCCTCGAGGCAACAAACTTCACTCGCGGGATTAAATGGTGCACTTTAGTCCCTCATGATATAATATACTATTTTTTCCTATAAAAATTTTGAAGGTCATAGAATTTAGGGTTTATGTTGGCATTACTTGGATTACTTCAAAAAATATATGTTGGTAGAATTTGTTTTAGTAACTTTTTAGAACTGAAAATTGGTGGGAAATTTGAAATCTGGCATTAAGGGAGTTTTGTTTTTAGGTAATCTTTCGTAAACTTCTTCTTCTGGCATGTTAAGCTGCAGATCCAACAGTTCCTCTGCACACTTCAGAATTGCTTTTTTTACATTTAATTTTAAAAGATTTTGTTTTTTACGCATATTCATTTTCAAAAAAGAAAAGTTGACAATTTAATTTTAAATGTCAAAATGGCATAAGTAGTTTACACAAAAACCTAACGAAAATAAATTTTCTAATAATTTTAAAAAGGCAGTTTTGCCAATTTTATCTTGACCTTGAAAATTTTTATAAAAAAAGTACTTTACATAATAAATACAACAAATCTGTTTGTGCTTAATTTTATTGCACAGAAGTGTACATACCATGATCAAGTTATACCTATGCATCCGGTATGTTGCACTTGGTTTTACTTAAAATTGCATTACATAAAATTTTAAGAAATATTAGAAGTTCTGCATACTGAGGGAAAGAGAATATTTAAAATTCAATATTTAATCGTTTTTTTATATTTCTTGGGAACTATTATGTGGAAAAATGTTAGAGTCGGTCCTGTGTTCAGGCTATGCATAATGGCGGCAAAAAATTACCTAGTAATATTCGGCATCTAGTGATTTTTGACATTTTGTGTGCAAAATAACGCTAACGCTTGTGAAACATAAAATTGGCGGCTGTTAGTGAAGCGGGTTGTTGCCGCCAATAGTAAACCTCATGGCGAACATAAATTTGGACAAAGAAACGTTTTATCGGCGCTTGAAGAAGCTGTACGCATCATGGCAGAACACCGAGGGCGAGAATGGATTTTCAAAAATGGATTGTTTAGTGTCGGCGGTCGGTGTGGACGAAGAAATCGTGTACAGCAAATCTGGCGCCCTACAAACCTGGCTTCTCGGTTATGAACTCACCGATACTATTATGGTGCTTACGGATTCGACAGCCTATTTTTTAGCCAGCAAGAAAAAGATTGATTTCCTGAGACAAGCCGAAAACAAGGAAGAGAATGGTATCGGAATAAAGCTGTTAGTAAGAGACCGGAGCGACAAAGATGAAGCTAACTTTAAATCCCTTATTACTGCCATTAAGCAGAGCAAAAATGGTAAGAATCTGGGAGTATTTTCAAAAGATAACTACCCTGGCGAGTTCATGGATTTATGGCGAGCAGCATTAAAGAAGGAAGATTTTGTTAATGTTGATATGTCTTCAGCGATAGCATTTTTGATTGCTCCTAAGGAAGATGCCGAAATAATAACAATTAAAAAAGCCTGCATGGTTACAGTTGATGTGTTCACAAAATTTTTAAAAGATCAAATTATGGAGATAATAGATTCAGAAAAGAAGGTGAAGCATAGTAAATTGGCAGAAGGGGTTGAGTCTGCAATTTCCGACAAGAAGTATGTGTCCGGGGTGGATATAACGCAAGTTGACATGTGTTATCCTGCCATTATTCAGTCTGGAGGCAATTATAATCTGAAGTTTAGTGTTGTAAGTGATAAAAATACATTACATTTTGGCGCAATAATTTGTTCACTTGGAGCTCGCTATAAATCATATTGTTCGAACATCGTCAGAACGCTCTTGGTAAATCCTACTGACAAAATACAGGAGAATTATAACTTTTTGCTAACTCTGGAAGAAGAGGTTCTAAAAAAGTTGACGGCAGGTTCAAAATTGTCAGAAGTTTACGACACTGGCTACAGTTACGTAAAAAAGGAAAAGCCTCATCTCATCGAAAACTTAACAAAGAGCTTTGGTTTTGCTATGGGTATTGAATTTCGCGAAAGTTCTTTGATGATTGGCCCAAAAACTAGTGCCGTCATCAAAAAAGGAATGGTGTTTAATCTAAATTTGGGCTTTAATAATCTAGAAAACTCCGAAGCATCAGACAAAGAAGGCAAAAAGTATGCTTTATTTATTGGTGATACAGTGATGGTCAATGAAGGAAATCCAGCATCTTTGTTAACCATGTCCAAAAAGAAGATAAAGAACATAGGAATTTTTTTGAAGGACGATTCTGAAGAAGAAGAGAATGACGAAGAAAAAGAAAACGCTCCAAAGCCAGAAATATTAGGACGAGGAAAGAGAACTGCTGTTATAGAATCAAAATTGCGTTCGGAACATCCTTCTGAGGATAAACGCAAGGAACATCAGCGAGAACTTGCAATAATGTTAAATGAGAAGGCAAAGGAGCGTTTAGCCAAGCAGTCGGGTGCCAAAGACGTTGAAAAAGTGCGTAAAAATACCGTTTCTTATAAAAATACAAATCAGATGCCAAGAGTTGCCGAAGTGAAAGAACTGAAACTCTATGTGGACCAAAAGTACGAAACTGTAATTCTTCCGATCTATGGAATACCTGTACCATTCCACATTTCAACCATAAAAAATATTTCACAATCTGTAGAAGGTGACTACACCTACCTGCGTATTAACTTCTTTCATCCAGGTTCTACAATGGGAAAAAATGAATCTGGGGCATATCACCAACCAGATGCAACCTTCTTGAAAGAAGTCACGTACAGAAGTACTAATACAAAGGAACCAGGTGAAATTTCACCACCCTCATCCAATTTGAATACTGCTTTTCGACTTATAAAGGAAGTTCAGCGCAAATTTAAGACGCGCGAGGCTGAAGAGAGAGAGAAAGAGGACTTGGTTAAGCAAGATACACTCGTTCTTTCACAGAACAAAGGCAACCCAAAACTTAAAGACTTATACATACGACCCAATATTGTTAGTAAGCGTATGACTGGTTCGCTTGAGGCACATATGAATGGTTTTAGGTAAGTAAATATTATACACGTAGTTATAAAATATCTAACATTTATTCTAATACAGATACACCTCAGTTCGTGGAGACAAGGTCGATATTTTATACAATAACATTAAGAATGCCTTCTTTCAACCTTGCGATAGTGAAATGATAATATTGCTTCATTTTCATTTAAAGCACGCAATTATGTTTGGTAAGAAGAAGCATATTGATGTGCAGTTCTATACAGAAGTGGGTGAAATCACAACTGATTTGGGTAAACATCAACACATGCACGATAGAGACGATTTAGCTGCAGAACAATCGGAACGTGAACTTCGCCACAAACTAAAAACTGCCTTTAAGAGCTTTTGTGAAAAGGTAAGTAGTATTGGGTTTTGTATTTGATTGTCGCGTACTAACAGTTTCAATTTTACGTTATTATTAAACTATTTTAAATGAATATATATCAACTTATAAACATCTCATGGGTAAAAGTTTGGTGGACGGGACGGTCTATTGCGCATGAGCAAAAATGTAACAGTGAACATAAAAATGTAACATTGAACATATTCTCTTCTCGTATTTTTTCTTTAAGGAAAATTATCAAGACCTAACAACTAACCTAAACCGCTAACCTGAACCACCGCTGAGAGCGCAACAACATTGCTTTAAACATTACGGGTCGATAGCGGCACGCACAACATTTTAACGTATGCTGGTCGTAATATAAACCTTGTGCCGCTCGCAGCGGTCCGTGCCCCAAATTTCACCCATCTCATGTATCAAATTTATTTAAACAAGTTCTTACAAACTTTCAAAGTACAGGACACTGTATTTTTAAAGAAAAGTAACATTTTTGTTTTGTTGCCATGTTTTACGAACTCATAAAATTGAATAAGATATTGTTTTAACTATATAATGTAATAGTGTAACTAGTTTGGTTTTATTATGAGTCGTTTTACTTCTTTTAATCCAACAATCTGCTCTTCTATTTTCTAATATACTATGTACTGTATTCACCATGTTTATTACTGTTGATAGAAAGAACTGGAATTAATTAAAAACAAGCAAACCGCGCGCTACACGCTGCGAGTCTTGAATCGGCGCGCACTTGAAATAGGATACGCGAAAGGTCAAGATCCGAGCCGAGCGCTAAGATAAGAAAAACAAAACCTAAACAAATATAAACATCTGTGAAGCCGGAACGTGAGATTTTATTTTGTGCCACAGACACACAGACAAACACACATTAAGGAAAATTATATTATAGATGCCAGGTTTCAAGAGCTTATCATACATGTATATACAGGGTGCCATGGGCCTACAGGCCGAAACGTGCTGTTTTATATATATATATATATACAGGGTGACTTCGCAATAGAATGTTAAGTCAGAAGTTGGTATGGACATGGGATTATAAATGCTTCATTAGAGAATTTTTCAATTGATATTATTACATTTGTGTATTATGATTACATGAAGAGCAGCAATATGCGTAAACGTGATTTCTTATATAAGTTCTTTGTCCTTTATTACACAACCCCTTTTGTAGGAGTTTTTATGTATAATAAAAACTAGTGATATCTACCCTGTTTGCTTAATTCACAGAAGTAATATCAATAATAATATATATAATTCTCACTTACCTTGTTGCTTTCAACTGAATCATATATTGACATATCTCATACTTTCATAATTGACTTTGAAATTATGTCATGTTTAAATATACCTCGGCTAGCCAGCTTATTTAGCAATTGAGACTCTTTACTTCCCAGCTGAATGAGTTAATGTCAAGTATAAACTGTATTAATGAATTGTACTTTGAATGACCAAATAAATATCAATTTGATTATTTAAATCACACTCTTAGTACTTGAGTTTGAATCTAATTAACTGTTATAGTGTATTAAACGTTTGAATTGACATTACAAATTAATAGTCAGATTAAAGTTGTCAAAATTATTTAATTAAATGAAAGTTCCAGTAAATGAGGTTAAATACTTTTTTAAAAAATAACTAGACCAAAATGATAAATTTCTAATTATAAAGATCGAAACCGTCGAGTACTCAAATCACAATATTAATTTAGAAAACTTAATATTCTAAGATTCTCTAAATCTAAATACAAGTTTTAAATTCTAAATTTGCCGTATCCAAACTGTTACTATAATACACTAACCTTCAACAGCCGAACTCGTACTTGCGATGTGGTTCTAATATCAGTTTCACACTGATCGAAATCGTCAAACACCTACTTGGAGATGATGAGGACCCATAAAAGCTCGTTGTAGACAGACTTGACCGTTTAATATTTTCTTAAAACGGTATTGCAGCATGCCACACACAAACACTCACTAAACTGATGGCTTGTACACCAATGACCACTTGAAATGGCTTCTATAAATCTCCAACTCACTATGTGAAGAATAATATTGACCCCTTGGTCAGTATTTGATCGTGCAGAAGGCTATTCTTACTAACACGTATTAAATTTGAATTATATCCTCACAATTAAAGGTATTATTAGACCTTTAATGTGAATATTTTGACTGAGATTCTTTAAATTATAGAAACTTTTCAACTCTTGTGAACAACCTGTTGGTTGCTAATATTTACTGCCACCCGTTATTCTCTTACACTTGTTATCACATGCTACCCTTTTGATATCTTGATATTAATTGAAAATAATTAAGCATTCTCACAGCATGCTACATTACAGTTTATTCGGTAGAGTAATGTCAGTATTCATTCATGTTGTTACATTTCATAACTTCAAGGCAATGGAATTTTACTAGTTGTAATTCCATTGGTAGAGAAAGTTTTATTTCGAAAATGTAAGTTAAATAGTTACACAACCGTCACCGTCACTCAAGGTGAAGTGATACCTTACAATCTGCAGGTGTAAAAATTGATTTTTAAAATTACTGAAAAGCAATTACTATTAGCAACATTATCGGCAGTAATTCCAAATAGTCTTTATAAAATAAAAAGTTCAACGGGTTAAATTATTATTGGGATAATATTCACAGGGGCGTAACTAGGCTTTTATTGTAGGCAAGCCAACATTTTTGTGCCTCTCAGTAGACTAACGATACATGTGACTAAAAATACTAATGTTACTGTACAACTTTTACATTTATGTCTGGATATTCAAAAATATCTACATTTTTAATTCAAAAGTTTTAAAAATAAGCAACTACGTGTTAAAATAATACAATACAAACAAAATATGAACAAAAAACAAAATGATAAAACACAATTCTAATTTAAAAAAGTACACGTATTATGTAGTGAGTAGAACATTTTACAAATCCGTGAACAGAGTTGCCTGAGAGGCTGCTTCAGGATTCCGTTACTTTGCGCTGATTCTATCCGTCAAGCACGTAAACAAGACTGTGTTTACGTTTTAAACCAATGTAGTCAATGGTACTTGAACGGACGACAGTAAAAAACCACCCTTGGAGCGCAGCCTCATGCCCCATAAATATTATGGCTTAGAAAGGGTAGTGAATGAATCAAACATTAAATGCAGATTGATTTTTATTATGAAAATAGACCAGTATTTATACAAAACAAAAAATGCTTAACGCAGTAACAATATCAAAGTTCATATATACAGTTTAATAGGACAAAGTGTTTAAATTACAAAACAGCAGATAAGCAATTTGTGCAGTTTTTATTTCCTGATAGAGCGAAGGTCGCCCGTTGAACTTACTACTGTAGGTCGATATTATGCAAGGAGTGCAGAATTGCATTTTCCTGGTCTTTAACTCGTATGATTGTGTAATAACACTGGCTTTTAAATTACGAATAATGTTTCATAAATTTGAACTGAAATATATAGTTTTTAATCTAATTTAAACATATTAAATTTAGTAATTATGAGGCAAAGACTGGTGATTGCAACATTAAACAGTTCTTGCTAATAAATGGGAATTGCATTTAAAAGCATGCAACTGGATTTCGTAAATTTTAGAAAATAAAATTTATGTGTGTTTAAATCAAGTTTAAACATCCGTATATGTGTGGTGTACCTGCGTCTCTGCGTCACCATTTCATCGGATCGCATTTTTTCAAAAATCGTAACACTACTGCACCATTTATAACGCAACGATAAGCATATGCATTTATCAGTGAACGCGAGATCGCATCTCACTGGCTGCAACGTTTTTATTAATTTCCAAATTCATGTGATTTGCATTGCTAGGTGTTTCAGTATTATTAGCAACATTAAGGAATTTTTCCCTATTTTGTAGATAATTTTGAACACTTCAACCATAATTTAATCCAGCAAAAGTTGTTTTTCTTGCAGCGTTCTTTCTGTATTAAAGACGTAAACATTTACTTTTGTAATTTTTTATGTACAATTTTTAAAAAATGTTTGTTTTTTTATATGTGCGGAAGAAATTATTTTTTTAGCGCAGTTTTGGTGCCCCTTGCCTCTTTCGCGCCTGTAGGCGGGGGCCTACTCGGCCTATACCTAGTTACAGCCCTGAATATTCATTAAGTTATTGCGAAATACATGGGAATTATTATGAAATACTATTAAATTAGTGATATCATTATGAACTAATAAGAAATTTGTACGAAACATTGTGAAATCATTTGAAATACTATGAAATGCCATTAAAAGTACATTAATAATTATTTAACAAACAAGTATGTTAACGAGAGCGACTAATAGTCAAGAGATTTTAACGTGCGAGCGCGTTAATTGTAGAGATTATTAATCGCCGATCAACATACGAGTTAGTTACAATATTTTTCCTTTGATCATATATTATTAATTTGAAGAAAATCTAATTTTATACCATGAAAAGAATTTGACACTTAAAGTTTTGACATTAATGGTACCGGGTGACCATAAATGGTTGTGATTTTCTTTTCTTAGGTTGGCACTGTAAGTCTATGTCAAATTCGAGTTTAGCAGGTTAGGTTTTGCGTCATTTTGTGTCAAAACAGATTTTTGAAAATTGTTTATTAATAAAAAAATCATTCATTAATAAGGGACGATTCTCTCTATACATTAATGAAACCCATAAATAAACAATCAACGGAAAAATATTTTATTATTCAGTTTTTGGCAGATTCCAAAACTTTACCGTGCTTGGGAGTATGGGAAAATAAAAATAGTTTCTCTTAATCTGCCTTTCATGAATTAAGTGCAATATAAATATTGTTAATAAAAAAACTATATGACGATTTCAATAAGCGAAAGTATGTATGCAGTAACTGGCCTTGTCCGAGGCTATTGCTAATGCAAGTAGATTTTAAAATGCATATATTTTTTTTACTAATTAATTTTTGGCTCTCGGCACTTGCAGATGGTAGGATCATGACGAAAGCTTCAAGGTAACGTCTAAACTGATCTTTAGTAAGTAGTCATTGAATCTTGATGGTAGTTTATGCGACTTGCAATATACAGGTTGTCCCAGGAATGATTACAAAACTCCCAAGTAGCAGCCATGTAGCCTGATTAATTCTAAGTGAACAATTGTAACGAAAATAAAATTGTATTTAGTTTATTCACATGCATTAACATTGAAAAAAAAATTGTTAGAAGATCAGGTATTGCAGGCTTCTTGAACTTTTAAAGTAACTCAACTGTGTAGGCACTACTACGTGATTAAATACTGATTGAAGCAAACTAAAGCCTCAGTCCCACTGTAAAGAGTTTCAGTAGAAAAATAACGAATGCTTGAAAAATTTCCCAAAATATTTGGAAATATATTCTGCAGCAATTTTTTAATAAGAGCATGAGTGCATGCCAACTGAAAAAAAATCCAACTCCGAAGGAGAAGGGATTTTTTCTTGGAGACACGCACGAATGCTTTTGTTAAAAAAAATTGCTTCGGAACAAGTTTTGCAAATATTTTGAAGGAATTTTTTATGCGCGCGTTATATTTTGATAGAAAATATTACGAATGAAAAACAAACACTAAAGAAAACAATTTTATTAAAAATAATACCAAAACCAATGTCTTAAGTACTAAGATTTTAGGATTTTTTGTCAAAACTACTACATTTAAGTTAGTTTTTTGGTGTTGGTTGCCCACAACAACAATAATTATCGGCCTATTGACTTTGTTCACAACTTTGTTGTTTCTAAATACTTGGATGGCATAAGTGGAAATTTCCCAGTAAATTTCAAAAAAAAATCCGATGATTAATAATCGCCGTTGCCTTAGAAAATTTCTAATAAATATGCATAAGGGATATTCTCATAAAAAAATTTACCAACAGGATGTTGATAGTTGCATGGTTACCGTGAGATACTGGGAGAAATAATGTGTACGTTTTCATATTTTGTATATTTGACGAAAATGAACAATATCATGTTGCTAGTAAATAAAAATATTAAGGTTGAAGTATTGATTACACAACTGGGGGAACTACGGATGATTACTTTAGTTAGTCGTATCAAAGGTGTCTACTATAAGTTGACGATGCTACATGGCTACCTAGCAGTTTGTAATAATTTATGAGACACCCTGTATATATAGAGATAGATAACAAAGCCAAATTAAACCTATGCGTACCTCTGGGTTAATGTTGAGATGCATTCAAATAAAAAAGGGTAAAATTGTAACCAATTACAGTACAATATCAGTAGCTTCTACGAACCATTACAACGCTCTAAAAATATAACTGAAATAACACACGAAGATCAACTAGAAACAAATAAACAAAAAATTGCTAATATAATGAACACATTTTTTATTAACATTGGTGAAACACTGGCTAGTAAAATTACCAAAACACAAACTGTTAAATAGTGAATCAAAGAATTTCTCAATGATTTTGTACACCATAAAACAAAATGAATTAATCAGTACAATTAGTCAATTACAAAAAAATAGCGCTCCTGGTCCTGATAAAATAACAACAAAACTTGTACAAATTACACACACAGAAATTATTCGCCCACTGTTACATATTATCAACCTCACATTTAGTACAGGAATAGTACTAGGGTTTCCAGTCCTGGGATCCGGTCCCGGGACAGTCCCGGGATTCTACCACAAAAACCGAGTCCCGGGACCACAGCCAGCCCAGCCGAAGTCCCGGGACCATGTCAACATGCGTGCGTATACTCGATATCAGAGAATTAGGACTGGTATTCACCGGCGTCCGGCGTATTACTTATGCCTCTTGCATATTCTGCATTATTTGCGTTTTGCGTAGGCAGAAGAGGTATTGTTTTCGGTAGGTTAGAATTAAACCTGTGTGTTGTTTCAGCCACATTTGCATATCTTCTTCTATTTATGTATTTGTTTGTTTTTTTTTGTTGGATTTAGATATGTGCGAAGAAGCTGAATAATTTTTATTTTTGGGTTTTAGTGTGTTCGTTATTTGTCTGCTAAAGCGTTACAATTAGAATGAATTCCGATTCGCATCCTACCTTCATTCTACATTTAAAAAAATAACGGTTTGAAGTCACTATGGCAACAGTTTTATATATTGAAGATAAACAATTTGCGAAATGTAAAGTTAGTTCTTACAAAATTATCATCAGCTTGACGAAAGGATTACACACGCACTTTGCAGTTCAAACAAAAGCAAAAGATAAAGAGCGACAGACATTTTTAGTACCAGAAGAAAGCAATGAAGTTGTAGACGAGCCCCAACGCAAATTATCAGCACAGAAATACTTTAATTAACTTAAAACACTTGTTTTTCTTTGGAAATTTTATTCGGAAATTTCACCTGAACCCTATTTCACTTTCGGGACCATTTTCGGGAACTTCGGGACTAGTCCCGGGACCTGAAGTTTAGCTCGTAAGTCCCGAAAACATTTTTGGTCCCGGGACTTGGAAACCCTAAATAGTACCCAGTAATTTTAAAGAAGCACAGATTACACCCGTTTACAAATATGGAGATAAAGTCAAATCAATACATTTGCAAAAATTTTTGAAAAATGTTTAAAAACCCGATTGTTAAGTTACCTTTCTTGCAATAATATATTATCGAAAAATCAATATGGATTTGTACCAGGTTCAAGCACAGAAACCGCAATAAATGCTTTAACAGGCCATTTATATTCAAACATTGATAATTAAAAAAAAATTGCTATATTTTTAGATTTGGCTAAAGCATTCGACACAGTGCCTCATAACATGCTTCTGAATGAATTAGAATGTATTGGTATTAGGGGCACTGTGTTGAAGCTATTTAAAAGTTATTTGTCAGACAGAATGCAAACTGTAAAAATTGAAAATTTTAATAGCTCTACACAAATTATAAGAACAGGAATCCCTCAAGGAACAGTTCTAGCCCCTATTTTATTTTTGATCTACATAAATGGTCTGTGCAACATCAGTTGTCTTGGAAAACTGGTATCTTACGCAGATGACACTGCAATTCTATTTGATGATCACACGTGGCAACAAGTTTATGAAAAAGCTGAAAAAGTCCTAGCGATAGTTAAAAATTGGTTAGATCAGCACTTATTATCATTGAACATAAATAAGACAAAATTTCTAGCAATTACAGCAACTAAAGCTGACCAACCAACAAACAATATAATTACAATTTTTGATACATCAATGAATATTGAAAAAGTAAATTCAATTAAATACCTTGATGTCATGTTAGATCAACTGTTGAAGTGGAATATACATGCTGAATATATAACAAAAAAAATTAGAAAATTAATATACAAATTCTATGTAATACGAGATATCTTTAAATTAAAAACTTTAAAAATAGTTTATGTAGCTCTTGTAGAATCAATAATTAAGTATGGCATTACAGCTTGGGGTAGTTTAAATAAAACTCATTTACAAAATTTGCAGAGAACCCAAAACTATATACTTAAAATAATTTATAAAAAACAAAAACTTGATCCAACGTTGAAACTATATCAGGAAGCCGGACTACCTGATATTAGAACTCTATATATATTGCAAACTATAAATTATATGTATAAAAAGTCAGATATAAATTATATAAATCATGTATACAGCACCAGAAGTATTAGTCATGATAAACTTAACATTCCAAAAACAAATAAATTGATTAGTCAAAAATCCATAACTTATTTAGGACCAAAAATGTTTAACTCACTTCCAAAACAAATCCGTTCGATAACTAAATTTAAAAAATTTCAAGCAGACTCTTAAAATTTATATTTCAAAAAATTTACTATTTAAAAAAATATTTGATCAACAATAATGCTTTTCTTCATCCTTCATACAGAATCCAACCTAATAAGTATGTACTCTCAAGTCTAATAATATAACTAAACATTTTTAATCAAAAACACACATCCTCTCCAAATCGATTCAAGGAAATTCAATTCATACAAATATGCAAGTTTTTTTGTTTTTTCTTTGTTTTGTTGTTCATTTGCGTATCGTAATTTCATTAAAAAAGTTGCCACAATACAGACTACATTATCTGTTAGTCTAGTGTGGCAACTTCCCACTTTGTATGTGAATACTTTAAAACAAAACGAATTTAAGAATATTGTAAGAAACATGTACAAAAACTGGGGAAATAAATCTATTTGTAATGGTTATGTATACCAGTATACCTACCCATTAAAATATACAGTGGTGGGTAAAAGTATGGAAACACCTATGTCTCGTACAATCTCGAAGAGATTCCTCTGGAATTTAGTATACGTATACAGATTGTTCGAAATCTGTTTTGAACATAGGAAATTAATGAGTGCGACAAGAAAGACATAAACAAAATGAGTAGCAAGACAAAGATAGAATTTGATCATGGCTAGGTACATTTTTAAACTAAAATTAAGTTGATGAAACAAATACTTGTCAAATATTTTATTTAAAGTGACGTTTAAATATACTATTGTTTACTGTTCACATAATTATTTTAATTATTTAAACCTCACTTTATACTCTAAAATGATAAACTATTTGACAGAAGTGTTTGTGTGTTTCATTGACTTAATAGCAACCCGCCTGAGGCACTTTTGTCCTGGATTTTCATTTCCAAAAACCCCAAAATGGATTTTTTAAAGTTGGCAACCCTAGTTCGAACGCTTCAACTAAAGCCATTTTAACTGTGTGTAGTTATCTTCACTGCACACACGTATTTTATTTTAGTTTTCTTCTTGTCGCCACTGTTATGTTTGTTAGTTTTTTTAGATTAAGTAATAATTAAACGCAGCAATTTGTAAAACTCCTTACTTATTCACGAATGCCAACAATGCAATATGTAACATGATTCTAGGCCGGACTGCAGCGTGCTAAAGTTCGCACCCGAGTCCCTACAAAACTACCTGCTACTCTTAAGAAAGCTCAAGTTCAAACATATCGTGGACAGCCCCAGTTTTAAGCTGTGCCCCGCTTTGTAAGAGCGGGTTTTTTCTGCTTCGACCAAATACTGAATATCCATTCTAAAATTTCGCCGAAGCACAAAGCTTCGGCCGAATCACGAAGCTTCGACCGAATCATAATACCTAACAACGAACAACTCGAAAAACACTAATGCATCATTTTTTTATTATAGTAATAAAATAAGAAAATAAAAATAATTTTTTCTATGGCAAATGTTAAGTGTGCTTTAATCGACGCAAAATGAAAGGTCAAGTTTTACTTTAACAGCAAGGGTAGATAAAGTAGCACTTTAACATCAAGGATAGATAATAACTATTTATATATCTAGGGAGCAAAGGTATTAATTTCCTCCCGCGTGTGAATTTAATGCTCGACGCGTTAGCGGAGACACAAGGGAGGAAATGAACCTTTGCTCCAGTGATATATATATGATTTTTTCTTCAAACGCATATTCTATAGCTCAAAATTTCAAAAATGTTGCTTCAGAAAATAATTATAGTGACTCTAGATTTCTGTAGTGACATTTTGTTTAATTTCCAAATCAACATAACGTTGTAAAGCTTTGGTGTGATATCCATGGTGATGTAAACACAAATGCGGGAGCAAAAAAATATTGGCTTCCGCCGGGAGTCAATAAAATTGGCTCCCGCTAGTTGGAAATTGACAGTTTTGTTTCCTAAAACTAGGGTGCAAAAGTCGACTTTCTATACAGTGAGTTGAAAAAATAATTTAATTTTCTAACTTTTATTTAAATTGAATATTACAGCTTCGTATTATCCTGGCAACCCAATCTAGCTACTGAGATTTTAAAATGTGATTGTATTATACACGACGATAAAGTTATTACTATCCACTCTTGAATCATTAACGTCTCAACGTTAAACGATAATTTAACTAGATCGTCTTGTATAATAAATTACTATTAAGTGAACAATTTATTTAGCAAATACATTTTAGAAACACAAGCGAAATAAAAGACGACACAGACACTGAAATACGAAATAATAGACCTACCAATGACCATATCAAATATTTGTAAAAAACATAAGAAGTACTTGAACACAAAAATAATGCTTTTTTTTTCTTTCTGTACTTCTCAAATTTTTAATTATCACAAAACAGTATTTCCAAACACCACTTATTTTATATGTTATGGAAAATTTTGTGGGTTAGGAAAAAAATTATATTGTTACGTCTTTACCGTTCGGGCTATTTACAAAATTATGCGACGCTTCTTGTATTAAACATTTATTTACACGATTAATTACGACTATTTACAAATACAAGAATTATCAAGGCAGAACACAAATTACTTAAACTAACGAACTATTTCTAACAACGATACACTATTTATTTATATGCGCTGGATTAAACATCAACTAATTTATGTGGCTATTTATTCACGACTTAAACATTAAGGATTTATATGGTTATATTTATTTCACTAGGGTTATATACACACGGTTCGTTTATATCACGCGCGCTTCGAGTCTGATGAGAACTGATTTCTTATTCCTGCGGCGCGTATTTATATACCCGAATAATTTCCGTCTAGAACATTCCAGATTTCGCTCGTACATTCCGGCATTCGCATGTGTTGACCTCGAGCGTGTTCCCGAAAGCGTGAGTCACCCGTTGCATCTGGTTGCAAGGTCGCTTCTCGAGTATTCGACCGCGGTGACTCACATATATCCGCAGCGGCCCAGCTGCTCCAAGAAGTTCTGGAACGCTCGGGGCTGAATCATATGTCCGGGGCAATGACCCGGCTGTAGAATCGTTACAATATTATAAATTTGGACTACTTTTTGGGAAAAAATAATAAAAAGTTTTAGGTTTAGAATATGAAAATTATAAACTTTTATTTTACTTCATCACAATACCATTAAAAAATTATTTTAAAAATGTAACTCTTTTAAAGAAAACCTTATAACGTTAGAAAAAATTAAAAAATCGGAATTACATCAAAAACTATATTTTCTAAAAATAAAATAATGCAAGAAGTTGATAATTATTATTAAAAAAAAACATAGAACTTCCATTAATATGTGTTTTATTCTTATATCAATAACTAAAATTTACAGCCGTCCTGCTCTGAGGGAAAATAATAATGGTCACGTTATTCATACACCACAATTACTAAATTTTGCTGAAACAACACATAACTAAATGCAAATACTTATTTCCGCACAATCTACCCATTCTTTTTGTTAGAGTTGCAGCGGGAAACAGATTTCCAGATACAAAATAAACATTTAATACTGATAAAGTACAGTCGTGTTCATTAAAATGTTGTACAGCATTTTTGTACGTTGCGACTATAAATTAATTACATAAAGTTAAAAAAAATGTATATAATAATAATAATAATAATAATTTTATTGAGCATTTTTACAGTGGATCATACAAGCAATTCCACTGCACTCAACACACAGAAGACTGCATAAGTGCAATAAGCACTTGTCCGCAATCTGGAGATTGTACATTATAAGTGACTAGTCTAGGTTAAGTGCTGGCACTGCATGGATTGACCGACGTTACTAGCTTATCAGGAGAGCCAACAGTTCCCTCGGGATGTTTTTCACCGCCTCCTGAATTTTCTTTTTGCACGTATAGGACGCCGGGCCCGCCAGTAGTGATTGTAATTTTCACCTAATATAATGCCATTTTGTTGTTGTTTTCAACGTCAAAATGTTGCAATATAAGTGCTAATATGAAAATTTAGAATAACTTTTTAGATTTAAGTAAATTTATTTACTTTAAAAATGAATGACTCAAAATTACAGAAAATCCTGTATGCAACATGTTGCAAAATTGGCGTTTAATTTTGCAACTTGATACATAAATAGCTATTCTCTCTTCGAATGTTCTTTCTGTAAATAAATTAAAAAAGAATTATTATAAATTATTGCAGCGCATTATGCCAAAACATAATTGAATCAAATAACAATAATCATTCATATCGTACGTATTGTTGCTAGTAACTCAATAAAAATTGTTTCTAGGTGGAGGCAATGACTAAACAAGAAATTGAATTTGACACACCATTTCGTGAGTTGGGATTTCAAGGAGCCCCCTTTCGTTCCACTGTTCTTCTACAGCCTACCTCTGGCTGCTTAGTGAATCTCACAGAGTGGCCTCCATTTGTTATTACGTTAGAAGATGTTGAACTTGTACATTTTGAAAGAGTACAGTTTCACCTGAAAAATTTCGATATGGTGTTTGTTTTCAAGGATTACAGTCGTAAAGTGGCCATGCTAAATGCCATTCCCATGCACATGCTGGATCATGTGAAGGAATGGCTCAACTCGTGTGACATTCGCTATTCAGAAGGCGTGCAGTCACTTAACTGGGTAAAAATTATGAAAACAATAACAGACGACCCAGAAGGCTTCTTTGAAAGTGGAGGATGGACTTTCCTCGATCCCGAATCGGATGGAGAACAAGCCCACGATTCTGACTCGGAAGCTGAAGATGATGCATATGAACCAACAGATTTAGAAAGTGTATCGGAGGAAAGTGACGAAGATTCAGAATATTCTGAGGGTGATACAGAAAGTGAAGATGCCAGTGAGTCGGAAGAGGATTTAGGTATGTTTCAGTAACATTCTTTATTAAATTTGTTAATTAATTTCTCAATAATAGGAACCGATGAAGAGTCTGGTAAAGATTGGTCTGATTTGGAACGTGAAGCAGCAGAAGAAGATCGTCGCGATCGTCATTATGAGGAAGGACTCGACCCTCGTGACAAGCACAAATCTTCACATTCGTCCAAGCATCCATCAAGTAAAGACAAGCACCACTCCTCGAGTAAAGACAAACATTCGAGGAAAGATAAACGCAACAGTAGTAGAGATAAACACAACAGCAGCAAAGATAAGCACCGTTCTTCTAGTTCGAAGAGTTCCCACAGTGGTCAGTCTAAACATTTGCCTTCTAAATCTAAACACTCGCCCTCAAAACCTAAGCATTCTCCCTCCAAGCATTCCCATAAAAGCTCTTCACATGATAAAAAACGCAGTCGAGATGACAGCGGAGACCGACACAAGTCTAAGAAATCGAGAAAGTAAGATCACCACTTTTCTGTGTCGATTCATAAGTGTATTTAGTGCATTCTACGTGGAAATATTTATTGCTGTGGTTAGCAATCTATGCATCTATGTACAATCGCATTTTTAAGTTATAGCTGTAGAAGTTATGTTTTACTATTTAAGTATCATTAGTATATATTCACTTGTAATAATAAAGTTTCATTTTATACTCACGCTTCTCTTACTTATTAACTAAATGTTTCTGCAGTACGAAACAGTTTTTACTTTCTTTTACGATAAAGGAAGTAGGTATTGGATGCACTCCAAAAATTAGAAGGTGAGTTTTCAACATATCTTCACACGTTCAAGTCCCGAGAACTCAAAAAACATGTTTTTGTTCATTGGACTGTGTGTGTGTGTGTGAACAGAATATATCAAAAACGAAGAGGTATGGCGTTGAAACTTCATATATACATTTTGTGTACTATCTAGATGCCACAGCAAGCTTTTGAAGAAAATCGCATAACCGGAAGTGTGATGTTTTAGTTTTTTCGATTTTTTCAAAAACGGCTTAACGATTTTTATCTACGACCACTACTAAAAGTAGGCCTTTTAGCGCTATCTTGTTTCACTAAAAGTGACGTTTTATAGTTTACCGTGTTTAAAGAAATAAGCTGTTTACTTTTAGCACTCGGGCTAAAAGTGAAGTGAGGTTATAAAACTACAATTTCGAACTGGAAGTGAAGTTGTAAAGTTATTCTAGTTGCTTCTTGCGTTACAGGTAAAGCGTTTTTGAAATAATTAAAGCGTTAGGTAATGAATACAGTCAGATGTGGAGTATCAAAAATTACATTTCGTAACTCATCTTGACAGCACGGGCGTGGCCAAACAATAGCCCGCGCGGCGTAGCCTACTGTTCATTATGACATAAATTAAAAGTGTCGCAGATGCAAACCTTTCTTAAATCGATATTTATGGATTAATAACGGTAAAATTAAGGTCGTAGATAAAATATTGTATGCAACGCCTGCTAAAAGTCGTTTATGTGCGAGACATGAAAATTATGAAACAAAGCCGAAGGCTGAGTTTCATAATTTTCATGTCTCGCGCATAAACGTCGACTTTTAGCACTTGTTGCATAAATAGCTATTTTCAAACTACAGTTTTAGTGTGTATTGAATACTTCAAAATTGGGTTTCTTTTGTTTTTTTTTTCTATTTTTTTTATTAACTCCCATTTTAAATAGAACACCCGGTATATTATTACATTTTTGAATTCAGCTTAAAATTTTACAGACTATTCAACTCACCCCCTTCAAGTTAACTATTCACCAATCATAATTTAGTATTTATGTCATTTGCCACCAATCAGCGTACAATTTTGCAACAATTCCGCTAGCGGAGTTTTAATGACTATTCAACTCACCCACTTCAAGTTAACTATTCACCAATCATAATTTAGTATTTATGTCATTTGCCACCAATCAGCGTAAAATTGTGCAACAATTCCGCTAGCGGATTTTTAATGACAATTTTTGTCTCTTCCTGTGACATTTATTTAACTTCCTGTAAAATTAATCAAATTGATATTAGAAATGTCAAATTTGACAAACAATTTATTTTACGTCAACAGATTTTTATTTTTAAAGAGGACGTGATAAAATTGATTAATTACTAAGAAATGTCAATTTTGTTCGTTGAATAGTCCTTCAAATGCCGCTTGCAGCCGACGAATTGCATGAATTTTTGTCAAAGTGTTTATTCGTGTTTATTGCTTCAAAATTGGTCTCGTGCTGTCGCACTCGACCAATTTATATCGAAGCAATAAACACTCATACACTTTGACAAAAATTTTCGGCAATTCGTCGACCGCTAGCGGTATTGTATATGACAATTTTTTTCTCTTCCTGTGACATTTATTTAACTTCCTGTAAAATTAATCAAATATGATATTAGAAATGTCAAATTTGACAAACAATTTATTTTACGTCAACAGATTTTTATTTTCAAAGAGGACGTGATAAAATTGATTAATTACTAAGAAATGTCAATTTTGTTCGTTGGAATAGTCCTTCAAATGCCGCTTGCAGCCGACGAATTGCATGAATTTTTGTCAAAGTGTTTATTCGTGTTTATTGCTTCAAAATTGGTCTCGTGCTGTCGCACTCGACCAATTTATATCGAAGCAATAAGCACTCATACACTTTGACAAAAATTTTCGGCAATTCGTCGACCGCTCGCGGTATTGTATATGAAAATTTGTCTCTTCAACTAACACTCTATTTTGCACCGTTTTTGTAGAATTTGTAATTTTTGAAAATTTTTGACATGCTTAAAAATTATAAGATCACTAAAAGGAAGTTGTATGAGTGTATCACACCAGATTTTTTGTTTCAAGCTTTAAACGTGATATAAAACAGCGGAAGTATATAAATTTGTGCCATCATTACAGTTTGGCATGTTATAATTGGACATACAAACTGAATTGCAGCAGGCCCTGCATAGCCTGGATCAGTTGGCAGTACTGAAGTGCATTGTCAGTCTATGTCAAATTCTAGGTTAGTATACACCCACGGCACGGTGTATAAAGAGAAGGTGTAGGATCTGTCTATACCGTGAGTGAACGGATGCGGTTCCGTTAACCACGGCCTCCTGGATTAGTGCGAGACTGACGTCTCTACGCGGCCCGCCGCATTTTTAGTTCAAGGCGTTTTTTCTGGTTTGTAGAGGCGCTACAGTACGTTGCGCTTGTGCCTTTGGTATTGGTTGCATACGTCCACGGCCTCCTGGATTAAAATTAATCTAGAAAGTCACGCCTACGTTACAGATAATTTATCAAAAACCCAACAGATGGCGCCAAAGTACGTTGGCCTCAGAATCACAAAAATTATGCAAATGTGGCGGGCCGCGTAGAGACGTCAGTCTCGCACTAATCCAGGAGGCCGTGCCGTTAACGCTCGAACTTAACGCAAATTCCAGCAGATGGCAGGACATGACATACTCCCTATTTTTGTACAAGCGTATATGAAGTGCCACTAGTAATTGTTTAATTAGCGGTTAAAACTAATTATTTAACTGAAGAAATGGTGAACAATAAGTGCTTGGTACCAAACTGCACATCTGGGTATAAATCAAATTCAGAAAAGGTGTTTATGTTTAGTGCAAAAGATCCTTAGGTTAATTTTATGGAGTCGCGCCATTCCCAGATTCGATCACCCTATTGATAAAAATGACCGTGTTTGTGAAAAACATTTTTAGCAAGAAGATATTATTAAGTACTGGAAAGGTGCAGATGATATTATAATTGTAATTAAACGGCTTACTATTATTTTTTGTTGATATGAAAGTTAACCAGGCGTGGTTGTAAATTTCGCGGTAAATTTTTAGCCGCAAATATGTGTACATACACAAAGAATAAATGAAAATGAACAGGGCTGTGCAACCACATTATGGCCCCATGCAAAATTTCACAAATATCGGGCTACTTTTATGGAAACGTGTGCATCAGATGAAGTACTTTTTGGATAACACGATTATAGTAGCCTTCTAAAAACATTGTTTCAAATGTGTAACATGTGTTGCATAACCCTGTTCATTTTCAATGATCGTGTGTGTACAATAGCTGTATGATTACATAATTAGTTACTCATTATCTATCTAATCGCTTATTTAATAATCTTGACATTCTCATACACTAAAATTATATTAATTGTTTTTCTTTGACAGACATTTAGTGAAAAATAATTGTATTCTTCTTTTGTTTGAAAAATTATTTTATGTACACAAGAAAAAAATTAAAACTTTTGTATCAAAAATATTTAAATATGTATATTAAATTGAGAATTTCCACTGTTAAAGCAACTTTACTGGGATATAGATAATGCGAATTTTATGAAAATATCCAGAACTACCATAATTTGCTGGTAGCTCAACACATTGCAAAATAAAGCACTAGTCAAATACAACTGCATGTGGTTTTATAAATTAATACTTAGGTATCCTGACATTTATTTTGCCTTTTTCCGACATAAGCTACTTGCTAACATTGTATAATTTCGTTTTGTTAGTATTGAAGAAGGTGCTACTGTGAGTTAAAATAAATCGTGATAAAAATTGTAATGTTTCAAGTACCTACCTTTACAGAAACCACGGCTAAATTCTGATGCTTTACCAAGCATTTTCCCTGGTTGCCCGAGATACTTATCTAAACCTGCACCTATTGAAAACGACGTACGAAAATTGAAATACAGTTGTTTAAAAGAAAATCGAAAATAAGTTTCGCAGTTCTCAAGTTACTACCGCTCTGATATTACGTAAACGATTTCAATTTTTTCGTATTTGCTATACATGGTTGTATTAAAAACCACAATTATATGTTAAACTCAAAAAGTTAAAACGAATTGCTTTTAATTTGACATTTACAGCCAGTCTTATAAAAAAATAATTTCGAGTTAACTTTAATCCTTTGTTAAAATAAACAAAAACGCATCAATATTTATTTACTTATGATTAAAATGTCATAAGCACTAACATTTATATGCGATTTTGTTTATTTTAACAAAGAATTAAAGTTAACTCGAAATTAGTGGTCTTTATAAAACCACCCGTTAAATAGTTTAATTACTGTTTTTCACAGCAGACTATTCTTCAAAAACTGAAGCTTAAATTTGAAATGTAGTGTATAGTTGGTTGGTTATAAATTACAATAAAACAATGCGTTGAAATGTTTAAAAAAAAATAAAAGTATACATAGCTCGTAAGTATACAAAAAAGAAAAATTCGCTCTATATTGTACATTGTTATTGTAAGAAAAAAACACAATAATAATTGTTATCCTTGATTAAGACCTTTAACACTAATACTAAAAAGTATTTTATACTCTTTGCTAATACATTTGCTTCTTATTTTTATTCAATTCCCGAATATGTGAATATAGTTGTCTTTTAATTATGTACCTAAAGTTTGTTAACATTTTGATTTTGCTGTTTGTATGTATACTTAACGATTATTATAAGAAATTTTAAATAAACTCATACATACATAATCTGTAATCCCTTATTTTATTTACAGTGTCGGGGTTCGTACTGAACTTAAATATCTTATTTTGCTCAGTACAACATTCTTTTAAATCTGAATTAGCTAGTGTGTACCTGTACTTAAGCAAATTACGTTACTGCATTATTCTCTACAAAGATCCACTCGTTTTTTGTGAATTACAATGTATTAAATAATATTTTGTTCATAACTTCCATTTAAAACCGTACAAAATATGGGAGTATCTTGAGTGGCGCCATCTAACGGAAAAGCGCTACAACTCGAGCGCTAACGGAACCAGTGAATTAGACGAATTTCTTCACCTTCTCTTTATACACCGTGTATAAAGAGAAGGTGAAGAAATTTGTCTAATTCACTGGTTCCGTTAGCGCTCGAGTTGTAGCGCTTTTCCGTTAGATGGCGCCACTCAAGATACTCCCATATTTTGTACGGTTTTAAATGGAAGTTATGAACAAAATATTATTTAATACATTGTAATTCACAAAAAACGAGTGGATCTTTGTAGAGAATAATGCAGTAACGTAATTTGCTTAAGTACAGGTACACACTAGCTAATTCAGATTTAAAAGAATGTTGTACTGAGCAAAATAAGATATTTAAGTTCAGTACGAACCCCGACACTGTAAATAAAATAAGGGATTACAGATTATGTATGTATGAGTTTATTTAAAATTTCTTATAATAATCGTTAAGTATACATACAAACAGCAAAATCAAAATGTTAACAAACTTTAGGTACATAATTAAACGAAAACTATATTCACATATTCGGGAATTGAATAAAAATAAGAAGCAAATGTATTAGCAAAGAGTATAAAATACTTTTTAGTATTAGTGTTAAAGGTCTTAATCAAGGATAACAATTATTATTGTGTTTTTTTCTTACAATAACAATGTACAATATAGAGCGAATTTTTCTTTTTTGTATACTTACGAGCTATGTATACTTTTATTTTTTTTAAACATTTCAACGCATTGTTTTATTGTAATTTATAACCAACCAACTATACACTACATTTCAAATTTAAGCTTCAGTTTTTGAAGAATAGTCTGCTGTGAAAAACAGTAATTAAACTATTTAACGGGTGGTTTTATAAAGACCACTAATTTCGAGTTAACTTTAATTCTTTGTTAAAATAAACAAAATCGCATATAAATGTTAGTGCTTATGACATTTTAATCATAAGTAAATAAATATTGATGCGTTTTTGTTTATTTTAACAAAGGATTAAAGTTAACTCGAAATTATTTTTTTATAAGACTGGCTGTAAATGTCAAATTAAAAGCAATTCGTTTTAACTTTTTGAGTTTAACATATAATTGTGGTTTTTAATACAACCATGTACAGCAAATACGAAAAAATTGAAATCGTTTACGTAATATCAGAGCGGTAGTAACTTGAGAACTGCGAAACTTATTTTCGATTTTCTTTTAAACAACTGTATTTCAATTTTCGTACGTCGTTTTCAATAGGTGCAGGTTTAGATAAGTATCTCGGGCAACCAGGGAAAATGCTTGGTAAAGCATCAGAATTTAGCCGTGGTTTCTGTAAAGGTAGGTACTTGAAACATTACAATTTTTATCACGATTTATTTTAACTCACAGTAGCACCTTCTTCAATACTAACAAAACGAAATTATACAATGTTAGCAAGTAGCTTATGTCGGAAAAAGGCAAAATAAATGTCAGGATACCTAAGTATTAATTTATAAAACCACATGCAGTTGTATTTGACTAGTGCTTTATTTTGCAATGTGTTGAGCTACCAGCAAATTATGGTAGTTCTGGATATTTTCATAAAATTCGCATTATCTATATCCCAGTAAAGTTGCTTTAACAGTGGAAATTCTCAATTTAATATACATATTTAAATATTTTTGATACAAAAGTTTTAATTTTTTTCTTGTGTACATAAAATAATTTTTCAAACAAAAGAAGAATACAGTTATTTTTCACTAAATGTCTGTCAAAGAAAAACAATTAATATAATTTTAGTGTATGAGAATGTCAAGATTATTAAATAAGCGATTAGATAGATAATGAGTAACTAATTATGTAATCATACAGCTATTGTACACACACGATCATTGAAAATGAACAGGGTTATGCAACACATGTTACACATTTGAAACAATGTTTTTAGAAGGCTACTATAATCGTGTTATCCAAAAAGTACTTCATCTGATGCACACGTTTCCATAAAAGTAGCCCGATATTTGTGAAATTTTGCATGGGGCCATAATGTGGTTGCACAGCCCTGTTCATTTTCATTTATTCTTTGTGTATGTACACATATTTGCGGCTAAAAATTTACCGCGAAATTTACAACCACGCCTGGTTAACTTTCATATCAACAAAAAATAATAGTAAGCCGTTTAATTACAATTATAATATCATCTGCACCTTTCCAGTACTTAATAATATCTTCTTGCTAAAAATGTTTTTCACAAACACGGTCATTTTTATCAATAGGGTGATCGAATCTGGGAATGGCGCGACTCCATAAAATTAACCTAAGGATCTTTTGCACTAAACATAAACACCTTTTCTGAATTTGATTTATACCCAGACGTGCAGTTTGGTACCAAGCACTTATTGTTCACCATTTCTTCAGTTAAATAATTAGTTTTAACCGCTAATTAAACAATTACTAGTGGCACTTCATATACGCTTGTACAAAAATAGGGAGTATGTCATGTTCTGCCATCTGCTGGAATTTGCGTTAAGTTCGAGCGTTAACGGAACCGCATCCGTTCACTCACGGTATAGACAGATCCTACACCTTCTCTTTATACACCGTGACTAGGATCATTTCAAGGTCACAAAAATTGAGTATGCTGACATCTAAAGCGCCGACAACAACTGCGTTCAGATAGGTACCTCTGAGAGCTCTGTTTCCTCGAAATCATTCGCAGAAAGAGAGATGAATGAACGATCACGAGGAAACAGAGCTGTCAGAGGTACCTTTCCAAACGCAGTTTTAATTGTTAAAATGTGAGAAATAGCAGTGGTGCCACCTTCGAACATATAAGATCGAAGGGTACCACCATAATGTCAGTTTGACAGTGCAGATGTCAAGTAAATGGACTATACATTAACAAAATTATCATTTTGTATAAAATGGACATAACCTAACTTTTGTTAATGACTGACAACATATTTACAGAGCGAAATTCATCATCCTAACAAGGCCTTCTATCGGGAAAATAACTATTGAACGTGTATAGGATATTTACATCACACGATTCTGCATCAAAAACAGCAAAAAAATTACAAACGTTTTGCTCAGAAACGTTTAGTTTTTGAAGAATTCATTTTTCAAGTTTTGTAAACTTAGGAACAGTGTGTGGTCAGTCGTACTAAGCTGTGTGTTAAGTCGCCTGCAATTCACATTTAACATAGCAACGTACTTGATTTAATTAGTAACCTAAGGAGACTATACAGGCATACTAGACCTCTTTTATGGTAAAATTCTAATTTGAATGTGCTGTTTGCACTTTTAAATTAACAGTACGTAACTAGTAAGGAAATATCGACTACGTTTTAAGTTTTTTATTTTGTAAATATTCTAAATTACAGTAAGTGCTCAAAGTGGCTACCCCCAACTTCTATGCATTTCATACACCTAGGTATTATGCTCTCTTCTAGATTTTGTTGAATCCTTATAACTGCATCATTTATTCGTTGCTGAAGTTGCTCTTGAAAATCAATTTCCACTCCATACACAAATGTTCCCCACCAGAAAAAATGTCTTGGTGGTCAAGGTAATACTAAACTGCCACGACCAATCCATCGTTCTGGAAATTTCTAATTTAACCATTCTCGGGTTTGAATTCCCCAGTGTGCTGGTGCTCCCTCCATTTGTAAAAAACATATTTCTTCTTAAATCTAATGGTACATCATCTAGGTCTGTAAAATCAGTGTCTAATAATTCAACAAAATTATTCATGTTTAGTCGATCAGGCAAAATGTGTAGTCATATAAGCCTATTACCAATAATACCACCCCACACATTAATGCTAAACCGAACTTGATGATTCGTTTGGTACAATGCATGGGGGTTTTAATCATTCCATATTATGGATATTAAATGTTCCATTTCTGGTGAACGTAGTTTCGCCAGTCCACAAAATACGTCCAATAAAACCAGGATTCCTTTCTTGCCCACGAAGTAACCATCTGCAGAATCTGACTCTTTGCTGGTAGTCTTCTGGTAATAACCCCTGCACGCTTTGGTAATGATACGGGTGCAAGCCATTTTGCTGTAATAAGCGATGAACGGTTCTTTGGCTAACATCAAACATTCGGGCAATGGACCGGGTACTTTGTTCTGGTTTATTTTCGACTACATTTAAGATGTTGTCTTCAACCTCTGGTAACATTCGATAAGGACGGCCTCTGTCATCTACTGAAGTGGGTGCAGTTCTCCCAGTTTCACGCATTTGTTGATCCAGTCGTCGAATAACATTTGCATTTGGATGCCTTCTGTTTGGATACCGTTCGGCATACAAATTAGCAGCAGCTTAAAAACTGCCACAACATTTCCCTAAAATCAAATACATGTCTGCATACTCCATGGCGCTAATTTTGGAAATCAACAAAAAATTTATATCGAAACTCAAGAACTGTATACTAACAAAAAAACACGAATAAACACAAATAAACCAAAATAAAACTAAACTGAAGGTAACACTAAGGTTATGAAGATAATGAACACAAATACAATTAAATACGGCGTTTTGTACAGCAACTTGTCACAGAAATGTCATTAAAAGTCAAACAACTTAAAATACAATAGTATATTACATACCGAGGTGGGAAGTGTTTCATTACTGTCGAGAGATTAGGTAGTTTACCGAGACGCGTAGCGTCGAGGTTAACTTTATCTCGAGACAGGGATGAAACTTTCCACCGTGGTATGTATACTATTTTATTTGCAATCATCTAATTTTAAAAATAACTACAATTGAATTCTGAATAATAGATATCTTGATGTGGCTAATATTTTTGTTACCATGAAAACAACCCACTCAATGTTTTGTTACCATGGAAACACCCCACTCTTCAGGTATGTAATATTTTTCGGGGTATGTAATAATTTCCTGGCTAGTTTCAAGTAATCATCTAGTTCCCAGCTGTTGTCATGTCATGAAATTGACACATTACAATGTGATTGCGAATAAAAGTACTTAAAAGCCTAGGTTTGTTTTAAAATGTGAAAAATGTATTGCACATTGTTGCAACATTTTTGGATAACTCAAGAATTGCAGAAATTTTGATGGAAATTATACGTAAACAAAAGGTATGATGACTACAATTACAGATTGGTGATTCCTTTTGTTGATAATACTACAGCTACAAATCATTATTTCATAAAAATATCACACGATAAGCAACATGGAATCTAACTTAAGACTGCCAATAACTCCTCATCTATGAGGCTAACAGCAAATTGGTATAACACTATTGCTCCATCTTTGATACAGATTCGGATGCTATGTCTATTGTCTGCCATTTAGGATTCACCCTGTATAACGTGTATATGGGCGGTACAGATAGAATGGACGAAGACATGGTCAAACAGAAAAGGGATAAGGGGCAAAAAGTTGTATTGGTCGTTATTTACGTGGCTTATAGACATTGCAGTAAATAATGCATGGGCTCTTTACAAGCGTTCTGTGCACGCCATATCTATTCTAGACTTTTGTCGGAAAATAGTCATCACATATCTAACCAAATAAAGACAAATATGGCAACCCTCCAAGAGGTAGTAGAAGACTAAACACTTCAAAAAGTAGTGTATCCCTCAGTCGTGTGTCTGACGATTTCCAGTATGACAGTAAAGATCATTTAGTACAGCTATTCCCAATAAGAAAAGGTGTGCAGGAGAAGGCTCAGTTGGAAGAACCGAGTGCAAAAAGTGTGAAATGGGTTTATGTGCATTGCAGTTTATTAAAACAACTGTTGTATTGTACTAACAAATTTAAACAATTTACATTAATTAGTTACTACAAAATACTGGTGTTACCAAATTTTTGGATTTTCAATAAAAAAAATTCTGGCTTTAATATTAAAGTTAGAGCGAAACTAACAAAACTTCTTTATAGCAACTTTTAATGGGCTTGAAGATTGCATTATCATTTTTTTATCCTACGTTTCATTTCCGAGCAACTATCAACTTATTTTTTTTAAATACGGTCCTTATTTTTGGATATCAAATTTTAGAAGCCCGTTTTGTTGTGAATTCAACATCATCAAGAAACTTTTGGCTATGGACCTGTGTCCTATAACTAAATTTCAAATAAGCATGCAGAACTTCGAATTAAGTAGTAATCATAACTATTGCTCTGATTGGTCGAAACGAAGTCATTACAACCATCTGTAAATAAAATATTTTTTCAAAATTGTCAATTTGACATGAGGTATGCATCCTAAAAATATAAAAGAAAAACCAATAAATAGTGGACAAAAAAGACTGACCTACAACATTTATTTGAATTATTTAAGGCAAAATTATTGTAAAACAGGAGCAATCAAACAAACATATTTATCGCATTTGATTTGGAAATGTACTACATTTCTTCATTCAAAATCGATAATAAATGTGGTACTTTTATCATTAGCAACACTTTTATCCCTAGCAACTGCGATTCGTTTTACATTTGGCAATACTGAAGTGTGATGTTGGTGACACTGTAAGTCTATTTCGAATTGGAGGTTAGTAGGTTAGGTTTTGCACATATATATATATAAGTATAAATATAGTACCTTAATATATAATACACATATATTGCTAGTAGGGCCTCGGGACGCCCGAAAACATTACGGTGCCGACATAGTTTCGCTTAGAGTATAACGCGTCTCGTGCGCATGCGTGAGAATTCAAACTCCGCCTTTAGAAGCGAATTTTAAACTTGACCACTTCCCCATTGGGCGGACGACGCCGCCGCGCTTGCGCACAGCTCACCATTATACATTGAAGAGTTGGTTGTCTGTCTCACTTCCTTCGTGAGTTTCCCACTCATAGCCGCTAGCAATATAGTACTTATGTATTAGATATATGGTTTTGCATCAGTTTTGACACTGATTGACGCAAAATCTAACCTGCTAACCTCGAATTTGACATAGACTTACAGTGCTTCCAAATACAATGCGTCCTATCTCGAGGTCGTCGCATCAAATACCTATGCGACAATTGCACTGGTCCCGTTAACCCGAGAGCGGTCGGCGCGGGGTCAAGCGATTTAAGGCAGCTAATACTAAATTTAACAGCAAAAGTTAATAATCTGGAGGAAACCATCGCTAAATCTGTTAATAATTTCCCAACTTCTGAGGTCACTGAAATATCATTAGCGAAATACGCGAACGCGACAAGCGTGCATCAAACGTAATTTTATTTAACGTTAAAGAAACGGACTCAGTTCAACGCGATAAGGAGCAAGTAATCTCTCTCCTAAAGAAAGCTGCTGACATCAATACTGACAAGATATCTGTTTTTCGCCTGGGTGCATCAGCGCCGGACAAAGATAGACCCTTGAAGGTAATACTCGGCAGTGAGAGGGACGCCATTACTGTCTTAAAAAACAAAACAAGGATCCCTAACAGCATCAAAGTACGCCAGGACGAAACACCCATGCAGCGTGATTATCTACGTAATGTCCAGAACGACCTTAAAAAGCGTACCGAGAATGGAGAAAAGGACATCACTATTAAATACATACGAGGCATCCCAAAAATTGTTCCGGCTCCAAAAAACCACTAACAAGTTTTAACCTCCTTAAATGCACCTTCATGTATACCAACATTGCATCACTACCGGCCAAATATATCGACCTAAAACAACTTATTGAAAATGTTCAACCTACTATTCTAGTTTTATCTGAGACGTGGTTAAAACCAGAAATACCCGATGCAGCAGTGTCGCTACAAAATTATTTAATTTTTCGCTATGACCGTGGTGGCCGTAGGGGCGGCGGGACTGCAATTTACATCAAGGACTCAGTCCAAGGAATTCCTATAACTGCCGACATCAATAGCACATACATTACTGGTAACATTGAATCGATATGGCTCAATATTCATTTTGGCGACCTCAAACTATTGGTAGCATGTATATATAGACCTCCCGATACGTCCCTGGATGATGATAATATAATGATTAACGCGATCGATCAGGCATCTCAGCTAAATAACACAATCATATTTGGCGACTTCAACTACCCCACGATTGATTGGAATCAAACAAAAACAACAAATTCAAATGTGGCTTCCTCACTCTTCTTGGATGCATTTCTACACTCGAATCTGCACCAGCACGTTATTCATCCCACCAGATACCGAGGAAATGATACCCCCACTATTTTGGACCTTATACTCACACCAGACCCAAACATCATAAACAACATTGAATACCTTCCTCCAGTTGGGAAAAGTGATCACGTGACATTGCTGGCCACTGCCCAGTTCTCTGCCAGTCACGCAATAAGGAAACATTTTACCAAAAGAGATTATAGAGCTGCAAACTACATCGAAATTAACGAATACTTAACGAATCGCAATATTTTTAATGCCGTCAATAACCTAAGCGTGGAACCGTTCTGGCACCAGGTCCGGACAGAATACAATGAAATTGTAAACCAATTCATACCATTAAAAAAAGTCTATCCAAGAAAAAGTAAATGTTGGGTCTCAAGAGAACTAAAACGTAAAATACGCAAAAAACGTCAACTATGGGACAAATATAAAGCCAGTACATCGGATAATGACTACCAGAATTACAAAAAGTGCTCCAACACTCTAACTTCAGAATTAAGAAGTGCACGCTCGAACTATGAGGAAACGATTGTTAATTCAGGAACAAAACACTTTTATAAATACATTAATCAAAACTTGAGGTCGCGAGTGTCGTCAATAACTCTACGCTGCCAAGACGGATCCGAATCATCTGATACCAACATCACGTCGGAAATATTCGCACGTCAGTTCCACAGCGTCTTTGTTAATGAACCGTCTAACTTTCCTACTTTAAATGCATCTAATCGACGCCATAACAGCTTAACCACGGTAAGATTCAACAAAGACAATGTCCTTGAGCACCTAATTGCGCTGAAAACGGACTCAAGTCCAGGACCAGACGGCATTTCTCCAAATTTTGTCAAAAACTGCGCATCATTATTGGCGGAACCTTTAACAACTTTAATGCAGGCATCACTAGACCAAGAAACTTTACCTCAAGATTGGAAGAAATCAATTATTGTGCCTATATATAAAAAAGGAGATAAACTTGCAGCTAGTAATTACAGACCGATCAGCCTTACTTCGGTCATCTGTAAGTACATGGAGAAAATTGTGGCAAAGGAGCTTACTGAATTTTTGTTGTCCAACTCTGTAATTCCAAATTGTCAGCATGGTTTCGTTCCAGGAAGATCAGTAGTTTCAAATTTGCTAATGAGTTTGGATGATTGGACTAGGTCATGGGACTCGCGGACTCCAACTGATGTCATCTACCTAGACTTCGAGAAAGCTTTTGACTGGGTGCCCATACAGAGACTACTTTTGAAGCTTGAAAACTATGGTGTTCGAGGCAATTTACTCAACTGGATAAAAGACTTCTTAACAGGCCGTACATTTCAGGTACGAGTCGGTGATTCGTTATCAGCTCCTCACTCAGTACTGAGCGGTGTACCTCAGGGGCCAATTCTTTTTCTTGTCTACATTGCAGACCTTATCGAATGCATCCATTCTCCCAAAAGTATGTTTGCGGACGATTCGAAATTCTACAACAACCCGCTGGTCAATAGGTCAGTTCTGCAGTGCGATTTAGATAGAATAAGTACATGGTCAAAAGAATGGTTGCTGACGCTAAATGCTGATAAGTGTACTGTTTTACATATAGGTGCCAGAAACCCCTGCTTTAACTACAGCTTGAATAACACGGTGCTCAAGGGGGTTAGTGATCAGGCCGACCTTGTTGTTTTAATGAGTGGTGACCTAAAGTGGACTTCGCATATCTCACGCATTGTGAAAAGGGCAAACTCTCTGCTTTATTTAATCAAAATAGCGTTCAAGGGCTTAAAACCAAATGTATTTTTAAAGATCTACAAAACGTACGTTAGACCCATATTGGAGTTTGGAGCGTCCATCTGGAACCCATACTTTGTTAAAGACATAGACCACCTGGAGAAAGTTCAACGCAGGGCTACCAAACTAGTTGGGGGTCTAAAAAATTTACGTTACGCCCAACGGCTTGCACAGCTAAAAATTCTTTCTCTAAAGGATAGACGCCGACGCGGGGACTTGATCGAAACGTACAAAATAATTAGTGGCCACTATAAGTGTTTGTTGCGTTCGAAGTTCGAATTTAGTGACAATCTTCATCTAAGAGGCAACTCTCTTAAGCTAATGCACCAGAGATTCCAGAGCAAAGTGCGACAGAACATTCTTTTTGTGCGTGTAGTGAACGAATGGAACTCCTTGCCGAATAACATTGTTAACGCCCCGTCACTCAACATATTTAAAAATCGCTTGGACTTGTTTCTTTTTTGATTACTGATGTATTACATATCCATGTACTATAATTTATTATCTATTATGCCCATGCCTTATCTACGTATTATTATTGCAGGTGTCACAAGTTTGTATTATGTTCTCTTTCTTTTGTAAATTTTTGCGAATTTTTTGTAAACTCTTGTAAACTGTATTGAAATTTTGTGCGAGTTAATCGGCTCAGCCGCCTCTCGCTAACTTCTAATAATAATAATAATAATAACAACACACTTCAGTACTGCCAATCGCATAACATCAACTGGACCTGCTTATTGTGCTTTAGTACATAGGAATGAGTTATGCACATCTTGGTTATGTTTTGACAATTAGAGTCACTTGTATGTAAAAATTTAATATTTTAAATTCCTTATGAAATGTGATAAAATAGTATACTCAACACGTTAGAAAAGTGGTTTTTCTGAACTCGTATGAAAAACATCACTTTTCTCAACTCGTAGAGTAATCTACTATTTTCTAATATAAAACTGAGTTTGAGTTTAGAGCGCCACCTACTGCATTCCTATTTGAAATTTACTATAGAGCATTTCATACGTTGTTTCAGCTTTCATAATTTTAAAATGAACTTATTACTTTAGTAGCTACGCAACAAGTAGCTATTACCAGCGTACATAAATCAAACAAGTAGAGACACTCACTGTCGGTTCCTTTGATGTCAAAATTCTGATTTGGATGACCTTGAACGGCTCCTGGGGGGTACTTTCTGATAGTACTAACTGATGGCGCCACTACTTGATCACATCATGATTGGTAGCAGAGCTAGTAACTGGCTCTGATTGGTAGAATTTTGTGCTGCCATCTGATAGTCCAGCTTCGAAATACCCCCCGAGTTACTGTCCCAGGCACTCTGGACAGGATTCAACATTTGGCTTGAGTGTCTCTACTTGTTTGATGTATGTACAGTGGCTTGTATATAGTCACTGTAGGTGTATGTACGCTGCTATTGTACCTACTTGTTGCCTAGCTACCAAAGCAGTTATTGCATTTTCTATTTCGGTTACTCTTATGGCAAATAGTATTTTAACCTCTTCCAACTCATGGAATTACCATGTTACGTACAATTTTAGGTATCCTGTATAGTGCAGCAAAAATAAGCCAAAAATGGCACAAACCTTGAAAAAATTAGTACAAGCTAGGAATTTTGTGGAGATGTTACATTGACCTTCTTATTGAGTATACTAAAAGTCCTCTAAAATTAAAACTGTGCTACTGCTGTCATATTGAAAAATGGCAGCAAATTTTTGGTTTTTTGTCTATAATTCTGTAACCGAGGCAGATATAAAAAAAAACTTCAAATAAAAAATGTAGACTGCATAAAATAAATAATTTTTGTTATTACAATTTTTCCTCTAAATTTAGCATTTTTTGAATTATGAGTTGTATAAGGACATCAGCAATTATAAATATCAGTGAAAGCAGATTTTTTTGCACATTTTCTACATACCAAAGGAACGAAATTTGCACAGGAATACCCTAAACTGTTTGCTGTTTCTACATGCGGTTACAAGTTATGATTGTAACACAACCTTAGCGCTCTTTGAAAAGAACAAGATTAAAGACTTTACCTTATTAAAAAAGAATTTGAAGCTGCGACAGGCTTGCATTATTTAATGAGGATACTGTATTCTACGATGACATTGCATCTGTAGGGGAGCAATTGTTACAGTGGGACTTCTTAACAAATTTCTGTTTTACTACGAAATTCTCTATTTAACGAATTCGTCACAGGGATTCTGCCGTTCGAATAATTTATCATGATTTTTAAAAATCAAATTAGGTACATAATTTTAAGCACTAGTTATGTAAAAATAGGAATTAAATTGCCCATATAGTAAAGTACTCTTTTTAAATCAACCAGGGGCATTTATTATGCCATTTTAAATGAATTTCTGTTTTACGAAATTACTGTTTAACGATTTTTTTTTCTTGGATTGAGTGACTCGTTAAATAGAAGTTTAACTGTACTTGTTTTATAATAGGGTACAATAAAGTCCCAAATGCTCAATGAGTATAAATATTTTTACTATAATCGTTTGATCAGTAAACAGCGATTGCATTCTAAATTTCACTTGACAGTTTTACCTCCTGCAAATGCAGCAGCTGCCAATCACACATACCTCTAAGTCTTGTAGTGGATGGGTAATAATTTAGAATCAACTGCCTGCAACAACAACAGTCCAGAAATCCAGCAAAAGTATATCCACCTAAGTTCTGAAGTTTTGTAATCGCGGTTATTAAATTAACAAGCATATGGAAAAACCGAGACATTAATAAAACAACAAAAATGGGCTTCCTGTACACAGTGCACACTTTCGTATTTTCAATATTTTCAATTTTTGAGATGTGGCGTTACCGCAGAATACTTCACATTTCTTGAACGGAACGTCAAACTAACACATCCATCATAGAAGAGATAGATGTCAAAAAAAAATTCATAGTTTTTTATGAATGTATCCTGAGATATAATGACATTGAGTTGCTAATGATCAACAAAACAGTCAACGCCAGAAGAACCAGAGGATGTTCCCCCGTGCCGATGGATAGACCAGGTCTGGGAGATGACTGGGGGCTCCTGCCCTCCTGTCCATGAGGCAATTCATATGGCGGCTAATCGAGAAGAATGGAAGACAGTGGCAGTTACAATATCCCTGTCAAGGATAAGGATTGAGGAGGAGGCCTGCGGTTGGCAGTGTAGCCTTCTACCTACCTTTCTCCTTAGCTAAATTCTATTTAATTATGACTAACTTTAACTGAAGTCGTAGTAATCGATATTTTATAGTGCATTTTGTTCAAAAGTGGAATTTAAAACAAATCAATAGAATTCGACAGCCTATACTTCAAAAACGATTAGGTTTAGACGTTTAGAGGAAAAGTGGCTATAAAGGAAATTGTTTACTTTATTATGGTCTACATTTTTTATTTAAAAACTTTTTTTATGTCTGCATTGATTTTATGTAGAATTATACAGATAAACCCAAAAATGAGCCGCCATTCTTCAATATGGCGGCCGTAGCACAGCTTCGATTTTAAGGAACTTTCAGGTACATTCAATAAAAAGGTAAACGCAACATCTCCACGAAATGCCTTGCTTGTACTAAATTTTTCAAGTTTAAAACCTATTTTTCTTGCATTAATAGGACAACTTCTAAATCTATTAGTCATAAATTTAGTCAATAAACAACTCTTGGGGCGATCTTGGCTTAATTTAAGTTATTTAATTCTGACTAGTTAGTAAATCATTATAGCGATGAAGTGTCATTATATGTTTTTCGTGTTACTCAGTCGTATCGTGTCAGATTAGGTTTTGTTTGTTATTTGACAGACTGACGCAAAACCTAACCTGCAAACCTCGAATATGACTGAATGGAAGAAGTATCATATAAGTACGGTAGTTGCAAAAAATTCTGGTACACCTATATTGTCCCAATGTAAACGCAACTTTTAGAATAATACCTTAGAAACCCGTGCAGTGTGCATTTAAATTAACTGTCCCACTGATTATCGGAAAACATATACCACGTCATTTGAATGATTTCAAAATGGAAGAACTGTCGATAGAACCATGAGAAAAGTGCCAATAAGACCAATTGCCACGCAGTTAAATATAAGGAAAATACAACTTATTTCCTGAATATATCAGAAATTTACTAACTTCTATGACAGACAGATTGTAAGCTGTAATTGCAAACCTTGGCGACATTACAAAGTATTGATATAATTTTTGTTGAAATGTATTCTCTGTTTGTAAATTTAATTATTTATATTATAACAATATCGTTTTTATGTATAATTTGAATAATATGGCAACAAAATTACAAGTAACTGTAATTTAGGAGTATAGAAATGTTTTTAACAATACCTGCAATACAGATAACTGTAGTTTAGGAGCATGGGAACGATTTAAACGGTATAGTCATATAATTATTACTTCTATATTGCTAGCGCCTATAAGTGAAGAGGTCACAGCGTAAGTGAGACAGACAACTAACTCTTCTACAGACTTGGTGAGCTGTACGCAAGCATCCTCCAAAGAAGTGGGGAAGTGAACCTCACGGTCAAGTTTAAAATTCGCTTCAAAAGGCGACTTTACATGTCTATAGTAGGTAAAGCAAGTAACTAAATGAAGTAGCTAAAATTTAGTAGTTTAGTCTTATAACATAAAATCGGTGGTCTCTTTCTTTCTTTCTTTGTATGTTTGTTTGCTATCTCCTCCGAAAATACTACCGATTAAGTTGTGTAATGGCTTAAAAGTTTGCTAATTTTGAGACTTAGATAGTAGGCCGATTTTTATTAAAAAAAAAGTACGAAAAAGTTTTAATTTAATTAAATCCTGTAAGTAGCGGTGTGGCCGTGGGCTGTTAGCTCGGGTGAATCACTATATATCAGTATAGTGGCCTTATTGAACGCAGCATGGCTGGTTTAGTGGTAAAATGCTCGCCCGAGTTCGATTCCCGTCTGATGCAACCTTTTTAATTTATATTAATGAATCTCTCTTAAATTAGCGAACCGAAGCATAGCTTGGGTGATTCACTAGTTTTAGCATAATTGTTTAGTTGACGTTGAATTTTTAAAATGGCACAAAGTGCAACAATTCGTTCATCATTAAAGAAACGTATTTTTCACTTACGTGGTAAATTGATGGATATAATAGCAAGTATGGCTGTAATAAAAAAAGCGTGTGAAGGAAATGGTTGTCTTGGGCTTGTTTATTCTTGTAAATGCTAGATCTGGTATTCCACAAACGTTTTCTCTCGATATTCTTGCACACATTTTAATGTTCAAGCCTTACCTTCATTTATTTTTTTCTCATCTCAAAGGAGTAATGAAATAATAAAGTGTAGAACATGAAAAAAAGAAGTCATATTATTAGTACCTATTCTGAATTATTAGTGTATTTTTCTATATTGAACATTATTATTATAATATAAATCATAGGCTGAGGTCTTAAGAAGTTCTTATCTCTAATTAAGATACAACATGGAGTGCTTTAATTTGACAATGTTAATTAATATTTAACACAATTAATTTAGCTACTTCGTAGATTTAATTCTATAACGTTAACATACGTAGTAGCACCCATTACCGCTTCTAAAATTATTTTTCCTACATAACAACTGAGGATAGAACACACGAGAATTACTCACGACTACCTTTTACAACGTGATGACCACCCCGTTTGTGAAGTTTGTCAAACCAACCTAAATGTTTCACATATTATCCTATATTGTACCAAAAATTCAAGAGAAAGAAATGCAGTTCAACTTAGCAAAGAGCTAAATCAATATAGGGAATAGACAATGAGGAAATAAAAAAACTCATCATGTTCTTAAAATCAACTAACATAATTAGTGCCAAAGACCTTAGTTGTTGAGGCACTATAAAACTAAATTAAAAAACACATTAAAAATGCGCTTTTACAAATTACGAATTTTTAAATAAAATTAATTTTGTAAATTTTTGCCTTATATTTTTCTTTTTCAGATAATTGTTTTGCTTCATAATAAACGCGTATTTAAATTATCGAAAATATCTTGAGTTAAAACATCATGGCTTCGTTATCGAAGCTGCCTCCAACATGGCTGAAAATGTTACTGGGAAGAAATGTTTTTGTATTTGTTTGCATTAATTCCGTTTTATATTTTCTACTTATCCTTTCGCAGGTCTTACAAATTGATGTAACGTCGCCAGATGGAATTATATACGGCCCTCTGTTTTTAATTTGCAATAAGAGCGGCATAGTATCGCACGTAATATCACCTTCCACTTGATTCACGCAAGTTTTGCATTTTACAATTATTTTTTTAGTTTGTAAGATATAAATCCTGCTATGTAACACAATATTCTCGACAAATGTCGATAGGTCCCAAAATCCATAATTATAATCGTGGTCCGCTTGAAAGTTAAAATTGAGCAATTCGTAACTACCAATCGGATTCTTTATAGATTGGTGTTTTGATGACACATGGAGAATGTCTATATTATCGAATAGACAATTTCCATTTTTGAACTCTGTAAGTTCATGTCTAATCAATAGCCTTTTATATGCACTTTTAAATTGAAGTGCATTTGGGTTATTATTAAATCCACCACGACTCCGAATGGCACTAAAAAAATGTGATTGTACATCCCAAGAATTTCACTTTCTTTGCACACAGTTTTAGTTTGTCTTTGCTCAACTTTAGATTTTCCCGCCTTGCTCTTGATATTACCAATTTCAAATCTTTCGTTGTGCTTCTTGATTTTTTAGCGTATATGATTAGGTCGTCGAAGTATACTTGTACTCCTTCTATGCCATTAAATATGTCGGACATAATTCTTTGGAATACTTCTGGTGAAGCGCTGCTTAGGCCATATCCCACCGCTATCACCATGTTGTGTTATCATAAATAAACCACAAAACAGAAATAAACATAAAGTGCTTTATTTATGGGGTTATGTATCCGATTTTATTATTTCCAATCTTATTACACCTAAAGTAGTATGTCATATACAACAATTCTCATAACATCTAAATATCATATATAACATGCCCTTCCTGCAGAGAAATTCGATTCGATCAGTCGCTTTACGCCGGCATAAATAGCACATGCGGCCCATTATTTTTGTAATGTTCAATGAATCAATGTTAATTATTTTTGTTTAGGAGAACAGACTTTACATGTATTCTATTTAGTATTTGTATTATATTAATATAGTCTGTTCAGTAAACATAAAAACACAAAGTGGCCTTTTATTTCTATGTCATGAGTGTACTTCCAAAATTCATCTTTGTCTAGGAATGTACTTACAAAAAGTTACTAAAACAAATAGGTTAGGGGTGTGACATTTATTTATCAACTGTCATAAATGTTATAACTAACTACTTTTTTCGTCGACCTCCCTATAAGATATGATTTTACAGACGCATTTACGTACCAAAAATGTCACTTTTTTGGATACCATTAATTTTTCGTCCGCAAACACTTTTCGTCCGCAAATGCTTTTCGTCCGCAAATGCTTTTCATCCGCAAACACTTTACGGCCGCACTTTACAGCCGCAAACGCTTTTTGTCCGCAAACGTTTTTCGTCCTCAACAACTCTTGTAATTCGGACTCCACTTTAACATTTTTTCAAATTATGACGGTCGACGGAAAAATTGAATATGCACCTCGGACAAAAACTGCTTTTTTCTTCAAACGGCAGTAAAATATGGCATTATACTGCTGGATTGATGATGCTAAACTGTCACTTTATTGCCAAGCGGCAGATAAAGTTATTATCTGCCGCTGACGACTTTATCTGCCGCTGACGACTTTATCTGCCGCTAGTCAGCGGCAGATAAAGTTATTATCCGCCACTGACGACTTTATCTGCCGCTCGTCAGCGGCAGATAAAGTTATTATCTGCCGCTCGTCAGCGGCAGATAATATTATCTGCCGCTGACGGGATCAAGTAATTTTCTTCGAATTTTGTTCACAATGTTGTAAATAATTTGTTATAAAAACGTTTGAAGAAAAAATACTATATGTTATTTGGAGCAAAAGTATCTTTATGTGGCTCGGCTGTACTTATCTGCCTCGCAAGCTCGGCAGATAACTCGTCCAGCCTCGCCACATAAAATATAACTTTTGCTCCTAATAACATAATATACTATTTATGGCCTTGCTTGATTGCTTACCTCGGCTGTCGCCTCGGCCAGCAATTTCAGGCATCGTCCATAAAAAGCCAATTATTCGGCCTAGATGCATAATAGTATATTGTGTATCAAGGCCGTAAAAGTGATCTTTTTTTGCCGAATCTGTTGTTTGCGGCCGAGACGTTAGCCGAGGCTGCAATTCAGATGAAGCCAAAAAAGCACTTTTGGCCGAGGTGCACACATTTTTTAGGCGATCATCACAAAAGAATTCAAAAATTTGGTCACAAAATTATGTTTTTTTCTGAACATTTTCTTGAAAAACATATAGTTACCTTAGAAAACTAAAAACAAAAGCATTTAGACAACTAAAAATAAAAGCATCTCTTGTCGCGTGTGTTTTGAGCCTTTTAAAATGGGTGATAGCGATAGTTCAGACACCCCCGGTGAAATTCTGGAAGCTGCAAGTGTTGCGACCCTAAGTTCGCTCCCCGCAAAATCCAAAATCAAGAAGTAGTTTCTGACAGATCAGTTCCAAAAAAGTGGAGTTTGGCAGATGTGTACAAAAATAGTAACATTTGACAGATGTGTACAAAAAAGTAAAACTTTACGTCGGCAAAAGAAGCCATAGAATCGCCATTTTTATAATGATTGCCTAAAAATAACTATTAAGACTTTTTGACACTAAAATAATGAGATTTATTAATTGTCATTTTTAAATTCAAAGTCGCCTTTATGCAGGTGTGGAAACCTTTGCAAAACAAAATACAGAATTCCTAGCACAAAAATTGTATGTATATGCCAACTTAAAAAAATAGGTATGTTTTTGTGTTTAGTGAATGGCCTATAGTTATATCGTTTTCTAAGCAATCCTAGCTTTCGAAATTAAATTTACTCTAGGCCATATATCTAATACTTACTATATTGCTAGCGGCTATGAGTGGGAAACTCACCGATGAAGTGAGACACACAACCAACTCCTTCATGTATACGGTGAGCTGTGCGCAAGCGCGGCGGCATCATCCGCCCAATGGGGAAGTGTTCAAGTTTAAAATTCGCTTCTAAAGGCGGAGTTCGAATTCTCACGCATGCGCACGAGACGCGTTATACTCGAAGTGAAACTATGTCGGCGCCGTAATGTTTTCTGAAGTTTCCAGGCCCTACCAGCAATATACCGGGTGTCCATTCTCAAAGTCGAACATAGGGAATTAACATTAGTGCATTCACTCGTTCTTCATTGAAATAATTCGTTTTTCTGTAGATAATTTTAACAGACGTTGATAGAAAATACCTGATTTATGCCATATATCTAATACTTACTATATTGCTAGCGGCTATGAGTGGGAAACTGACCAAGGAAGTGAGACAGACAACCAACTCTTCAATGTATAATGATGAGCTGTGTGCAAGCGCGGCGGCGTCGTCCGGCCAATGGGGAAGTGGGCAAGTTTAAAATTCGCTTTTAAAGGCGGAGTTCGAATTCTCACGCATGCGCACAAGACGCGTTATACTCTAAGTGAGACTATGTCGGCGCCGTAATGTTTTCTGACATTTCCAGGCCCTACTAGCAATATATGTGTATTATACAGGGTGTTAATTAAGTACGTAGACAAACTTTAAGAGGCGATTCCTTGATCAATTCTAAGATAAAAAGTTCATACAAACATGGGGCCTAAACGGCTTCCTTTTCAAGATACAGGGTGTTGAAATTTAAACAAAAATTACTTTTTTTTCAAAAATCTGGAAAACGCCTAGAGGTATTGTAATGAAACTTGGTGTATATTAGTATTTCATAAAGTGGCATTGTTTGGTCAAAATAAATGTAATTCATTTCCACCAGTGGCGTGCATCGGGGCCACCGCAGCTACCTTATTTCAAAAAAATCTGGTACGCCACTGTTTTTTAGTCAATACGACAAGTTTTTTAGCTTTATCCATTGAAACTATACAAAAGATGTATCTTTTATTTTTTTGATAGAATAAACATTTTGCGAGAAAAATGGAAAAATCTGTAACAGCAATTTCGTACATTGGACGTTAATGGGACCTAAACGGCTTCGTTTTCAAAATACAGTTTAAGAAAGCTTTTAAAAAATGTTATTTAATAAAACACAATCTTACAATAGCTACAAAACTTTTTTCTACAAAACAGTGGCGTATCAGATTTTTCTAAAATAATGTAACTGAGATCGCCCCGATGCACGCCACTGGTGGAAATAAATTAAATTTATTTTGACTGAACAATGCCACTTTCTGAAATACTAACCTACACCAAGTTTCATTAGAATACCTCTATCCGTTTTCCAAATTTTTGAAAAAAACTGTTTTTGTTTAAACTTCAACACCCTGTATCTCGAAAACGAAGCCGTTTAGGCCCCATGTTTGTATGAACTTTTTATCTTAGAATTGATCAAGGAATCACCCCTTAAAGTTTGTCTACGTACTTAATTAACACCCTGTATATATGATTTATGCCAACTAATTACCAATTTTTTTGACAAAAGCTATCAAACTTGAGAAGCAAGGCATGGCATATTTAAAAATGCTCAAGTTTTAAATTATTATTTTAAAATAAAAATCGCATCTTGAATATTATTATTGGTATCATTTGATGCGCAATAATTTTGCCTTTCATTGATACAATTACCTTCCCTGTAAGTTAAATTGGCGAGCAGGAATCGGCAAAAAAGTTCAATACAATGTTAATCGCCTATGTTCGACTTTGAGAACGGACACCCGGTATGTGTATTATATATATGCTCTAGGCTAGGCATGATTGACAGTGACATTTTGAAATAATGTTATATGTATTCACATCTCAGTTGCCAATTAAAAATTCTGAGTCACACGGCTAAAAAAACTTTGTCCTATTTTTTTTGTATTTTTGGGTTGTATTTTCCAGAAGTAAGGGTCTCCCAAGTTTTATGGATCACCTTGTATAAATTTCCAGAAATTTGTTATTGCGAATACATATTTGGTTGACTTTCAATTACGCTATTAAGGATGTGTACCTACTATACAAATTATTGCATCTTTGCATCTACGCAAGAAAACTGCATATTAAGTACCTAGGAAATCAATGTTTATCTCTACTCACTAATCGTCCTAAAATAATTTTTAATTTGTGAAATTTATAGATATATGGATTGCAATGTGTAAATAATATCTACTCATTGCATATTCAACCAGCATTTATTTCGCTCTTGTACTTCCCGTTTTATTTCTTGTAATTATGGATTATGACGGTTAGGGATTTTGCCAAAGGCCAATTTACCTAAAATTTAAAATGTGTATTGTGTAACTGTCAACTAACGTACAAAACCGTGAGTATAGTAATATTCCGTTGAACGATAAATTAATACTTATACTTACGTACTTAATTGTAGAATTAAAGTGATTTTAATACGTATATTGTGTCCTGTGCTATAAACCGTTATATACATAGTAACTAGATATATTACTGTTGCAGTTTGCGTAAGTTTAAAAAAAATTCAGAGTGTACACATATGTAACTGCATTCCTAATCATTTTAAGCAAGTATTTCTAATCAAACAATAGCCACAAGAATATAAATAAATAGCAAAATGGATACAACAATGAACGAACTCGAGATAGATTATAACAACTTGAAAGACCGATTAATGACATTACAGAAGGAACTAGAAGTAAAAAATAGTCAGCTCTCTGACTGCAAATCCCAATTAACACTAGTATCAGAACGAGAAAAACATTATTTGCATGAAATTGAATCTTTGCAGTCTGATGAACAACCAGAAGCAAACAAATTGCGGAGTAAATTGGATCAGTTGCAGGATGAATTTTTAGGCTTGGAACATCATCTGAATTCTGAATTAAACAACTCCAACGAAGAAGTCATTCGACTTCAAGAAAAACTTAAACTTCATGAAAATGTCGCCAATGATAGTGATAGTTTACAAGCAAGTAATGACGAGATTTCTGAAGAAAATCTCCCTGCAGATGCAGAAGCGTTACGCAATGAAGTTTATGAAAAGCAGTTATTCATGGATGTTTTGGAAGAAAAGAATACTCAACTAGCTGGAAGCATTCGGGTAAGTCTTGGTTTTTCTTTATATTGCAATGATTTGTTAGATGTTTTAACATTATTTAAGAATCAGTTATACATGAACCAACCTAGTGAAGTTGAAATTGTGATTCAATGTTAAGAAAGATCGCTCCCAAATTGCAGGAAGTAACATAAGTCAAACATGATTATTTAAATAAAATTATAGAAACGATACTGGAGGTACATCAAACCAAGCAAGAAATTTTAGTAGTTAATCTGATTATGTACTTTATTTTTACAGGGAAACAAAAATTGCCACTCATTTTCTATTTGCATACAAAAATTTGTCTAATTTTTATAAAATTAGGTTATATTGTACATTATGGCTTGCTTGATAAGTCCAATACTAATTTGTCGATCTTGTTATTTAAATAGTTCACATTCACCTTCCCAACAGTAAGGGATAGTGGCAGTTTTATTATAAGTGTAAGTGTATATGTTACAAACAACTTGTATAAATCATTCAATTTATATAATGGCTAGGCAGTTTATACTGGGTGTCGTAAAATGAATTACATCTAGTGTGCTTTGAATTTCCCATACTGCAATACCAACAACAATCTACATAACAATTTACATGCAAACAAAATTCAAAACCTACTAGAAGTAATTCTTTTTAAGACGCTCGGTATAATGCCTAGCAAAGTTAGGTAGTTTATGAAATGTATCTCTTGAGACCATTTTTCATGCAGGTTGCCTAAAATGTACGGAACGTGGCAATTCCATGAGTTGGAAAAGGTTGAAATACTATTAGCCATAAGAGTAATTGAAGTGGAAAATGCAAGAATCACTTTGGTAGCTAGGCAGCAATTACAATAGTACATGTTTATTTGTTTGGTATACCACCTTGTTTTCTCCACACTTATGCTCTATGTTCAACCGGTATGTTGCGTAGGCATTATATACAGTGTGTCCACAGATTTAAGTTCGGATAAGGTGTACTTAAATGACTAAAGTTTTTTAAGTTAGATTCTGATATTCTATGAATCGTTCCCTTTTGTTCTCAAACCTAGATTTTGAGAAAATCAATCAAATTAATTAATATCTAGGGTGTTTTTAGAATCGATTTTTAAAAATGGTCAAGAGTAAACTACCTTTATTAGAATAGATAACAAAAAAATTATTAAGAAAAGCTTAGAATTAAGTTATGGCGAGCTCTCAATTTTCAGACAAGTCGGCCTACTTTGATTTTTAAAATTTTTTTGGGAATGGCGTTTATCGCTTTTATCTTTTTCTCCGTTATTTTCAAATAGTCTGAAAAGAAACCGTCTAACATTTTCAAATACCTCTACTGGTTCATATTTTGCTCAAAAATATGGGTCAATAATCTCAATCCATGGCCAATACAGATGTAGCATTTTTATTATTATTATTTTAAAAACATTTGTGTACGCAGTTTGTTGACATCTAATATCTGGTAGTGTTCTAAATGTGTTAAAGGAAAAATGTGTTCGTAATGACGACAAGAATACTGCAGCCGCATTGGCCATGGATTGAGATTATTGACCCATATTTTTTGAGCAAAATAGTTAGGCGTTAAAAAAAGGCATCTGAGGGGAAATAAGTAAATCCCATTTGCAACAAATTTATAATTATTTATACAGATAACAGAGCCAAACCATTTAAACTTAAATACTTTAGAATTCAAGGTATTGGTCAGGTGATAATCCAGGGTTTTGTATTAACTGTAGAAGACAATATTCCAAGAAAATAAATGTATGGTGTGGTATTCCTACAATGGAATTATTGGCCCATATTTTTTTGAGCAAAATATGAACCAGTATAGTTACTTGGAAATGTTAGATGAATTTTTTGGGCTATTTGGAATTTTCCATTTTTATGCCTTTGAATGATGGACAACAATGGTTGGATCGTCAATTAACACAATCTTTTTACTCGTGGCGTATCAGTTGGTATTGTTAACAATTTCTGATGATGCAAGGCCTTGAAATGGTATTGCCTGATCGAATGTTTCTGCTGATGCAGTGCACTCCAGAAGTGGGGCGAAGCTGAAAGATATTTTGCTGCATGGTACAATACACTTGATCGAGTGCCTGATATTTTTACATAATAATTTACAAAAATTGAATTTTTAATATTAGATAGTATACTTCGCGTAGCGAACAAATCGAGTGACTTATGCAACCCAAATAACATATTACAAAGGTCACTTGATAACTATTATAACTATAACTACTAAAAGGATCAGAGATGGCAACCCTTATAATTAGAACTAAATTCAATATTAGGTGCGTTCAGCTGGCATAGCGCTGAGGTAGCGACTGCGTTGAACGCTTTGCTGACCGACAGCGCTTCGGTTTCGCTTCGTCACCAGTCGCCATTTTTGGGAGCAAATTTATTTTTGCCCAATTGCCGCTTCATTTCCGCTTGACCACTCAGCAGAACACAGTGTTTGGGTTTACTTGTAATTATAACCTAGAAAGGCGCGGAAAGCATGGATTCTGAAACGATCCTGCTGCAGTTTAATGTTAACAGAGAAACTGTAGCGGTGGAAGTATTGCTTCTTAATATTACTATAATTTTGTTTGAACTAAGTTACATTTCCATTTAATCTTTTGAAACTACTTACTGTTGATTAAATTAAGTCTATAATTTTATTTTTCTTATAGACGAGACGATCAAGAATGATGTTATAAATCATATTATGCATCAACGCAATAGGAGCATGGTACCGGAAATATCAGATGAGCCTGCAGACAATTCAGCTGCCGAGCGGTTTGTTTGGTCACAGAAGTCAACCATGTTGTTGATAGAGCAATACCGCTCAGAATCCTGCAACTTCAGAAACCCTAAAATGAATACTGCATACTGACCTCAGTAATAGCACGTTGAACTTAAAATTAATCGCATATAAAAAAAAATTGCATTAGGTCTAGACCAAACTTTTGAGAACCAAAACGTTTATTAGATAAATCAGATAAGAGTACATTAACCGCTTTCCTCTCACATTTGATTCCAGGCTTGAGACTGGCAGTAATGTAAGTAAATAATTACTGGCATGTTTAAAAAGAGGTTGTGATCTGTGTTTAACGCAATAATGACGAACACGTATGCACCAAATATGATTGAAATACCCAAACAACTGTTTTTTGCTTCTGAATTTTATCTAAATTCAGTCTTATCGCAACCACCTGCGTGAACTTGCGTTGACAGAAGTTCATTCCAATGACTGTCAATTGATTTAAGCATTTAAATGTTTCAATTTTTAGTGGGATTACTATTAATTTTTGACGTTTAGTTTATTATGCAAGGTTGTTCTGTTTTGATGTCCTCTAACTAACCTTATATGTAATGACCATGCTTATGAATCACCCTGTATACTTAGTAAAGAGTAAGAATAAAGAAATCTAATTTTTATATAAATCGTCAGATTCTGAATCATCAGAATCATTAGGACCGGATTCACCGCTGTCATCTACTGTAATAATTATTTCTTCTCTGTCATCCATAATGTATTCCCATTTCTGTTTGTCGACACTGCACGTATATTATTCCATTCTTGCACACTGACACTTCCAAGTTTATCTTCTGCAAAAGTTTTGACATCGTCTAATTTGAATGTTGTATTATTTGTAGCAACATAGTTCTTTACTGACACCCATATTTTCCCAATCGGGTTTAGTTCTGGATGGTAAGAGGATAATCGTAGGACTACGTATGACCATATCCTTTATCTAATAGACGTGTCTGTCCGGGACGCTGTTTTGTCTGTCTGGGACGCTGTTTCAGCAGCCAAACCGTAAGAGATAGAGAAAAAAGTTATTAAAGTTATATGTTTAGAATGGTCATGTCAGGTCAGGAACCGAATTTCAGTCTCTAACACTAATTATTACCTTAATTATATCCTAATCCTAACTTTTTAGGTTAGATTCTAGGCAAATTTTATCAAGGCGAATGCGACTGGTAGTTTGCTACCAACAATGACGTCATATACGTACGTGTGGTGAATACGCGTTCTATTTGCAAAACGGTCTTTTTTGTTTTAATAAATGAAACATTTGTCTCACTCATATATATAATACACATATATTGCTAGTAGGGCCTCGGAACGCTAGAAAACATTACGGCGCCGACATAGTCTCACTTAGAGTATAACGCGTCTCGTGCGCATGCGCGGGAATTCGAACTCCGCCTTTAGAAGCGAATTTTAAACTTGACCACTTCCCCATTGGGCGGACGACGCCGCCGCCCTTGCGCACCGCTCACCTTTATACATTGAAGAGTTGGTTGTCTGTCTCACTTCCTTGGCAAGTTTCCCACTCATAGCCGCTAGCAATATAGTAAGTATTAGATATATGGTCTCACTGAACTGCTAGTTCGTCTAATAATTTCTCAATCATATAACTTTTATGTGTAGGTTTATGTAATTTTCTTTTACCACATACTTGTTTTTGCTTCATTCAACTTAATATAAATGTTTCTTACTGATAACTACTTTTGCGTGTCTCCTTTTTCCAAACAAATGTTGGATTCTGCTCAGTACAGACATTGTGACACAACGCATTATCGATGACCAAAACGGAATTTTTTCAAGATTCGCCAATAATTTTTCTTTCAGGCACTTGACATAGTTTGATGGTTTATTTCATCGTGGTAATCACCTGTCTGTTAAGTCCTGATTAAAACATCAGGAAGGAATTTGGTACGAAACCCTTCTACCTCCACCATGAAGAAGAATCAATCGCTGCACTTTACTGACGGGATTTTAAACAGTTGTTGATACTATCATCCCATCAAACATTTAGAACAGTATGTGAACTATACAAGTACGTTTCATCAGTGTACACAATATTTTGGCATTCGGCTTTATATTTTATTAAAAATTCAACATGTTTTGCTGGAATTTCTCTCTTCTCTATTAGAACGTGCTTATTGTCTTGACATTTTCTCTATTGAAAACCCATTCTATGTACCAATCATCTAAAGGAATATAACTTCTCAGTGAAATTAACACCCTGTTCAATTTGTTCGACTTCGAACACAGCTTTCATTGCAGGTCTCGTTTTATGGCAAAGTTATATAGATCACGCTTCGGATTACTTTTTCTTCAAATGGATCGACAGATGACCTGCGGCTACGTTTATTAATTTGTTTTTTTGGAGTAGTAAATTTTCTTCCCCCACTTTGTTAGGCTCCTTTAACAATTCACTTAACTGTAGTTAGGCCAACATCGGTTGCTTTAGTTACTCATTCTTGCAAACGACAGAGAAATTACAGGAGTCCCACTTGATTTTTTTTTCATAAATCTGTAGTTGCTACAGATTCTTTCACGTCCTTGAGTACGAATTAAGGTTACCGGTTACCCATAATGCAGGCAGCTTATGAATAACTAAAACTTCCTTAAGAGACTACTTTACATGTCAATATTTTATACTTACATGTAACTCCGATAACAGCAGTAGAAATACACAATTTAGTCCTTGAAAATGGTTGAATGCAGGAACAGGTTTTGGTTTCGACGCCGCTGTCAATAATTAGATTTAGGAAGAGTCAGGCCTCAGGCTTAAACATTTTCAATTACAAGTGCACAAATGTCACGCTTGGTTTTTAAGTTGGTCGATCACAACTTCAAAAAGTCATAAAGTGATTTAATGTCAATATTGAATTTAGTTCTAATATAGTCCCTGTATATACAGGGACTCTAGTTCTAATTATAAGGGTTGCCATCTCTGATCCTTTTAGTAATTATAGTTATAATAGTTATCAAGTGACCTTTGTAGTATGTTATTTGGGTTAAATAAGTCACTCTATTTGTTCGTTGCGCGGAGTATAGTTATATTTTATATTCCACATTATATTGTTCCTTTCTTATAATAAATATTATATACAGTGTGGTCCATTAAGTGTGCAACAAATGGGAAATTTTTTTATTAGTTGTACAATCGAAATTTAAATACCGCCAAAAGTTAGTGCATGTTTGATAACCATATTAGATGATCTTAGAATGGCTTCAAGTCAAACAATATACAGGGGAGGACAAACAATATGAAATTCGTTCAAGAATAAAGTTACCTTATTCCAAAAAATATAGCAAAATGTTATTGAGAAAAATTGTTTAGAATCAAAAGCTACGCTCAAATACAAAGTCACAGCCTCCTATTCGAATTTTGATTCTTTTTTGGAAAATTTTGTATTACCCCCGTATGATGCATATTTTTATTATTCTGATTTTATATGTATTTAAAGCAGCCACAACCAGATCACTTTTAAATAACTTTTAGCAACTTGAAGCGTATTTATAAAATTTACTTGGATTTATATTTTTTTAGGTAAGCGTCTACTTCATGTTTGTTGCAACGATATTTAACAGAACTTTAGAATTTCGCAAATATTTTTTTTTAACAAGGCAAATGCTTTACTAATGATAATTTACATATGAAAAAACTCTTAATAAAATCAGAATAATAAAAATATGTATCATACGGGGATAATACAAAATTTTACAAAAAAAAAAATCAAAATTCGAATAGGAGGCCATGACTTTGTATTTGAGCATAACTTTTTATTCTAAACAACTTTTCTCAATAACATTTTGCACTATTTTTTGAAGTAAGGTAACTTTATTCTTGAACGAATTTCATATTTTTGTCCTGCCCTGTATATTGTTTGACTTGAAGCCATTCTAAGGGCATCTGATATGGTTATCGAACATGCACTAACTTGTGGCCGTATTTAAATTTCGATTGTACAACTAATAAAAAAGTGTCTCATTTGTTGCACACTTAATGGACCACACTGTATATATAATATATTATATATATATATTATATATATATATATTATATATATACGATCGCTACCGATATGTATCCCTAATCCGATTATCAGTATCTGTCGATCCCTAGTGGAAATTAGCATACATGATGCCGATTTTTAAAACCGGGGTAATTCAGAAATTGCAATTATAGACCTATTTCTAAACTATTTTTGGTAAAATTTTTGAATCAGTAAACAGAACATTTTAAGTCATATTAAAAACTCCATTTCGCAATTGCAACACGGTTTTCTTCCTATCAAATTAGTGTCTGCTAGAAGATCCCAAGTCTATGCAGTTGACACCGATTTTTCTAAGGCCTTCGATAAAGTAAATCATTCCATACTAATCCAAAAACTAGCAGGCTTTGGAATGTCGTGTACACAAAGTAAAAAATAGACTATAGAAAACAACTGACGCGGTTTAACATGTTGACTTTGGAACACGGAAGAAACATAATAGACCTCAAAGAACTTCATAAATTTATTGGAGATTATTACAATGACATTTCAATTATTTCTTGATTTCATATCAAAATCCCGCATCTTTATTTTGGCACAATCAATGCAGTGCCAATTTTCATGTAAAGTCGCCTGTTATTTGACTACTTAGGACTTAACAATAATCTCAAAATACAAGATCTTGACATATTTGCAGTACCACTGACAGTATTGTCAAAACAATCAACGTGTTATTATTTGGATACTTATTCTAATTAACCTTGTATACCTATTCCCAATATTTAGAATAAATGTAACATAAAATAATTAATCGGTATCTCGATGATTTACATTCTATTTTCTACATTTATACAAATTTTAATGCCGACTTATTATTGGATGGCTGTTAAAACAGCCACTGTTGGTGTGGCCCTTTTGTTTATAAAAATAAATAAACAAAAAATTTAAAAAAATTAATAGTCAAAGTCTGAAAATTGAATCTGCCATAACTCATAATTCTAAACAACTTTTCTTAATATTTTTTTGTTATCTCTTCTAATAGAACTAGTTTACTCGTGACCATTTTTAAAAATCGATTCTAAAAACACTATATTAAGCAATTTGATTGATTTTCTCAAAATCTCGGTTTGATAACAAGCAGGAGCGATTCCTAGAATATCAGCATCAAACTCTAACATTTTTTGTCATTTACACTATATTCGAACTTAATCTATGGCACAGTGTATATTCCCTAACAAACTGTAGGCAATTTATGAAATATATTTTTTAAAGTAAAAGTTGACACTCATTAACCAATGGGTTTAATGCGGGTGTACGCCAACTCATCACCCTAGCAAATTTTGTAGGTATTTATGAAAGGCAAACTCATCATCGGTATCAGGCAACGACCGCTGAACTCTCACTAGAGACAGGCATAACTGATAACAATCAATTATTTGCTAACCTAACTAATAGTCGAAAATTATAAAATGAATATGTAAGGATATTTACAACACACACTATCAAAGGCTGCAACTAACCTAAGCAAGCTAGAACAGTGTGGTATTGAGAATTATTATTTAATATAATCTTCAACATAACATATTACCTGCAAACGTGCAGTTATTATATAAAGCGCCTAGGCATTCTATATAATGACGACAATTTTGCCGGTATTATGTTTAATACAAAAAAAATTAAACAAACGAACTGGTATTTTAGGCACTTTATGAAATTACATCAAATGCCTAGCTATTATAATATAAAATGACTGATTTATACAAGTTACATGTAACAGATATATAAATATGTAATCTCTGTACAACAATAGTAGATTATGCAATATATATACAGTGTGGTCATTAAGTGTGCAACAAATGGGAAATTTTTTTATTAGTTGTACAATCGAAATTTCAATATTGCCAAAAGTTAGTGCATGTTTGATAACCATATCAGATGCCCTTAGAATGGCTTCAAGTCAAACAATATACAGGGCAGGACAAAAAAAATTAAATTCGTTCAAGAATAAAGTTACCTTATTTCAAAAAATATAGCAAAATTTTATTGAGAAAAGTTGTTTAGAATTAAAAGTTATGCTCAAATACAAAGTCACGGCCTCCTATTCGAATTTTGATTCTTTTTTGGAAAATTTTGTATTACCCCCGTATGATACATATTTTTATTATTTTGATTTTATATGTATTTAAAGTAGCCACAACCACATCCCTTTTAAATAACTTTTAGCAACTTGAAGCCTATTTGTAAAATTTACTTGGATTTATATTTTTTTAGGTAAGCGTCCACTGCATGTTTGTTGCAACGATATTTAACAGAACTTTAGAATTTCGCAAATATTTTTTTTAACAAGGCAAATGCTTTACTAATAATAATTTACATATGAAAAACTCTTAATAAAAGCAGAATAATAAAAATATGTATCATACAGGGATAATACAAAATTTTACAAAAAAAGAATCAAAATTCGAATAGGAGGCCGTGACTTTGTATTTGAGCATAACTTTTGATTCTAAACAACTTTTCTCAATAAAATTTTGCTATATTTTTTGAAATAAGGTAACTTTATTCTTGAACGAATTACATATTTTTTGTCCTGCCCTGTATATTGTTTGACTTGAAGCCATTCTAAGGGCATCTGATATGGTTATCGAACATGCACTAACTTTTAGCGGTATTTAAATTTCGGTTTTACAACTAATAAAAAAATGTCCCATTTGTTGCACACTTAATGGACCACACTGTATATTTCGTATGAATTTTATACATTGGTAATACAATAATAATACATTTACAATATATGTTCTTAATTACAATACAAGATTTATGTTATGCAGCCATGATAGTGCCATTGGTGTTAGTTCATGGATTATGCAATGAGGGAGAGAAATGCGTTATTTTGCTAAGGTGCAATTTGCGTAGCACTAAAGCAAAATAGCAGTGTCCGAATTGCATATACTATTTTTTTTCACGTCGCAGGAAGATTTAAAATTACAAACCTGGTTTTTTTTAAACGTAATTTATTGACATTTTAAAATTTTAAAGTTGATGGCACTGTAATTCTATGTCAAATTTGAGGTTATCAGGTTAGGTTTTGCATCAGTTTTGACACAGACTGACGCAAAACCTAACCTGCTAACCTTGTTGTTTCAATCGTAATGAAAACTCCCTAGGTAAATTTCTCTGCTTTAGGGAATAACATTATTTCTGTCACGATTTTGGTATCGTAGTAACCGCGTTTTTTTTCCCAGACGTGGAAAAAAATATAAATAGCATCACTTATTGCATCCCTATTGATTGGAATTATTGAATTAAATTAAGACTACATTACTTGCGTGTTTAAATTCTAAAACAAATAGTAATAGTCAGAAATAATTATAAAATAAGAGAGTAACATATAAAGTGATCCTGGCTATAAACTAACTGCAAAATCTTATGTTTGTAGGAACTAGAAGCGGAACTGATAAAAGTGAAACAAAACGCTGACTGTAAGAAACAGGATTTAGTCGAGGCTTATGCTGCAATAAGCACTTTACAGGAAGATTTATTACGATTCAAAGGTGAACTAGAATCTGCTAGATGCAGATCGACACAGACTGACTGTGGCAATTCTTTATTTGCAGAAGTCAATGACAGGTACCACATATATATCTTTTTCTACAATCTTGGAAAAAGTAGGTTTTTTAACATTTGCTTTCAGAGTTAAAAATGTCATTTTAGTGGCACCAGTGTTAAAAGAATGACTTTTAGTCACTTTTAGCACTTGTATCATAAATAGCTATTATTTAATTTTGGTATTTTAAAGTGCCTTTATCAATTCCATATAGGGTTGCCACATTTGAAAATAACAATTTCGGGACAAGATTAAGAAAATGTAGTGTGGGGGGGGGGTGCTTCTGGAGAAAAGGTAATTCAATACTTGATTTTTTAAAATTTGTTTAAAAATTTGTAGTTAATTTTACAAATACTAGAAACCAAACGCTAAAGAAACATATTAAACTATTATGTATTTGTAAAGGAAACTAATAATAAAATAAATTTAACAGCAACACTGATACAAAGCTCCAATAAAATTGCTAATTTAACAATTGGTGGTTATTAATATAACGAGAGATCAATAAAAAAAACCAATTAGGGCAGGCTGTGATATGTGTTATACGTTTGGCAGTAATGAAGTCTATTGTCAGTCTATGTCAAATTCAAGATTTGCAGGTTAAGTTTCACGTCGGTCTGTGTCAAATAACAAACAAAACCTAACCTGCAAATCTCGAATTTGACATAGACTGACAATACACTTCAGTACTGCCAAACGTATAACACATATCACAGCCTGCCCTAATTGTTTTTTTTATTGATCTGTCTGTATACTAGACACTACCTCTAACATCAATTCACATTTGCATTTGTTTCTGCTGCATTAGCATTGTTTTCATGTATCAATCATATTTCTTGGAACTTTATATATTTTTTTTAAATTTTTCTTATATTAATATATTAGCTTAACCCATAATTAATCGCCTATTTAAAAAAGCCTTTGAGATATTGAACCAGAATTTGCAGAAATCTTTCGAAATCGGTAAAGTGTAAAATTTTCTGGGAAAATCAGGACGTTGCGGGACAACTAGCCCAAATTGGTACAATCCTGAAAAATCAGGACGTATGGCAACCCTAATCCCGTAGTAATCATAAGTAGTGGTTTATAGGGAAAGGTGAAATAAGAGGTTTTTTCCATTCCCGCTATCGTAAGTCCGTTGTTACAATGTTGTTTGTAGAAACGTAGGTTGATTTTACCACCAAGTCAGTACTTTATCTCTGTTTATCTACAGTAAACTGTATGAGAAAAGAAAATTACTAGAAAATTGAACGTCGTAACTAGATATTAAAAATTTTTATCATTCAAATGTCACATTTCCATTAATCAGTGTCAAATTAGATTTTCTGTTCGCTTTCAACTTCTTTATCATGGTGAACCGATTTAATGAGACACATAAAGAACATCGTGGGTCTGAGCTTACTTTACTGTGTACAAAGAGGTCGCGGAAAGGACTTGAAAGAGTTTTGGTTAAAAAAGCACGGTTTTCCAATCTTGAGAGCTGCAATGTCTAGACGTCGTTATACAAATATACTTAGCGAGAAAAGAAGCAACTCAAAACACGACTGAACCTATAACTGATATAGTGAATATGTTCGTTAGTCAGTGCAAAAATTGTTTTGAACTTGGTCCAAA